>CM053786.1:109172265-109772265 GCA_028749045.1 Cupressus sempervirens
TTTTGGTCTCACTAATGCTTCGGCCACTTTCCAGTCATGTATGAATCATATCTTTTGGAAACAACTCAGGAAATTCCTCCTTATTTTCTTTGATGACCTTCTCATCTATAGCAAGTCATGGGAAGAACACCTTCAACATATTGAAGAAGTACTAAGCATAGTAGAATCTAAATCACTATTTGCAAAGGCATCAAAATGTGAATTTGGATTAGAAGAGATTCTTTATCTCAGCCCTAAAATTAGTGCCAAGGGTGTAAGCGTAGATGAAAAAAAAGTCAAAGCATTCAAGGAATGACCAAAACCCAAAACCCTAACTCAACTTAGAGGATTCTTGGGCTTATGAAGCTATTATAGGCGATTTGTGAAGAACTTCTCCAAATTAGCAACTCCTTTAACAGACTTGACAAAAAAGGGAAATTTTGGATGGAATGAGGCAGCACAAAAAGCTTTTGAAGAATTAAAAGAGACAATGAGTTCTTGTCTAGATTTTTCACAACTCTTTGAATTATAGTGCGATGCTTCTAGTGAAGGAAATGAGGTTGTACTTATGCAAAACAAACACCCTATTGCTTTCAAGAGCAAGAAACTATAAAAAATAGAATGATACTACATTTATGATAAGGAAATGTTGGCTATCATGCATGCATTGGCAAAATTTAGGCAATACCTAGTATGTGGAAGATTCAACATTAAAACAGACCATAATAGTTTGAGATTCTTCATGAATCAAAAGGACCTTAATGATCGCCAGCAGAAATGGGTAAGTAAAATCCAAGCATATAATTTTGATATTGAATACATTAAAGGAACCCATAATGTAGTAGCAGATGCTCTATCTAGGAAGGGCCAACTGAATACCCTTACTAGCATCATAGGAAATTGGAAGAATGAAATTGTTGCAAAATATACTAAGGATCCAAGGACTAAAGAAATCATGGAAGGTGACATAACTAATGATGAAATCAAAATTGTTGAAGAAATCATACTATATAGGGGAAGGATACTATTTGCAGCAAATTCCAAAGTTAAAGGGAAGGTTATGAAGGAATATCATGAAAACCCTCTATCTGGACACACTGAATTTTACAAAACCTACAGGAAGATAAGGGAGAGATACTCTTGGAAAGGCCAAAAGAAGGATATTATGAAACATGTCCAAGAATGTATAATATGCCAGAAGAATAAGACTAAATAGAATTTTCCAGCTAGTCTATTACAACCATTACCCATCCCAAATAAAAAATGGGAAAGCATTACCATGGATTTCATTACAGAATTACCTAAGGTGCAAGATAGAGATTCCATTCTGGTTGTGGCAGATAGACTAACTAAATATGCACATTTTCTTCCTATATCTATACATTATAAGGCATCAGAGATAGCAGAATTATTCTTTAGAGAGGTTTTCAGATTACATGGATTACTAAAGAATATCATTAATGATAGAGATAGAAAATTTCTTAGTTTGTTTTGGAAGGAACTATTTAAATTAGTAGGAACTGAATTAACTCCCAGCACCAGCTATCATCACCAAATAGATGGACAAACCAAAATTGTTAATAAATGGATAGAAGGCTATCTTAGAAACTATGTAACTAGGAAACAAAATGCATGGATCATATGGTTATAATTGAAAGAATATTCTTATAATAATACCCATCACATGTCAATTGGAATGAGTCCATTCAAAGCATTATATGGATATGATGCCACTACATTTGGAGATCTGATCAATCAAGAGAGAAAAGTACCTGGAGCCCAAGATTTTATCCAACAAAGCCTTGACATCATGAAAACTCTCAAGGATAATCTCCACCATGCTCAAAACCAACAGAAGATATATGCTGATCAGAAGTGGGTGGAAAGGTCATTCCAAATTGGAGATTTGGTATTCTTAAGACTTCAACCCTACAAACAATCTTCACTCAAGATCAGTGGAGTAGAAAAACTAAAGCCACATTTCTATGGACAATATAGGATCCTTAAAAGGATAGGAGAGGTAGCATATGAAATAGAGTTGCCTAAAAATATTAAGATTCATAATATTTTTCACGTATCCAGACTTAAGAAAGCCCCCAAGAAACATATAAATCCTTGTGGTGATCTACCACCATTGGACAATGAGGGAAAGCTTATATTGGAACCTAAGATTATTTTTGAAAGGCGAGATAAGAGACTGAGGAATCGATCTAGTCTAGAATACTTAGTAAAGTGGAAAAATCTTCCCAAGGAAGATGCTTCATGGGTTGGAGAAGAAATTGTGTCTCATTCAGATTTGCTTGGGGATAAGAAAATTCAGGAAGGGGGAACTATCATGAACCAGAATTAATATTTTCTTCCTTTCTCAAGCATGTAATATATTAATTTAAATGTTTAAAATTATTTAGTACCATGATAGCATTATTGTCAAAAAATTTCAACCAATAATGCGTAAAGCATAATTACAAATATTAATGTATCAATGCTAAATTTATTAAAGGTATTAATGTATTGTATTAACGCATCAATGATTAAATTTATTAAAGATATTTATTTATTGATATATTAATGTTAAATTTATAATCATTAAACCCAATATAAACATTTATAATTATAAACATAGGATTTTATCTTAAAATACATTAATATCAAATTATTATGAAGTTTAATGTACCAACTTATTAAATTAATTAAAGTAACCCTAAACCTAAACCTAACATTGGACATGACCTTCCAAGGCTATCAACCTAAAATATATTAATAGCCCTAAACGTAGTCTGTAATACATGGAAGAGAAGAGAATATAACACAAACCAATAACTGTGAAGTAAACAAGTATATTATAATCTGTGAATCATCATCTGCCTAGGCGTTTGACCATTCTCCACGATTCTACTATCACGCTATGCTAAAAAACCATCCAACATCTGTAGTGGAGTACTGATGAGACTAGACTAACAACACTGCATGCAGTCAGTTTGGTGGACACAGGTACGACTCCAAAATTTGTTGCAACCCAATCTTTTGCCATTTGCTTTAGTATTCATGATAAACATCACTAATAGATTTTAATATGTAAAATTTTCATTCACGTTGTAGGTGTAGCATATTATGAGAATATTATATAGATTTTAATTAAATACAATGCTCTTCACCCACAGATCCGAATTGGAATATACCATCAGGTGTAATCAAAATAATTTATATATATAAGAATTTCAACATAGAACTAGACTGTATAGAGATCCACATAATAATAAATATTTCAAATCATAAATAAGGCATAACTTAAAGAAAGTAACATATGTTGTTAAACATTTACAATATATATATATATATGTGTAGATTACTATATATATATATATATATATATATATATATATAGATAATGATGATACATGTTCAAAACATATATTAATACATAATCTATTAATATTGATATGGGTATAATACAATTATGTCTAAAGGAATAGAATAACATTAAGGAGTATTTTGAATCATAGTATGGAAGATTGTATCTTTCCCTGAGTTATGAAATCTTGAGATAGGGAGTTGGTGGGAGGAAAGGTAGAGTAATTTCGAGGACTTGTCGAATATGCTTGACCTTGTTTTACGTGCCTCCACACTGTCATTCTACCATCTCGAAATAATCATAATTAGGAAGAAAGATTGTCTGACACTATGAGAAGAAATCTTCTTTGAAACCCATAAATTAGAATTAATGCTCAAACTCCTCACACATCACAATAGTAGAAACAATCTTAGGCTATTTTAAAATTGATGATTTCCTAATTTATACCTAAAATTGATTATCAGGTTAAATTTTTTAAAAAGAGGTCATTACATTAAGAAATGGAAATGCTTGGTTGAAAATGAGACTGGTAAGAAATTAAAATGTGTCAAATCAAATAATGGTGGTAAGTATTGTAGTCATGAATTTGAAGATTATTGCTCCACTAATGGTATTCATAGATAGAAAATTGTTCCAAGGACTCCACAAGAAAATGGAGTGGTTGAATGCATGAACACGACTATAATGGAGTGCACAATGAGCATGAGGTTGCATGTTGGGTTACCCTTACACATGTCGGTGGAGGCTATGAATACTACTGTATATTTGATTAGTAGAGGTCCCTCTACTCCTTTGGGTTGTGGTATTCCAGACAAAGCATGGACTGGTAAGAAGGTGAGTTATTCTTTTCTCAAGACCTTTAGTTGTGAAGATTTTGCTCATATAGACTCTGAAAATAGAACCAAGCTGGAAGCAAAATCAAAGAAATATTTCTTTTTTGGACATGGCATTAATGAATTTGGTTATAGGCTTTGGGATTTTGAAAATCAAAAAATTGTAAGAAGCAGGGATGGCATATTCAATGAGAAAGTGTTGTACAAAGATTTGTTGCAGCAACATGAGAAGAAAGAAGATGATTATGTAGTGTTGGATGATACTCCAAAAGCTGATGTTCTGCCATTCATAATGATGTGCAACAACCACAATAAAAAATACCACACACACTACTGAATGTTAGATGGTCAACGAGGCAAATTAAACCTCCACAAAGATTTTCTCCCTCTTTGTATTCTATTTTACTTACTGATGTTGGTGAACCTAAAATTTATGATGAAGCTATGTAGGTGGATACTAAGATTCAATGGAAGTCTACAATGAAAGACAAAATGGACTCTTTTCTAAAGAATAAGACATGGAATTTGTGCAAGTTTCCTGCACAGGTAAAAGAGCTTTACAAAATAAGTGGGTTTACAGGTTGAAAGACGAGGAAGGAGGTAAGAAAATATTTAAACCTAGGTTAGTTGTAAAATGATTTGCATAGAAAAGGATGGCTCAGCCACAACGTTTTGAGGTCAAAGGTAAGGAGAACTTAGTGTGCAAATTGAAGAAAAGTTTATATGGCTTGAAGCAAGCACCTCATCAATTGTATCTAAAATTTGACAGTTTTATGCATGAGCATGGATATAATAGGTGTCATTCAGATTACTGTATTTATTTTAAGAGGTTGGATGATGATAGCTACATTATTTTACGTTTATATATTGATGATATGCTTCTAGCTGGGTCTAACATGGATCATATTAAGGGGCTAAAATGCTAGTCAGCACATGCCTTTGCTATGAAGGATTTGGGGGCGGAAAAAAAAATCCTTGGTATTAAATTTGTAGAGATAGGAAGAATAGAACATTGACGCTATCTTAGGCTGATTATGTTGAGAAGGTGTTGCAATCTTTCTCTATGGAGAATGCTAAAGCTGTCAGCACACCTTTACCTGGTCATTTGAAGTTGACTAAGGAGATGTGTCCGAAGACACAAGAAGAGGAGGATAAGATGTCCAAGGTACCCTATGCTTTAGCTTTAGGAAGTTTGATGTATGCTATGGTATGTACTAGGCCAGATATTGCACATGCAGTGGGAGTTGTTAGCAGGTATATGAGTCATCTAAGAACTGAGCATTGGAATGTAGTCAAATGGATTCTCAAATATTTGAGAGGCACATCTAATAAGTGTTTACACTTTGGGGGCTCTACTACTAATTTATAGGGCTATGTTGACTAGGATTTGGCTGGGAATATTGATACTAGTGGAGTATTATAGGTTATGTCTTTATTGTTGGTGGGGCAACCGTGAGTTGGGTTTCTAGGTTATAGAAGATTAATTTGCTCTATCCACTATAGAGGTAGAGTATGTTGCTGCTATAGAGGTAGCCAAGGAGATAATATGGCTTTAGTTCTTCTTGGAAAGATTAGGACATCCTCAGAAGGATAATTATTTGTTTATAGATAGTTAGAATGTCATTCATCTTGCAAAGAATTCAGCTCTGCATTCTAAGACCAAACACATACAGTTGTGGTACCATTTCATTCGATCACTTTTGGAGGATGGACAGTTAAAGCTAGAGAAGATACATACAAATGACAATCTAGTAGATTTGTTGACAAAGATTATAACAAGGGAGAAGTTGAACTCCTCTTCAGCTTCAGTTGGTCTTCTAGACTGAATATGACTAAAAGAATAGCAAATTCCAAGGTGGTTTGATCTAGTGGCAGTCTCATGTGGTAGCAGTATTTCTATAGGATCAGTCTCCAGTGGGAGATTATTGTTTAGTGTGGAGGCTAATTAGTCCCCAAGTGGGAGATTGTTAGATTGTGGTGACTGATTAGGAAAGTGTTGTACATACTCCATAAATCTTGGTGCCTTGTGTTCTTTTCTGTGTGATCTATTATTTTCTATTATTGGTTATATTTGTATGTAACTGTTATTTCTGTCTGTAGTTTAATCCTAACAGTTAGGGGGGCTGAACCAGTTATCCAACTATTATCACAATTATCAACCTTAAACAAACTTATCCATATGAGCAATATACACTAAAACCATAACAAGATACTCATACACAATAACACTAGATATCTTAACTAGGGAAAACCTCAGTAGGGATAGTACTAGCAAGATGTTGTACTAATGTAAATTTTTGTTGTTAGAGGATGGACCTTGCAAGGAGTTTATAAATACATTTAGTATATATGAATCCCTATTAGGATACTTTGAATCTCAATTATTAAATTCCAACCCTATTAGGAGTTGTGCCAACCCTATTAAGAGTTGTAAAAGATAGGTAGACCCACTGCCTAAACAACTTCAAGGGCAAGATCAATTAACCCACTATCCAAATGATCTCTATATTATTTGTTGCACAATAATAGAAATGAAATGTATTTCCTTTCTCTTCTTTTTTCCAATCAACCAAACCTCTTATCCTTCTATTCATGTAACCAGGTCACATAGCTCACATCCAAGAATCCCTTGGATTTCTTATAGGCATTAAGTAAGCACTTTGCTTCTTTTCACAATTTGCACTTCATGCAATTGTCATCATTTCTTACAAACAAGGAAAACATCTTTCCTTTATGCTTTATCTTCATAGTAATTGCTTGAGTCATCCTTGAGGCTTTCTCAATTAATTATAACAAGATAATTAATTAGTTACAATTACAATAACACTCTTGGCACATAGTCTATACAAAACTTCACACATGTGATATTAGGGCTTGCACACTCACTGACATCATTAGCTGAAATTCATCTACCGTTGTCTTAATTTTCATCTTCTCATTGCATCTTAGATGTAAGATAGTGAGAAAATATAATAAACTACTTTCCCAATACTCTGTCTCTAAATTAATCTTTGTAGATCATGTACAACTTTTGTACGTCTTCGACTTAGACTCTATACACTCAACCATGTGATTAGGACAAGTTGTGTAGAACATGTCCATTATTGTGCATCACTAGATAACCAAACCATTTTTTGTACCATTAATAACTATGTCTTCTAATTAGCTAATCTTTACATAAACCATGTTATATTGACATCAATGAAAAATACAATCATGAATGCAAAATTTCAATACACTCCAATGCTTAGAATACACCCCCAATATAGTATCATCAACATTCATACTAACACTTATATGATAAGATCTTGGGTTATTTCTAGTTCTCTCTACATGACCTCCAAATGAGGTATCATCATCTCCTAAATAGAGATCAATTTGGATAAAATATTGCTATCAAATACCTAAAGCTTGTCCAATGTGCCTTGAGCATTTAGTAGATTATTGTAATGATCAATGTTTGATCCCACTGAATCTAAAATAATGCTTTTAGATCTCTTCATCTTAGCCTAAATTGAATTTATTTTTTCCTAAATATTGTGATTAAATCTTGGCACATCTGACCAAATTGTGTATAAATGTTGTACCTTTTGAAACAATTCACTCATAACATATGTTTTCTTTTGTAAGAGCACTTTGTGTTTAAAAATAGTTATGAAAACTTTGTACACAACCTTGGTTTCAAATATTCTTGTTGACTAATCTATTAGCTTTTCATTTGACTCCACATTTACAACATTCACTTTTTAAATTCTATCTACAAGTTGGTTTATGATTGGTGCATCTTCTTCAAAATTTTGAATGTCAAAAGAATCAACAAAAATAAGCTTTACATTGTGTAGTACCTATTCTGCTTGTACTCTCTTCTTCTTTTCCCAAATTTCTTGTAGCAAAATAGTTTGCTCCAAGGTGAGATTTTCCAAATCCAATTATGGCATCTCAATTATTTCATTTAGACTAACATCAATATCTAATGAAACATCATTTATTTATTTCTTCTTTCTTCTAGGGGAAGGAGTTTTGTTTCTCAACACTACCTTTGGAGTTGGTGAGGGGGTGCCACCACTTGGTCATGTTTGTGCATCTATGCTTGAGAAAATAATAGTCACACTCAGTTCAAATTTATTTGATTCTTTGTCTTTTGCAATAAAAGGTGCCAAAATGGTATTATCACTTACATTTGTTTCATTGTCTTCACCATCTTCTTGTGTGTTTTTGAGCCTTGAGTACTTGGCTTCTAGAGTATGGGTGGAGTCAATATGTATGGGAGACATGATTCCTTACAGATTCAATAGACCTAAAATTTATCCATTACTATATTCATCATCAAGGTTTATAGTCTCTACCTTCTTTTTAGTTATCCCAAAAATGATCTTCCATAGAAACTCACTTTGTTGTTGTTCAAATTCATCTTTATTTTCTAATATGAAAAATAAATTACATTTAGGAAAAAAAATTTGCTCCTATATAATATTACCAATACTAAGAAAGTACTTTAGGATATAAAAGAAAATAAAAATAATGAGGGATTTAAAATTACACATTCAATTATTCACTTTCCTTATTAATGATATATTTTATCCAAGTTGTAAATTATGTAGCTTGGCAAGATCATACTCATGATCTTTCATCACAATCTTCCAAGCTTGATCCAAATCCATACAAGGCAAGCTACTTAATCTACTAAACTAACACAATTTGTGAGCAATGACTATCACTAAAAATTTAATTACTAGATCAGAAATTCTTACAATAGACATACCACATCCATTCTACTAGGCTCCAATGTTAGCCTCAACTTCTTCACAACTTAAACATTGCATGGTCTTCTTCTTATCTAGGGTTAAATAACCTATAACCATGTGTATCATTTTCTTTGTGATCTCCACTAGTCCATTCTATAGCCAATACTTCATGTCATGAATTCTACTTAAAATAACTTTAATCCACTATATCTTGAAATTTCTTGGGAACTCTATGGTAGGAGTTAACTATTTCCTCTCAACAATTTGAAAATTTTCCCTCAAGATTCCTTCATTACATAGATTCTCATAAGATTCCCTGATTTCATAATCTCCTACTTCTCCATATTTTCACATATAAAAGCCTCTAACATCATAGATCTCAATGAATTTAGGTGGTATCAATGGTAACACACCCATTGAGTCTCCTCTCATATATATCTCATTAATAGCATGCAATTTAGGTAGAGGACAAGCGTCACTCTTCACCAGTTGAATTTTTTATAACCACTTGACTTATTACAATGGGTAATGAAGTTGTCATTATTGTAGAAAGGGTTTAAAGTTCTTTCTTCTTTGGATACTCAACACAATTCACATTCTCCACTCATTCCATATTTTAGTTCAAATCACCCTAGAAAATCATTTTTGGTTGCTAGAATTTCTAAATTTCTATATGCTCTCAAAAATCTGAATGAAAGGTATGAAATAATGTCTTCAAAATTTTTTATATACCTTCTTCCTAATCAATTATGTTCTCCATTAGTGTTGCATACTTAGATGCATGGAATCCAGTTGTCTTGGTCAGTGTTGATGACTTTTAACTAGGTCTATAAATTAGTCTCTTTCGTATCACTCAGTGTCCAACATTCTTGAAATTCCTGGTCCATGTTGCAATGCTTGGTCAACATAGGAAATTTTCTTACACTTGGTAACCTTTCACAATTTTTCTCATATGCATCTTGTACATGCATATATGAACTTTTGGCACATTTATATGTAGGGTATTGATGTGTGATATATTAATGAAGTATACAATTCCATACATACCACCCTTACTTACTTTGAGATGACATGATCACCTTCTCCATTGGATTGGCTGACCTTAGCTCAATTAGCTCCACTATTTCCATCTTTTGTTTCCTTTTTCTATTTCTGGTTCATTTCATTCATCACTTTCTCAATGTCCATTTTGCCTTTGCCTCTATCCTTTGTCTTATTTGCTAAATATACTTGTGTCCTAGAATTTTCTTATGACATTTGGAAAATGCATTGTTAGGTGCTTAATCCTTTCTCTAATTTATCTAGTACAGTTTTGTCTATGATCTACATTCATATGATCTATACCCATATTTTTGATAATTGTAATAATATCCTTCAAATTTAGGTGTACCTGGTGTATTCCTTAGTCTTGACCTGCACTCATGTATTTGATGTCCTTGTTTCTTATAGTAAAAATAGTAACCAGTAAACTTAGGTTTAGAAATTTGCATACCATGTTTTCTTCTACAAATATTTTTAGTGTGACCAAGTTTTCCACAATGATAGCATGTTGGCTTATCCTCTAAATTTACATTTCTCATTCCTCCATTTCTAGATGATTCTCCTTTCTTAGTGCATGAATGTCCCGATCCCTTAGAATAGATTGATGTCTTCATATGTTCTTTAAAATATTTCATTGCTTCCTTTGGTTTGTTTAATCTCTCCATATATTTCTTCTCATTTTTTAGTTTATTCTTTAGAATGTCATTTTGTGATTGGAGATTTGTAATTTCCACATCCTTGTGATTCAATTCCTGATTTGCAACCATTAGTTGGTTCATCATGTCTAGTTGAGTATTAGTGAGATTTTGCACATTTGAAATCATTTCTTCAAGTGTGGTATCTATTACTCTTTTATCCTATTCATCCATATCCTTGTCTTCTTCAACTTTATTTCTTTGTTCAGTCACTTCATGTAGTATTACAAATCGAGTTTTATGTTCACTTTGAAATGCTCTCACTTCTTAATTTGGTAGTTTGTTCTTGTCAAGTAGATTGGTAGATGATTTATAATTTTCATTGAATGGTTCAAAAAGTCCTTCACTTTCAACTTCTTCATAGGAAAATTGATTTATCTAGATGGAAATTTACTTTCTTCTTTTAGGGAATCCTTAAGATCTTGTCTTGCTTTCTCAAGTTTCTATAGTGTGAGTTAAATGTCAATCACTTGATTATCAATAGTCTTGTCCAATTTGAAAGCCTCCATCTCTAAGATCTAGTCTCCAAGACTTTAAGGTTCTTTTAGAGAACTAGTGCTCTAATACTAATTGGTGATTAATGGAGGAGTAAATGGGATAAACTAGATACTAAGAGGTGGGAGAATCAGAATCTGAAACACTTTTCCTTTTCACAAATTCATCCGCATCTACCAATGCAAATTTTCTATAAAGTATAAATATGATCAATAAAATGCATGAAAATAAAAAACAACACATTATTTGTTACCCAAAAGCCCTCAAAGGTGAAGGTAAACATGGCATGGGGATGATGCCCATAAATCTTCACTACTATAGTAATAAAGTTAACTAGTTAAGGTTACAATGTTCGACCATAAAATATGGTCTACCATATGAGGGCTCTTCCCTATTAAAATCTTAAGAGATTGTTAGCTCTCACCTTGTTAGAGGATTTATCACTTACAAAAAAGTAAGGATACTTTTAGAAGATTTACAAAGATCTACAAGACCACTCTATTAAGAGATTTACCCTTATTCAAGTATGTTAAAACTGATTCTGTATCTAAATCTATGTTTTCTTTGTAAGCTAATTTTGAGTCTCCTCCTTACCAACTGATCAAGGTAAAATTTAAGAAAGCCGTCTCCAAAAAAGATATAAAATATTGGTAAATCTTTCATTATTTAGGAAAAAAAAATTCTATTAGCGAATCTCTCAATTTTTTATTCTAAATATAATTAACATTGGCGATTATTTTTGAATCATAATATTTTTGTATTAAATATTGATGAATCTCAATAATAATAGGAAGTTCATTAATCACCAAGGAATATTAAAAATCAAAATTGAACATTATTTTACCTCGTGGAATATTATGAGGATTGTTACATATAGTTTAAATCAATAGTGGAAACTAAGTATTGGTGATATATCCCTAAAATAACTAATAATTATGATATTTATTGGTCAATTCAATTTAATTTCTCCAATAATATGTTATATTTAGGTGACTCAAATGTAATTATGTAACAAATATTGTGGCAAATATTTGAGTTAAAAATTTTCAATAAAATAAATTATTGAGCAATTTTAGAAATTCTAGAACTAAATTTTAAAAAACTATGGCGATTTAGGTTGTATCAAATCTTAAATTATTAGCCAAATTACTAGCCAACAATACCTAAAATTAGCAAAATTGTGAATATTAGCCACTAAAATATGTACCTTACAACTAATCCTCTCTTCTAATCTGATATGCTTGTCTTTCCCTTTCACTTCACTGAAATGACTAGGTCACTCGATCTGTCAAATGGTTGCATAAACCTTCAATGACTTTCAAACTAATCTCAATTATTTTCTATCAATAACTTCATTTTTACACGCAAACTCTTTTCATATCCTTCCCTACTAGTATATGATCTAGGTTAAGATCATCACTATGTACATATTTTCATAAAGTTTTTCTAGATGGTTCTATGTTTTGCCTCTTCATCTTGATCGTTGAACACACAACATATGAAAACCTCTCACAGTATTAATTTTTTTATAAAAACTTCTTCAAAACTTAAATATCCCTTCCAAGTTAGCCTAAAAATCATTTTGCCTAAAACTCTATTCCATTATAAAATTTCATCTAAACTCTGTGTAGCTTGGCCTTTATGGTTTCTTAATGCTCAAAATTGTTGGTTCTCGGCCTTGACTATTCTTAGTAGACACTAAGTATCTCAACACATGTATTTTGTAAACCTTCTCAGTCATTGATGATTTGCTCAATTGCTAATGAGCTCAGCTCATATACAGACAAAAAATACTTTATGATCCAAAAAACTTTCTCGGCTCCTATATAGCTAGGTACATAGTTACTTATTTACATTACTTGGCCTATATAGAGTAGCTTAGTCACAGTGATGACTATCTTAGTCTTCTTTGTCAATGACTAAGTGGTTGACAGTAATAGAAAAAAATGGATAGAGTTATGAAGAAACCTAATCCTACAGCTTTAGACCTTTAGATTAGAATGTATTCTCTCATGGTTGTTTATATTTGGTTTAGTTTTGGTCCCTGTTGAAGGATACTTGTACTCTATTGGACCTTGAAGTAGGAGGTTTCCTTTTGTGCACCTTCTTCCCTTTGTTCTCTTTTTCTTCTATCTATTGTACTTCTGATTTTTTATTTTTTGGATTATAAAACTTATTGAGGAGGGGGGTGTTGACACCTAAATTTGTAGGTGTCAATTTTGAAAGGGAAGTAATTTTTTATGCTAGGAAGCTTCATTATTTCATCAAAAATTATATTCTTATATTTGAAAAATAAAAAAATAAAAATAATTTTACCCTTGTCATGCATATGAAATCCCGTTTCAGGGAAAAGGTTCTTAGAAGGGGAAAATATCCATTTTTTTGAAAATTTTAAATATTATGTTTTATAAGGCATGTTTGATTTATTAATTGTTCCCTTTTTGAAAATAAATGGTTTTTATGAAAAAGGATGGGTAGAGTGAGTTGAACACTCAACCTCTTGACCCTATCCTCTTTCCTATCCTAATTACCCATTCTACCCTAAACAATTTTTTAAATTATATTCCATGGGAATGGTTGTTAATAAGTAAAGATATAATTGCAATATTTTTGTTTTACAAGTAAATAAAAGGGACAATTAATCTTTTTATCGGCTATGTAAGATAAGGAAAATTATTTACATTAATAATTTTTTTAAAGGGAAATTAAATAAAAGTCTAATGTAAATGATTACTATGATATATTTTTCTTACGTTAATATAAAATGTTTTCATTTATGCTTCATTTATCATATAAAGAAAAGTTTTTAAAGTAAAAATGTATGTTCCTTGAAATGAAATATTTGTAGAACATAGAGATATTATTTTTACCCTCTTTTGATGAAGGCACGATCTAAGACAAAAATAAACACAATAGGAAAGGGGGAACATTATTATCAGAAATGATATGCTATTCCATTTAGTACAACAAAAATAGACTCTACAAAAGGGCCTATGGGCTTACAATATTATCAAATTTTGGAGAAAACAATTCTCATAGTACCTTCTCCTAAAAAATTGCCTTTACAATGCCAAAAATGTCCTTAAGTAAACCAAATTAAGTTTAGGATTAGGAATGCAGTTTAGAATATGCCATTTGACATCAACTAACAAAATAAAAGGTTTTAGAAAATACCTCAAAGGTCGGTGCAAAATTAGAAGAATCCAGAAATGGTAGTCCAACTTTTGGGAGGCATAACTTTTGATCTAGGATTCTGATTGACAAACTATTGACATTGCCAGAAAGATTTCCAAATGATTTATAGCCCTATGGACTAGTTTTTCTTGTACCCCATTTTTTGGACCCATACAAGGTCATTTAATGCCTCAAATCTGACTTTCAAGTGCTCTTAGGAGGTTTGCAGGCAACTTAAAACTACAATAACTTTCAAACCATAAAGCCTTTGACCTGATTCATTTTTTGGAGTGCATTAAATTACAAGTATAATCATCCCTCCAACTTATAGCCTCTAACTCATCATAATTATGGTTCAATATCAAAATATCCTATTTTCTACATTGACACATATCCCAAGATGCTCAAAAACTTTAACCCAGAAAACCAATGGTGGAACTATGAGATTTGGATTCTTGAATTGACCCAAATGGTATAAATGAGGACACATTAAACAAAAACCAACACTATGTATATTTTTGGGTGATATAGGACTACCTTTACACCATTGGATGTTCCTGCATCAGACAGCCAGGGTAGATTGAAAAGTGACCCTATCACTTTATAGTTGGTAGAGGAAAACCTAAATAGGAAACATCTATTTTGGATGTAAAAGTTGAGTATTCTACTGGTCGTCCTTTCCACTTCACTAGGTATTCTTCATACTGCATATTTCTAGTACTCCGGCCCACACGACTATCCAGAATATCTTCAATCTCTTCCTTCATAGAAGTAGGAATTGGACATGGATCCAACATCAACTCCTTGTCTTGACCATCATCATGATATTCTATTAAATCAACAATATTTAAAATAGGAAAAATGTGAATCCCATCTAGCAACTTGACCTCAAATCCATTCCCTGAATATTGTTTCTTCAAAATTTTGTAGGGCCAAATTTCTTCATCTTCAGGTTGTTGTAGGTACCCATTGGAAATAATTCCTTCCTCAAGTATACCATATCCTAATCTCCAACTTGGAACTTCATATGTCTCCTTTTTTTATCTTCCCTAGCCTTATATTGTACGTTCATCTTGGTAATATGGGCTCACACCTCCTCATGTAGGTTCTTGACATGTTCAGCAAAGTCTTATGCCTCAACACTTTTCCTCTCCCCTTGCTCCATCTTCCTCAACTCTAGTTCAGTCCTTGGACTACTCCCATACACAATTTGGAATGGTGATCTACCAATACTCCTATTTACAAAATTATTGTAAGAAAATTCTTCTAGAGTTGAATCAAATTCCATGCCTTGGGTTTATCTCCTACTAAACACCTCAATAGATTGCCTAGACTTCTATTGAATACTTTTTTTGTCCATTAGTCTATGAATGATGTGTAAAACTAAACTTCAATTCTATCTTCACTTCTTGCACAAAGTCCTTTATAAATGTGCAAAAAATTTAGGACACTATCAGAAACAATACTTTTTTGGAGACCATGTGGCCTCACAACCTCTCTAAAAAACAAATCTACAATATGCACTACATCATGAGTCTTGTGGCATGGAATGAAATGTGCCATGTTGGAAAACCTATTAACCATCACAAATACTAAGTCATTAACCTTTTGTGTCCTTGGTAATCCAAGATCAAAATTCATACTAATGTCCTCCCAAGGCTTTGATGGAATAATAGAGTCTAGTATTTTGACTAAATCCTTTTGTTGTTTGACATACTTAACAACTCTGCAAAACTTCTTCACATCCTATGACAATTGAGGAAAAAAATAATGCTCTCTAATAATGGTAATGGTCTTATCTCAATTAAAGTGTCATGTTATCCCTCCACTGTGCTTCTCCTTGATCAAGTTGTCCCTCATGGAACTCCTTGGAATACACAATTGACTTCCCTTGAACAACATACCATCCTAAATCATGTAATCTAGCCACCTGGTCCTATCTAAAGTAACAAGTTCTTTACAAGCCTTACAAACCTTTGCAACATTAGGATCCTTAGGGTACATGTTCTTGAGTTCATCAAACCCAACCACTTCAACCTACATTACTGCTAGCAATAAATTTCTTGTACTTATTGCATCTACAACCCTATTAGACCTTATGCTTCTATGTTTCAATACAAATGTATAGCATTGCATGAACTCTATCCATTTCAAATGTCTCTTATTCAATTTACCTTGACTATTTAGGAACTACAATGCCCTATGATTAGTATGCAAAACAAATTCTTTTTGCAACAAATAGTGACTCCATTTTTTTAAGGCTTGAACTATTGCATAGAACTCTTGATCATAAATAGAATACATCTTCTATGCATTATTCAAGTTTTTACTAATGTAGGCAATATGTTTACCTTATTTCCTCAAAACAACCCCAATAGCACTATCACTAGCATTACAATCCACCTGGAACACTTTGCTAAAATCAAGAAGTGTTGACATAGGTTATTCTATCACCTTCTTCTTCATCCATTCAAAACTCTTGGCAGCTCCTATAGTCCACTTGAACTCTTTTCTATCCCCCCTCATTGTTTTAGTTAGGGGTGAACATATACTATTGAAATTCCTAATGAACTTCCTATAAAAACTAACTAGACTATGGAATGATCTTACTTCATTTGTAGACCTTGGAGTAGGCCATTCAAAGAAGACCTTCACCTCCTCTAGGTCCATTTTGAGACCCTTAGTTGATACATTAAACCCCAAATATACTAACTCTCTTTTGAAAAAGCTACACTTCTTCAAATTAATCAAAAATTGTTCTTCCCTCAACCTTTCAAGGACACTACGAATGAGAAGTAAATGTTCATCCAAAGACTTTTTGAAAATCAAAATATCATCCAGATAAAACAATAATAATTTTTTCCAAAAAATTTGTTAGTACCTCATTCATAAGCCACATGAAGGTGCTTGGTGCATTGGTCAATCCAAAGGGCATGACTAACCACACATATAGACCCTCCTTGGTTTCAAATGTAATCTTCCACTCCTCTCCTTCTTGTATCTATATCTGGTGATAACCACTCCTGAAATTTATCTTTTTGAAGTACTAAGCTCCACTCAAATAGTCCATAAGATCATCCTTTCTTAGCAAAGGAAAGTGATACTTGATGGTTATTCTATTTATGGCCCGAGAGTATGTACACATTCTCCAGTCTCCCTCCTTCCATGGTGTGAGCACTACAGGTACTACACATGGACTTAGGTTCTCTTGAATCAAACCTTTACTCAACAACTCTTAAAATTTTATGTTTAGCTCCTTAGTCTCATTAGGAGTCATCCTATGAGAAGCCTTGTTAGGCAAACTAGCTCTAGGGACTAGATCTATTTGATAACAAATTTTCCTTATTAGTGGAAACCCTTTTGGAACATTCTTAGATGACATCTCCATACTTAATAGACCTAAAAAATCAAGTGGAATTTCACTACTACCTTCCTTATATTTTCTAGGAATTAAAACATAACATATATGTTGATGTGTCAGGACATCTAGAAATTCTATTCCATTAGCAAGACATACATTAGTACTATTACATACCTATTCATCCTCCTCATCAAGGTCTTTTATTTGTGACAAACTCCATCCTTTGTTTGCATGACCATCATGTAGAGGATGCCTATCAAACTACCATGGTCTTCCTAACAATAAATGGACAACATGCATTGTGGTAACCCCCAATCTTAAACTTTACAAAACATTGCTCATTAATGAGGACTTTATGATTATCCTGCAGCCAATAAATTTGATAGGGTTGGGGTTTTTTCTCCCTCTAGAACTTTAGCTTTCAGACCATCTCCTTTGACACCAAGTTTTTAGTGCTTTTACCATCAACAATCACATCACAACATTCACCCTCACACTTGCATCTGGTATGAAAATAACTCTTTCTTTGTCTAGGTTTAGTCTCACCTCTTAGTAAGAGCCTTTCATTAACTATAACCTCTCCTCTTTCTATATCCTTTGAATGTGATGACTATGCATCATCATCTACATGAGCAACACTTGCTTAACAATCAGCTCTCCTATCTGTCCTTCCTTGGAGTTGAGGGCATTTGAAGGTGCAATGACCTTCTTCATTGCAATGAAAGCAGGTAACATGGAAGCCTTATCTTCTTGAGCCCTTTCTATGTCCTTTACCTCTTCCTTTGTAATCTTTAAAATTTTGATCACAAGAGCAATTGAAACCCTTGTTCCTCTAATTTTGGCTAGTACCCACATTTTCATTTTTTTTCTAGTTCTCATTTCAACCTCCAAATGATCTACCACTACCCCTTCCTCCTTGACTATGCCATCTTTTCTCCTTTTGTCAAACTTTTTGTTTAGCTTCTCCTCAACTTATAAGGAAAACTAGTATGCCTCTTCAATGGTAGTCATTCTAACCAAACTTAACTCCTCCTGAATTCTAGGTCTTAACCCACTAAGGTAATGGGCAACATTCTCTTTGTTTTCTTTTGCATGGCTTTCCCTAATAAGGACTCAGTAAAATTCCATTCTGTATTCCTAGACAGATTTTCCTACTTTCTTTAACCCTTGCATCTTTTTGAAAAAATCAAGCTTGTAATCAACAGGAATGAATTGCTTATTTAGTTTGTCCACTATGTAATCCCATCTTGTGATTTTCTCCTTTCCACTCCTATTTCTTTCAAACTAAATCTCTTGTCACTAGATTTTGGCATGGCCTTTCATTTTTTCCTTCACAAACTTAACCCTATCAAGGTCTCTGATATCCTCATACTCGAAATATTTCTCCAGCTCATTGATCTAGCTGATCAACTCATCCGAGTTTAGATTTCTTAAAAACATGTTGAAATCAACTTTAGGTCTTTTCCCAAGTTTGGAAATGGCCCTAAAAGCCTCTCCTCCACATCGTTTAGGAATTCTCCATCTCCTTCTCCTTCCTACCCAATATTTCCTTCTTCATTTTCTTCCTCACTTTCTTTGCCTGTGACAACATTCATCCTTCTATGAATCTCCTCCTGTAATGCCCAAACTTGTCTCTAGAGGGATCTACCCTTAGGAGTAACAACTATGGCCCTTCCACCATGCTCCCTTCATGAGGCATCTTCTTGATTAAAAATCCACAACCACAAGATCATGGTGCAAATTGCCTCATAGTCAGAACTATGTCTACACACTTAGGAAAACCGCTCTTATACCACTTGGTGAAGGCACAATCTGAGACAAAAATGAACATAAAAGGAAAGAGGGAATATTATTATTTGAAATGATATGATATTACATTCTGTACAATAAAAATAGACTCCATGACATGCCCTATGGGCTTTCAATATTATTAGATTTTGGAGAAAAACCTTCTCACAGTACCCTGTCACAAGCTCCACCAAAAACTCCCTTTTTAATCCTAGAAATGTCCTTAAGTAAACTAAATTTGGCTTAGGATTAGGAATACATTTTAGAATATGTCATTTAGCATCCACTGCCAAAATAGAAGATTCTAAAATACACATCAAAAGTCAATGTAAAATTAGAAGAATCTAGAAATGGTAGTCCATCTTTCGAGAGGCATAACTTTTGATCAAGGACTCTGACAAACTATTTACATTTTTAGAAAGTTCTCCAAGTGCTCTATAGTCCTATGGACCCCCATTTTTTAGGCTCACATGAGGTCATTTAGTTTCTTAAATCTGAATTTGAAGCACTCTTAGGAGGTCTCTAGGCAACTTAAAACTGCAATAAATAACTATTTTGTACATTGGTAGATATGGCAAGGTGCTCAAAAACTCTAACCCAAAAAACCAATACTGGAACTATGAGAGTTAAAATATTTAATTTTTCCAAATGAGCATCTAGAAATGAAGATACATTAAATAGAAACTAACAGTAAGCATATTTTTGGGTGATACAGGATTACTTACCATTGGATGCTCCTACATCATCTTCTAAATATATTAGGGTTCTTAAATAAATGATATTTACTTTGTCAAACTTATGAAACTATTTTGTGTGCCTTTTATAATATTCTTTGAATATAAATACTTTGACCTAGTGCTTATGTATGGGAGATAGTATTTGTAAAGCCTAAATAAAATGTTAGACTCTAATTTATTTACTTTATTAAATACTCTCATGAAATTATTGTGTGTGTAGGGTTTCTTCATTAAAATCATTAAAGAAATTGTCAAAAGAATCAAAAGGGAGATTGAAGAGGCATTGAAAACTTAATTACTCTTTCAAAATGATGCTACTTTTCATTAGAAATGGATTTCGGATCAAATATTTTATTAAAGCCTCAACATTGTCAATAAAGTGTTCAATTATATTTTAGGTTTTTTAGGAAGCATCATGATGATTTGCAGGTTGTATGGATCCTTTGAATTTCTATAAAGGATACCAAGATCATCAGATCAATATCATAATTCATTACCTGATATAATTTTTAGATACACTTTATAAAAAGTTGATCTTGTTGTTCACTTTGTATTGTGTTATCTATATGCACTAGAAATAGGCATATTTGTGATGAAAGCATTTCAAATTAAACACAAGGATTCATGTGCTTGTTTGATCCTTTGTTTATCTCATTTCTAGCTCATTCATTTTGTTTCCTTGGATTAAATTTTAAATTTTCTTTAATTGATTGTACAATTCATTGAACACAATAAGTGATTTTAGTGTTTGGAAAATAGTAATATTGTATTGATTGGTCAATCTTCATTGTTGTCTTGTTGGGCTCTTGATAGGAATTAAATTAAATAAGGCTAAGTATTGAAATATACTTAAAGCATTTCAATAGTTCATAGATCATTAAGGTGATAACAATTAATCCTAAAGGGATTTATTGTTTGTCTCTAAGGGTTACTTTAAAAATTATGAACGATTGATAAAAGAATGATAAAGAATCCATCAATTAAGCAACTAGTCTATTGATTATTGTATTGAGTCTTCATGATGATTGCAGAAAGCACATTAATCCAAGTGACAAAGGTGAAAAAATTATTATATATTAATATATTACACCCACAAACATTTACCAATTTTTAAAATCCTTTAAAACACCCATGTCCCCCAATTTATCTAATCTAAAAAGCCTCTAAGATGTGAGGTATAGGTCTACTAGCCTGTTAGGAACCTGTGTGTTCCTTCTGTTTATTTTGTTAGAGTAGTGTTGTTGGACGCATATGCTTTGTAAGTCATCCTGTGAGTATATTTTATTATCCCACATGCATAGGTAGTATTACTTTTCTAGATCGTACCCAGTATATAAGAATAGGTTGAGGCCCTTGATGGGCACAGACGAATTTATTGTATTGAGCTTGCTCAAAGGAGGTTACCCCCTCGAAGTGGCCTGCGATCAATAGATTCATTCTGAGTTCTGCTATCACTTTGTATTCTGTTATTTCGAGCATTCTCACGATATTGCTATAAGGAGGTTCTTCTCATCTGGTATCAGAGCACTCTCTTGGGCTCGCTGGGTGGAAATTACATCAATTTTTTTTTTTCTGTCGTGGCCTTCAGGTTCCTCCCACTTCTAATATCTCTTGTTATTGCAATAACTCTTTTCTCTTGTTCTGTCTGTTTCTGCTCATACTTCCGCAGAACGTCTGCAATATCATTTCGCATACTTCCTTCCTTGGCGACCCAACCCCAAATTTTACATATCAAAGCCCTAAATCCCTCATTTATCTAATTTTAGGGTTTGCCCTATCTTTTTCACCTCTCATCCAATCGCCACCAAACTGAGCCACAAGATTCAATTCCTCATTTTACTCCCTTATCCCTCTTGGACTGTTCGCCTCATTTCGCCTCCCTACCCTTGAAACCCTCATTTTTCTTTTTCCCTTGTCCCCAGATAGTCTCCCACCACCCGTCGAACACCCATTTCCTATATGAGTTTTACCCAAATCCAAGTTTGCCGTAACTAAAAAAGTTTTTGTTTCTCATCTTCTACCCATTCCAAAAAAAAAAAAAAAAAAAAAAAACCTTGTTTTATGGTTGTTACGCGTACAGGAGCAAAAATCATGGAAGAGGAAATTGCATCCCTCAAAACCAAACTTCAAGATCTGGATGACAAAATTCTGGGTCTTAACTTTCAGCAGTCAGCCATGAGCCGAAACCATTCAGGAGATATTGGGTCCTCTTCTGGCAATTTCCGTGGACCAAAGCTTGATTTTCCACGCTTCGATGGTTCTGATCTGACTGGATGGATCTATAGGGCAGAGCAGTATTTCAGCTTGCATAATACTTTGGATAACCACAAAGTCCCCCTTGCATCTTTTCATTTGGAACATGAAGCTCTTCAATGGTTCCGTTGGTACATCAAGGCTAATGTAGGCCCAACGTGGAGAGAATTGTGCACCCTCATTTTGGAGCGCTTTGGCCCTAGTTCCTTTGATGATTTCACAGGAGCACTAACTAAACTGCATCAAACAGGCACTGTAAGAGAATACCAGACAGAGTTTGAAAAATTAGCTAATTACACAGAGGGCTTGTCTGATGAATTCTTCCGTAGTTGTTTTGTCAGTGGTCTGAAGGATGCACTTCGTTCAGAAGTCAAAATGTTTCGACCTACTACAATGATGGAAGCCCTTGGGTTGGCTAAGTTAGCGGAAGACAAGATTAGTGCTCTACAACGCTCCAGATCTAATTTTGTTCCATTCAGAAATACAGGTTCTCACAACCCTCCAGTCATACCAGCTCCCAGAACTACTCCGATCAAGCACTTGTCTAAAACAGAGATGCGAGTCAGGCGAGACAAAGGGCTTTGTTATAATTGTGATGAGAAATGGTCTCGGGGCCATAGATGTGTTCAGCAAAAGCTCTATCTCTTGGATGTGGATTCTCCACCGGAACTGGAAGAATATGTAGATGCTCAGGAAACAGTGGATGATGAGGTTGAGCCTCACCAGCCTGAACCTCCTTCACCAGAAGCTCCACCAGAGATATCTGTCCATGCTTTGGTAGGAGTCACTACTCCACAAACCATGCGGGTCCAGGGTTTCTTCAAGAAGATCCCTCTTACTATACTCATTGATTCTGGTAGCACTCATAACTTCATTGATCCACGAATAGCCAAACAGGCTGATTGCTTTATCCATCCCTGCTCTAGCTTTGAAGTCATGATTGCCAATGGGGGCACTTTACCTTGTAAAGGGAAATGTCGCAATGTGCGTCTCTCTATTGGAGATTATAACATGCGCTCTGACATGTTTGCCTTACCCTTAGGTGGCTGTGATGTGGTTTTGGGTGCCCAATGGTTACGCACTCTTGGCCCCATTCTCTGGGATTTTGCTGAACTTTGGATGCAGTTTTCAGCCGAGGGGCACCAACACACTTTGAAAGGCTTACAACCAGGGTCTCTCAGCATCATTAGTTCACACCGTATGGAAAAACTTCTTAAGAAGAATTCACATGGTGTCATCGCTCAGCTCCATTCCATTCAGATGCAGCCATCAGCAGTCTCTAGCACTCCTGCCGACCTCCAACACATTTTGGACAAATATTCTGGTATATTTGCTGAACCTGTGGGATTACCTCCTTCTCGTCCAGAGGACCACCGTATTCAGCTCCTTCCTGGCAGTGTTCCGCCCAACATCAGGCCCTACCGCTACCCATTTCATCAGAAGACCGAAATCGAGATACTTGTCCGTGACTTACTGAAGCAAGGAATTATTCGCCCTAGTACCAGTTCCTTTTCTTCTCCAGTTCTGCTTGTTCGCAAAAAAGATGGGTCATGGCGACTCTGCATTGATTTCCGAGCACTTAATCATCTCACTATAAAGGACAAGTTTCCCATTCCAATTGTTGATGAACTTCTTGATGAACTTCATGGGGCTCATTTTTTCTCCAAGTTAGATCTTCGTTCTGGGTATCATCAAATTCGGGTTAATGAGGAGGATATACCTAAAACTGCCTTCCGCACACATGATGGTCACTATGAATTTTTAGTCATGCCCTTTGGCCTCACGAATGCTCCTTCAACATTTCAGGCCGTGATGAATAACATATTTCGACCATACCTCCGGAAATTCATTCTGGTCTTCTTTGATGATATCCTCATAAATAGCAAAACTTGGGCTGAGCATCTCCATCATCTGGAGCTTGTCTTGCAACTTCTCTCTGATCATCAACTCTATGCAAAACTATCTAAATGTGTGTTTGGCCAGGAGGAAGTGGAGTATCTCGGGCATATTGTTGCACACCATGGAGTGCGGGTGGATCCTACAAAAATAGATGCCATGAAAACTTGGCCGCATCCTAAAACTCTCAAGAGCCTTCGCGGTTTTTTGGGGTTGACTGGCTACTACTGCAAGTTTGTCAAAGATTACGGGAAAATTGTAGCACCATTGATAGCTCTGTTAAAAAAGGATGCCTTCTCCTGGACCCCTGTTGCTGAGACTGCATTTGAACAACTGAAACAGGCTATGTGCAGTACACCTGTTCTCGCGATGCCAGATTTTTTCAAACCCTTCACTATTGAGAGTGATGCTTGCGGCAATGGATTGGGTGCTGTTCTCCTACAAGATGACCATCCTATTGCGTTCACTAGCAAAGCCCTCTCTGGTAAGAATCTAGCCCTCTCTACTTATGAAAAAGAAATGATGGCTATTTTGCATGCTATACAGAAGTGGCGACCATACCTCTTAGGGAGTCATTTTTGCATCAGAACCGATCACCAAAGTCTGAAATACTTCCTGGAACAACGGGTATCCTCTCCTACACAACAGAAATGGGTCAGCAAACTCATGGGGTATGATTATGAGATCACCTACAAGAAGGGTAAGGAGAATATTGTGGCAAATGCTCTTTCTCGCACATTTGATAATCAAGCTTCCCTTTCTGCTATTTCTATGCCCATTCCCAATTGGTTAGCGTCTGTTCAGCAGGGCTATGACAATGACTCTTCTTTATCTCAAATCATTCACCAGCTAGCCAATAATCCTTCTGCTATACCACATTACTCTTGGGATGGTGCTTCTCTTCGATACAAGGGTCGGCTAGTGCTTCCTCAGAACCCAGCTCTACATCAGGCTATTTTTTATGAACTCCATGCTTCTCCTTCAGCAGGGCACTCAGGCTTCCTCAAAACTTATGAGCGAGCAAGGAGAAACTTCTTTTGGAAAGGGATGAAACAGATGATTCAACAGATGGTGGCTGAATGTGATACTTGCCAATGCCACAAGGGTGAAACAACCCTCCTTCCTGGCTTGCTCGAACCATTGCCCATCCCTACACGGATTTGGACTGATATTTCTATGGATTTCATTGAAGGGCTTCCTAAATTCGGTGGCAAGACAGTGATCTTGGTTGTGGTTGATCGTCTCTCGAAATATAGTCATTTTTGTGCCCTCAGCCACCCCTATACTGCCTCCTCTGTTGCACAAATCTTTATGGACCAGATATTTCGTCTTCATGGACTCCCTTCTTCCATTGTCTCTGATCGTGATGCAACTTTTACCAGTCATTTTTGGACTGAACTGTTTCAGAAAACTGGCACCAAACTGAAGATGAGTTTGGGCTATCACCCACAAACTGATGGTCAAACTGAAATTGTCAATAAATGCTTGGAAACTTATCTTCGTTGCTTCACTTCCGAACAGCAACATCAGTGGGCCAAGTGGCTCCCTTTAGCTGAATGGTGGTACAATACCTCTTACCACACTGCCTCTAAAATGACTCCATATGAAGCAGTCTATGGTCAGGCACCTCCAGTGCTCCTTCCCTACACTCCCAACAGCTCACCAGTCCAGGCAGTTGACATAGTTCTCCGCAGTAGGGATCAGATTCTTCGTACCTTACAGGATAATCTTCACATGGCCTGTAATCGGATGAAACAGCAAGCAGATCAACACCGTTCTGAGCGCTCATTTCAAGTTGGGGATATGGTTTTTCTTCGTCTACAGCCATACAAACAATCCTCCCTAAAGCTGAAAGGGCGTCATAAGCTGGCCCCAAAATTTTATGGGCCTTATAAGGTTCTGCAGAAGATTGGTTCAGTTGCTTATAAACTGGAACTTCCTCCTTCCCGCATTCATCTAGTCTTTCATGTTTCTTGTCTAAAGAAAGTTCTGGGTACCACTATCAGAGCACAAACTACTCTCCCTGAAATGGATACGGAAGGATCCATTATCCTGGAGCCGGTGGCAATCATTGACCAACGCACTCGCCAGCTTCGCTCTCGCTCCATCTCTGAGGTCTTGATTCAGTGGCATGGCATGCAACCAGAGGATGCTACCTGGGAACCCCTTCTTCAGATTCAACAACAATTTCCACACTTTAAGCTTTGAGGACAAAGCTTTTTTCTAAGGGAGAGGGGATGTTAGGAACCTGTGTGTTCCTTCTGTTTATTTTGTTAGAGTAGTGTTGTTGTCTTATTTTGAAGACAAGATGTAAGATGGCTGGAAAATGTTGCAAGGTGATCATTGATAGTGGAAGTTCTATAAATTTGGCATCAAAAGAGTTGGTTACAGAGTTGTAGTTGTAGAGGTTGAAACATCCTAAGCCATATCATGTTGCATGGATCAAAGATGGGCATAAGATATTAGTAAGTGAGAAATCCCTTGTAAAGTTCAAGATTGGACATTACTTTGATGAAATTTTGTGTGATATTATGCTTATGGATTGTTGTCATATTTTGTAATTCCAAAGAGTATTTATTCTTATTCAATACTTTCTATAATTCCAAAGAGTATTTATTCTTATTCAATACTTTCTGTAATTCCAAATAGTATCTTTGTAATTCCATATTGTATTTATGGTATTCCAAAAAAAATACTTCTGGAATGATTCTAAATCCTTTAATACAAAATCTTTTAAGAAATATTCATTCAAATCAGATTTTGATACAACAGGTGCCTATGTTCTTCAAGAAATCGAATCTCATAAATGCTTTTTCAATTTCAACATGCTCGTTAGCTTGAATATTGTATCTACTCAATATTTTATTAAATATTAGTTGTTTAGTGTTATGATCTTCTGATGTTTTCTTTTTTTCAAAAATATTGAGTGCTCGATGGAAAGAATCATGCATTAATTCATCTTTGGAATTGAAGAAGTAATTGAAGGACTTCAATAGAGTCTAGTTGAATAAATGTAATTCATTCACACGATCACCAATATTTAGGTCAATTTCATCATTAGGGGAATAGAGATTAGGCTTAGTTATTGATAGAGTAAATTGGTCTGTTGTTTTAAGAACAAATTTTTTCAATTGGAAATCATTGTTTAATGCTAATTGTTCTTTATTTTGATCACAGGATGAGTGATATCTTGGAGATAAATTCAATTTCATAAATTGAAAACAATTGAATTGGTTTATATGGTCTTTTCTTATGTTCCATTTGCAATCTGGTAAAATATCATAATTGACAGAAGGATTTTGAATCAATTTTTTAACCTTCCATAGATCAACAATTCTATTATTTTCTAATCCCCTAAAATATTCAAAAGCATCTTGTCACCCTTTCAACAATTTCAGATTTTCACTCGGTTTATTGCTATAATTAATACTTATACATGATTCATCTATTAACAAAGGATCAAACAATGTTTGAAAAACTTTTGTCTCTAAAAAGGGAAAGGATTCTCTTGCTTGATCTGATTCCTCTTGTAATATTTTTTCTTGTTAAAAATACTTCAATTTTGCTTTTGTCTCCTTATGGAGTTACCTTAGTCTTCATAGACTTTCTCTGCAGCTTTCGACTTCTTCAATTTTTCATTTTCTTTTCATATTTATTACTTGTTATGGTTCTGAAGAATGAGCAAATTCTTCTTCTGCTTGAACTAGTCCAACTTCTAGTTGTTCGAGTCTGATTTCTACTTCCTCAAGAATTTTGCTTCGCTCAAGATAAAGTAATAAAAACCTAGTTCAAAGACTCATGGGGAGAATAACATAGGAAGAAACTCTTGAGCCACTATCTTATTATACAATTTATTGAAACCCAAAGAAAGTTAACCAAATTTTAACTTTCAAACAATTCAAACCTAGACTACATAGATGCAACAAAATAATTTTTGAAAAACTAAAAAATGGGTACGATATGTATTCATTTGAAGCACAATCCCATTAGATAGATTCTAAGAATTAGACATCCACAACAAGAATTGCCAATATAATATTTCACCTCCATGGTTAATAGCTCTACACAAAGAACACCCAAAACCTGCAAAGAACAATTTGAGAACCCATAGAACTACCAATCTTCACCTCACTATAATTAAAATTATTGTGCATGACCATCATAAATAGGAGATAGAGGTGGAAAGATATAAATGCAATGTAATCAAAACAAATCTTTTGAAGATATTAACTTTCCCTAACAACATTCAAAATGAATTTGAAATATGAGCAAGTTAATATGTAGATAATCAAATGGCTTACACTGATACTGAACTAACTCAAATTTTTATTAAAGAGCATTTAATCACATCAAAATTTACCTCAACTCACATATATGAAACATCAATATCAATACTAAGAAACCCATTTTATCTCCTAGACAAATGACTAATGTAGAGAAGGACACTTTCAAATTCAAAAATAATATATGCATTAATTACATTTTGAATGTTGACCTACATATTTTGAATTCATCTATCCTATATGATTCCAAATCCATCTATCAATATTACCTCACTTAATCTTAGCTAACATTTTTTTCATTATTAATGAAAAAATTAATCTTTCCCAATAACATTTCATCCATGGAAAGGGGCTTGGATGAATTCAACTTGATCTTATTTCCCCTCAAATTTGAAAATAGGTCAGCTAAAGTATTACCTTCTCTCAATGTATGTGTAATAACCATTTTAGGAAATGTATCAATAATTTCTCAAACCTATATTATTATTTTATCTAGCTTCCATTTTTGAATTGTTCTGTGGATACATGCATTGAAAATTATCCTTAAGTCACCTTCAATGCGGAGATTTTTGATATGAAGATTTTTTGCTAATTCCAGCCCATATAGCAATTCTAAAGCTTCAACAATGTTGTTTGTGGCCCTAGGAACTAGACTAGCATAATAACCTAGTAGGTTGCCCTTATGATCTCTTAAAGTTGCACCCACCCCTGCATCTCCTAGATTACCTCTAGAAAAACCATCAAAATTTAGTTTCATGAACTCTTGCCTGGATGGAATCCACTTAACTATTCATCTATCTACTAAAGAGATTGTAGAAGTGAAGTAATTTGAATAACTGGGGTGAGGGATATGTGACCATGTATTAGCAGGAAAAATATCCAAATTTGAATTAAGCATTTTCTTTTTTCTATGCTTTGAATAAGAAATAACATTCTTTGCTATTGAATGCTCCAGCTACACAATTATAATTTCCATAGATGTAGCCTCTTTTCTAAAAATCTATTTATTGCTCTCTCACCAAATAGACCAGATAACTAAAATAGGAGCAATCAACCATATGCATGCATGCATATCATCTAAATGAAGAACATGCCAACTCTCAAAAAGGCCTCAAATGGTGTTGAGAAGGGGCAAGGATACATTCAATTTTCCAAGAATTTAAAACCAACATTTTTGAGAAAAAGTGAACTATAACAAAAAATGGTCAATAGTTTCCATAACCAAATTATAAAGGACACATGGGAATTCATGAGCAATATTTAATCTCTGCAATTTGTTTGAAGTTAGTATGCACTTTTGTAATGCCAACCAAGTAATGCAGCCTACTTTTGGGAGAGCCATGTCATTCCAGCAAAAGGAGAAAGCTTGATGCTTAGGTTTATTACCATTCCTCATATTTTATGCTTTGTATCCCTACTTTATAGAGTAATAGCCATCTTGTGATGGTGCCCATAGTAATCTATCATCTTTTCCTAAAATGAAAACTAATTTATTTTTAAGTAAATCTAATGATTCTAAAATGGCAATAGTGTCACCATTAGTATTGAGCAATTCCTTCCACACAACCTATCTTGTGTATGGATCTATATCCGTGATATAATCCTTTACAATTTCCCCCACCAAAGTTTTAAGAGACTAAATAACTTGTGGATGCTTAAAGGTGAAACATAATGGCATACTACCATTCCAGGAGTCATCCGAGAAATGTGCCAGATTTTCTAAGTTAATCTCCCATGTTACATATTTAGTAATGATTTCTCCTGCAGAGATGATAAAGTTCCAAAAAATAGATCAATTAGGCCGGTCTTGAATAGATACAATTTGATGGGGACCTAAGTTATCCATATATTTACCCTACATTATTTGACACCACTTGTTCTGAGAGTTACAAATCATATTCCATACATGATTTTCCCCAAAAGCCATATTTCTCTTCCTGAGATCATGCAATCCCACACCCCATGAGTCTTATCAATTGACATCTCTTATAGTGATATTAGTGGAATTTTAGAGGTTATTGTCATATTATTAGTCCAAAAAAATTCTAAAATAAGCTTTCCTATATTATGAAGGATTCCTTTGGGAGCCAGAAGTACAAGAAATAAATAGTTCAAAATTACTACAAGAACTAATTTGGTCAACAATATCTTTCTAGCTATTGAAAGCCATCGATGTTTCCATGTCGTGGTTTTACTTTTAAGACTTTGTAAGATTAAATTCCAATAAATGGGCTTGTTAAGACTAGTAAAGAAAGGGATTCCCAAATCAGGTGATGGCAATAAATCTTGAGTAACTTGAAGTATACAAAAATTCTTGTTGAGACAATAGGATTTACATTGGATAGGTAAATTTTTTTCTTGGCCATGTTGATTGCTTGGCTTGAAGATTCTATATATAGGTCAAGGACAAGTTTAATTTTTCTTTCTTTCAATATGGAAGCTTCCACAAATAATAGGGTATCATCAACAAATAAGTAGTGCATGATCTTAATGGTTGTCCTTTGAATATCTACACCTCTCCATAAACCCTAAAGGTGTCAAGAGGTAATGAGCCTACTTAGTGTTTCTACCATAATAATGAAAAGAGCTATGACAGTAGATCTCCTTTTCAAACACCTTGGGAGGATTTAAAAAAACTAGTTGGGTAACTGTTGAAAATGACTAAAATATAAGCACTAGAAACACATGCTCTAACCTAATGACACCATTTGTGAGAAAACTAAAATCCCTTTAGAAATTTCATCAAGAAGACTAGTTTAATCTATCATAGGATTTCATCATATCTAGTTTGATTACTATTCCTAGTGAAGAATCAATCTATATAGAATGAAGAGTCTCATGTGCAATGAAAGCACCCTCCATGGCTATTTCCCTAGAACAAATCCTCCCTATTCATGAGAAATAATTTTCTTAAGAATGGGTTGCAACCTTAGATACATAAATTTTGTAAACACTTTTCAGATAGTGTTACATAATGATATTGGCCTAAAATCTACAAAGGGATAATCTATTTTCAGAATGTGAGCAATGTTTGTAGCATTAAAATTCTTAAGTATCTATCCATTTCTCCTAGATTCTTGCAATGGAAAAAAGAGCTCAATATTGATGAATGATTAGAATTTTTGATAAAATAATGTAGTAAACCCATTAGAACCAGGGGCTTTGTTAGCAAGTAGTGAGAAAACCACATTTTGAAGCTCCTGCAAGGGAAATGCTTGAATAATTCAAAGCTATCTTGATGAGAGATAAGATAAGGGATGGTGTTAAGAAGATTGTTGTAGAGGATATACCTGATGGTTTACCTCTGATGAGAATTATAAGTCATTGTATGGATCTAATTCCTGAACCTGGTTTGCCATACAAAGCACCATATACATTGACACCTATAGAGAATGAGGAGCTTAATAGACAAGCGCATGAATTGTTGTAGAAAGGTTTGATCAAAGAAATTTTGAGTCCATGTACTATACCTATGCACCTAAAAATAATGGAGAATGGAGAATGTGTACTGATTCTAGACATATTAACAAGTTCAAAATGAAATAAAAGTTTCTTATGCTAAGGATGGATGATATAATGGATTTTTTGAGTGGAGAAAAGAATTTTATCAAGATTGACTTAAAGAGTGGCTATCATCATATCAAAATCAAAGAAGGCAATGAATGGAAGACCACTCTCAAGACAGAAGATGGTTTGTATGAATGGTTGGTTATGCATTTTGGTTTCACTAATGCACCTAGTACCTTCATCAGGTTGATGAATGAAGTTTTAAAAAGGCTCTTGGGTAAGTTTGTGATAGTTTATTTGGATGACATTCTAATATTCACTAAGACTAAAGAAGAAATTCTTGAGCATATTAGATGAATATTGCAAAGATGAATATTCAAAAAGTGTTCTTTTTATTCAAGAAGAGATTGTGTATTTGGGAGTTGTGACTTCAGCTTATGGTTTGAAGATGGATCTTGAGAAAGCTTGAGAATGTGGGTTGTTGGAGTTTTAAAATGCACTAAAACTACTAAGCAACAAAATGCTTAATACTAGGATGACAGTACATACACAATCTCAAGACTAGCCAATTCTTATTAACAATTGCATATGCAAAGTTCTTGGACCCAACTTCAACAAAACCATAGATGGTTTCCTACTCTTTTGGCTCTGTAAAACCAGGGTGGGTATACCCAGGGATGATTCAAGACTGGGGAAACTATATGAGGATTATTTTTAGTTTCATTCTGATTCTCATCTCAAATCCTCAAACACATACACAATTCTTGATAACTTGATAAACACGCCCCATATAACAGATATGGCCAAAATTTCTTCTATAGATCTATAGGTGTTCTTAAAAATATTGGCTAACTGAAGCTAAAACATTCCATGCAGACAAGTACTAGCCAACCTCTGAAGATCTATAGGAAATAAAAGTAAAATTTGATTTGATGTTGCATTTTGATAACCATTTATGATATATTTCTCCTTCAGTTGAATCAATTTGATCAGTGCCTAATCCATTAGGGTTCAAAGTCTATAGAAAATTCTTAGATCTAATTTGTTGCCTTATAAAAAATTCAATCAGCAATTCTTATCAGAATTCATCATTCAAAATCATTTCCATTACTAAAGAAACCTCATCACATTCATCAAAGATTTTATTTAATCCATTGAATTAACAACAGTGATAAATAGATATACAACCTAACTAGATTGCATTCAATTGCACAAGCTTTTACTTATACAATATCAAGATAACCATGTAATTGGAAGGAGATAAGACTCAGAAAGAACTGATATGGGGATAGTTCACAATTTGTATTCATTCTATTTGAAAATGGTATATCATTTACAATAAACTCAAAATGACCTTCAAAAAGAGACACAGTTCATTCTATATTCATGTATTCTCAGAGAAGTGATAGAGAAAATACATCATGGATTTTCTTTCAAATTTTTTATCTTTTTTGGACCAAAAATAGACTAAGCATATTAGTTAGAAAAAATAGAATTCAGACCCTTCTTTAGCCTTGGAATATCACTTAAATAGTGTGAGATGCAACAAGCTTCAGGCTAAAAACAATGACAGGTGTCCTTTAAAATATTCTTACATATACTTGTCACAAAATGGAAAAAATGTGAGTAACAGCAAAAGTTTTACATTAGATATTCCTTTCATGGGCCCTTTTGTTATATGCTCCTGTGTTGCTAAGTTGGTTGCTATTCTAATCCTTCTTCGTATACAACAGCCAAATTAACCAATGATGAAGTTTGTTTTGATGATGGCACGTCAACCTCTACCTGTGGGCCTTCACCATCTTTATCTTGTATGGGGGAAGTAACTTCTACCTTTTCCCTTTCTTTAGTTGTATCAGCATCTTGTGGTCTCAGGTCTGCAACTGAAGGTAATAGATTATCCTTGTCTTCTTCTTCTGGTTGGGTAGTGATAGGGTCAATGATTTGGATCTCCTCGCCTTGCATTTCATCACTATCATTTTCATTTTCATCAAACTATTCAACGAGAGCCATATCTCCCATCCATTTGTCAAATAATGTATCATCTGGCCAACTAAATTGTAAAATATCCCTCTGTCTTTTTAGCACATACTCAGCATCCTTATTAATGGTAATGAATTCTTGCTTTAAAGAATCAAAGAATATTTGGGCCTTCACCATTTCTTCTATTGTAGCAGCCCACCATGCATGCCCTAATTCATTAATGACTTGATTCATTCTTAAATAGAATAAATCATCAAGTTCCTTTGCCCATTCATTTTTGCTTTTAAAATTATTCTTTTTATCTAGGGCATGAGGAAACAACTTGAATTTCTAGCTCTTGTACTTTTCAAAGTAGCCTACTACTACTTTTTGTAAATGAATCCTTTCATTACTAAAGTTAGTAACATCAGAAACAATATAAAATGTTTTTTCAATTTGGTCAAAAGAATCATCTATGACAGAGAAACACAAAAATGTTATTTCTTTCTCCCTTTTCACCCATTTATTCAAAATAGGCATTAGATCCTCATCATTAGATTTCAAATTCTCCCAGATACTGATCACCCTGGCCAACTAATCATAAATTAGCCACCATTCAATCTTGTCCCCCAAATATGTGAGAGCTTTTCTTAATTTATCTTCATATTTGGATTCCAAGTCTACATGTAAGGCCCACAATTTGCATTTTTCTTCTTCAAAATCCTTAGCAGTGTAATATTGTGGCCTTTGGGGTGTATTTGGTATTTCTATGAGAGTGGTGGATTTAAAAGGTTCAACTGGAGGGCGAGGGTATGTTATTCTTGGCCTAGTGGCTCTTCCCAATAGCTTGTTTTGAAGCTCAATTCTCTTTTTTACTTCTTTATTATAGGCATCCACCACTATTTCATACTTGCTTTGCAAGTTAATCATTTCCTTTTCTTCCTTTTCTGCAGTGGCCAAGGAAAATTTAGAATAATCCACATTCATGTGGGCTACCTATACATGCGAAGTATCAGCAACTCTCCTCACAATGATACTCCTTGTTAGTCCTGAATCATCAGGCTGTGATGGAGTAGTCCTAGATCCTCTTCTTAATGACCACATAACAAGAGTAGCTTGGTCATTACTGAATGTTGTTCCTAAGAATTACTTTTTATCTAGATCCTATAATCCCAAATTATTTGACACAGAATTAAAAATTAAGGCATCAACATGTCCCAATTTGGAAATAATAAAACATTTGCATCTTTCACCATTTGCCTACCCTCTTCAAGGGTTATATTCTGGAACTCTTGTATCATATGTTCCTTTATTTGATTATGATCCCGAATGATAGTATATCCTATCCTCTTTTGCAGAACCAGAGGACCTGCCCCTATGTTGGGGGTGAAACCCAATTTCCTCATTACTTCCCTGGCTTTATCTGGAGAAGAATCAATAAAATGTTGTTTCTTCTCATTCATTACCTCCATTATTTTAGGGAATGTACTCATAAGCTTATTTATTCTATCTACATTAGTTGCAGCATTACTAAGAGGACTATAATATTTGTCAAAATAGTTTATAAATTCCAAAAAATTTGAATAGACTCTCCACTTTTCTTTCTTTTTTTCTTGCTCCTACAGAGAGTACTCATTCCTTATTACATCTTCAGGGAAATAAAATTCATGCTGAATTGGATGAAGTTTGATCCTATGCCTAAGAGAAAAATTAAAGAAATCTTCTACATCACAAAAATGAGAGTGAGATACTACCATCTTATACTGATCCAAAAATTTTTAGAGGAAGATCCACCCCTCCTTAGTTATTACAAATTGGTGAGCTACAGTGCAAGTACAAAAAATTGATCCTATTCCCCTCTTGTGCAAAAAGGTTTCCTCCACTCCTCCCAACTACCATAAAAATTCAGCTACTCCTACCTTTAAAGGAACCTGATAAGGTAGTACATGGGGTGTCCCTTTGAATCCATAAACTCTAATGATAGTTGATACTGGATATGGGATGATATCTCCCCAATTATGTGAAACTTTTAGACTATGGGGTCTGTCCATAAGCCTAACAAGGTGCATTAGTGCCTTAGGAATTCTAGGATTGTCACTCAATATGAGGCACCTTAGTTTGGAAGCAAAGTGCCTATCAAATCTAACAAAACTAGCATTTTATGCTTCCCCAGTCATGTCTGCACTCCATAATTGAATTGGTAGTGCTTCTCCCTCTTGTTCCCTATTTAATACCATTTCTTTACCAAAATATGTAACCCCTTTAAATAGAAACATATGCATTAATAGGGAGTACTGACCCCAAACCTTCTCCACCTTGCCCTTTGCAATCCCCACCAATCCACTGTGAATCTCATTAGCTAGGTAACATGCAAAATCAAAAATTATTTCTACACCAAAAGAGGAGATTTGAGTGATCATATACATGAAGCTCACAGGAATAAAATCTTCTTCACCTTCTCCAAAGACTCTGCATAGGGTCTTGTATATCTCTACTACCCTGGCATTCAAGCATGATTTCTTGAAAGGTTCTTTAGAAGATGATGTTATTTCTGGTAGGTTTCCAATTCTACCTATGTGGGCCTTCAGTGCACCTTATCTAACTACATCCCTTTTTGACATATATTCTTTTTCTAATTTTGTCAAATCAATGGGCACATGATAAATAGTGAGAGGTCCCAAACTGAAAACTTCCCTAATCTCTTCTGGACTGATGGTGATTAAAACTTCACCATCTACTCTTCTCACTACCCTAGTGGCTTGATCATAACTCTTCACCATGACCTCAAGAAGGTCATAATCCATAAACACACTGGGAACAACTAGCTTTCCCAAATCAAAATTCCATATATTAGCGTGTGGGGCATACAATTTCCTTTCTGCAAACCATTTTTTGAACAAACTCAAACCAGTTTGTGAAGTTTTAGCATCCTAGACCCAATTACCCTTATAATACAATCCATCAGCTATCCTCAGCCTAGGGTTTAATGAGGTTAACCTTTTAACTTGCACTATCTCTACAGTAGACTCTAGGAGCAACTCAAGCAAGTCATCATGCACATTTCTATCTAAATAGTTTATTTGACATGAAAATCCCTTCTTCAGAGGCATCTTGGATTATTTTTTACAGAACTGAAAAGGCTATAGAGATTATGGTAGTACTACTTACTTGAATTCTGTCTTTTTTTTCCTTTGTATTTCTACAAACTTTTCGCAAATAGACAATTTCACAAATTCTGCCGAACTTCAGTATGCTCTTCTTCAGTAATTACTTCTACTCTGGAATGGCTTAGAATCTTTTCTTGCATAAGATGAAACTAATGAAATCTTCTATTTTATACTCTATTTTTCTCACATGCGATGCTTTCATGTCTAATTAATACACAGAGTGGCACCACATTCTATGTTTAAAGCTGCGTTGTCGATCTTTAGAAATCCTACGATCATGTGATACGAAAAAAACAACTAGGCATTGCACTTGACATGTTGGTCAATTGATCCAATGAAAATTTTCCATGTACATAACTCTTTCCTTGATGGCGCTTATGTTCGGACCCATTGGCAACTGAGGACACATGTCAGTAGGTCGTTACTTTGTTATGCATAAAGAATGAGCACCTTGCCATAGTGAAGCAGTTATAGCCATTGATTTGATCTTAATCTTAGCAAATGATATGTTACTGTGCTTGCTTAGAAAGATGGCAGCAGGCCCTTATTCGCTATGTCTCTATATGTGTCCCCCTAGCAACTCTTCATAGTGAGAAGATGATGGCCATTGATTAGAAACTTAATCAAAGGTGGGGAAGCTGCACGAAGTTTCTTGATAAATGGTGGGCCTTATACTCACTGTGTCACATAGCTTAAACAACATGTAACTTTCCAACGTGAGATAGCAAGGACTGTTGATTTTGTTTTAGTCTGACACTTAGGATCTCTCATAGATTTGATCAATAGGGCATAGGTCGAGAGCATTGATGAAGTATGAAATTTTGCATAGTTGGCACTTCATAAGACTTTACTTTAGTCCGAGTCATCATCCCATGTTACTAAAGGTCCCACCGACTGTTGATTTCACAGCGCCTCGCTACTTCGCTAACAAAGAGATGCTGGAATTTACTGATAGTGAAGTAGCGAGCTCTAGAAACTTTAATAAATCTTGATGCCATGAAATACAAGGACCCATAATATCACTATTGCTACTATTAACTGCTTCTAGCAATGGAAGTTATTACTTATTATGCCACTTGGACTAATCATGGTACTGATGAATTTTAAGGTTACCGACTCTTCAATTTTATGGTGCCTCACTACTTTGCTAATAGCGAGATGTCAAATTTTTCCAATAGTGAGGTAGAAAAACATCGGAGAAACCATCATTTCAGTGCCAACTTTAGACTACTTTTTTTGAGTCCCCTTTCCTGTTCTGACGGTACTTGCAATGTGTATGTGACTAATAAGTCGGCCAAAAAACAAATCTCTGACCACTGTATCTTCATTTTGCGGTCCTGTTTCATAAACTTTTCAGCACTTGCTACCTCACTATACATAAAAAGTGCCCATGTTTGCATAGCGAGGTAACGACAAATGGTGGATCTACTTAGATCAGACGGTTGGAGAAATTGAGAGGAAAGGTAGCTCAGGGGTACAGAAGATAAAAAGACAACAGAATATTCGCCCTATTTGAACATTCAAATATTTTGCGCCTGACAATTTATGAATGGAAAGAAATATAGGGTTTTCACAAAATTTTTTAAAGGCTAGCAAATGGATGAATTATCTAGAAACTCTATTATCCACTAAAATGAAAAATCTGACTTTTCTACAACTGGACAAAGGATTTCTATGAAACAAAAAGTTAGACCAACAGTGGCTCTGTCTAGGGATGATAGACTACTTGAGTCTATGCACGAATTCAGAATTTATGGGAGAGCAGACCACATACTTCATAAAAATGACAACTTCTTCAAAGAGCACTGAGCAACACACAAAAATAAGGAACCAGATTGCATAGGGATACTAACAGAGACTTATAGAATATATAGAATGTACAAAACAATAAGGAACCCTAAAACTACTGTTCATGGAGAAAATAAGTATTTTTCAAGAAAAATACCTCTTCAAGAACTATCCATGAACTGACAATTCAAGAATACTGTCAAACACATCTTTGAGTATATAAGAATCTTCACCCCAAGTATTTTCAATTAAATACAGGCCTAACTAAATAGGATCAAATTTTCCATGTTTTTCTTTATCCTCAATTCTGGCATTCCTCATTAAGACTAAATCTCCCTCTTCAAAATTTCTGCTTATATTTCTTTTATCATATAGTGTATTAACTTGTAGTTGCAACTTTTGGTTCTTTAGAGATGCTTCTCTTCTGGTTTTTGTCAGTCCTACCAATTCATCCATTCTTTCTTCCATTTCATCTGTAGTATCTTCATCATACATCTGGATGTAATTGTAGAGTCCCATCAAGTTGTTTTGAGGCATTCTAGTTTGAATTCAATACACTAAATCAAATGGAGCTATACCAATGACTTTCTTTATAGTTACTCTGTCAACCCATATTGCCAACTGTAACTTGGAATCCCATCCCTTTTTATTATCATCCAAGGTTCTCTTAATGACCTTCAACAGGCTTTTATTTGTGGACTCAACTTGTCCATTCCCTTGTGGGTGATATGGAGAAGATGATGACCTCGTTATTCCATATTTATCACAAAATTTAATGAATTCCTCAGACCTAAAGCACATAGCATTGTCTGTTACAATTTTTTGTGGATAGCCAAATCTAGAAATAATATTATTGAGTAAGAAATTATTGACAACTTTACTTGTTGCATTTCTTGTGGGGATAGCCTCTACCTACATTTTAAAGTAGTCAGTAGCCACCAAAATCCAAGAATAGCCAGTGCTAGACATGGGGAAAATATCTCCTAGACCCCAATGTTGAAAAGGTGCTTGAATCTCCACTGGCTTCAATGAAGTATTTCTTGAGAATTTTAGTTTTCTAGCAAACCTTTGACAAGGGTCACACTTCCTAACCATAACTTGGGCATCCTTGAAAAGGGAAGGCCACCAAAATCTAGCCCTCATTATCTTATGTGCAGTAGTTTTGGCCATATATTTTCCCCCACACACTCCAGCGTGCATTTTTTTCAAAACCTCTTTTGCCTTTTCTTTATCAACACATTTCAACAAAACTCCCTCAAAATTTCTCCACCATAGGTTGTTTTGGAAAATTATATACCTAATGGCTTGCAGTTTAGTATTTCTCTTTTCATTTTCAGGAAAATGAGGAGGAGCTTCCATATGTTGCAAGTAATATATGACATTGGTGTACCAATCACACTAGTCCATGTCACATAAGTCAGCTCTGAGATCATCATTTAATAGATTTATCTTATTAGCATCTAGATTACTTTCAGCCATGAGTTTGGCCAAACCTTGATCCCTTACTAACTTTGTTATTTGTATATCAATGTTAAATTCGTAGATTCTATTGATCCATCTACACCTCCTGCCTGATACTTCCTGTTGAGAAAATATATCATTGACTGCAGAACTAGGTACAAAAGAAATAATAGTAGCACCTACCAAGTAACATCTGAAAGCTTTTATAGCCTTTACTAAAGCATATGCTTTCTTTTCATTTATTTCATACTTCAGTTCAGTAGGTTGCAGTGACTTACTGAAAAAGGCAAAAGGTTGCTCATATCCTTCTTGATTTTTCTACAACAAGACTGTAGCTATAATGTGGAAAGATGCAAAAGAAAAAACATGCATGGGTTTTGAATAATCTGGAGTTCTTAGTATTGGAGCATTTTTTATTGCAATTTTAATATCCTGGAATGCTTGTGAAGGCTCACCATTCCAATCTATAGTAGCTCCCTTCTTGAGCATCTTTGAGATAGGTCTACTGATTTCAGCAAAATTAGTAACAAATCTCCTAAGAATATTGACTTGGCCAAAGAAGGACTGAATTCCTTTCACATTTTTTGGCTTCGGGACTTTATCAATAGCTGCTACTCTTTCACGATCTATTTTCACCCCATCTTAGACACTATATGTCGTAATAATTTGCCTTCTGTGATCCCGAATGTGCATTTCTTTGGGTTTAAAGATACTCCATATTCCAGAGCTTTAACAAAGATTTTTTTCAAATGTTTGCAATGATCCTTAGCCTTATTAGAATATGTTGTAAGATCATCCTAGTACACAACTATAAATTTATCAATATAATCATGAAATGCTACATCCATGGCTCTTTGGAAGGTAGCTCCTGCATTAATCAGGCCAAAAGGCATCCTCACATATACATATGTTCCCCATAGGATTGTGAAGGCTATCTTGAACTATTCACTTTCCTTTACTAGAACTTGATTATATCCAGAGAAACCATCCATCATTGACATTAATTCAGAGCCAGTCACTTGCTGCAATATGGATTCCATATTAGGTAAGCCATAATTGTCTTTCAAAGATGCAATGTTTAAGTTTCTAAAATCCACGCATAGCCTAATATCTCCATTCTTCTTCCTAACAAGAACTAAGTTTGAAACCCAAGTGGAATGCCTGATTGGTTTGATTATCCTGCCATCCCTTAGTTTTGTCAACTCTTCTTGCATTTTTGGGGCAAGGGTAGGATTCACTAGTCTCTGTTTTTGCCTAAAAGGGTTTACATTGTCTTTTAATGGTATAACATGCTGGAACAAATCCTCTCTATAAGCCTTAAGGTCATCATATGATAAAAAAAAACATGTTTGTATTTTCTAAGTAGGTCAATCAATATTTTCTTGATTTTAACAGGCAAATTTTGGTTGATATAAACCCTTTTGGGAACTTCTTCAGTACCCAAGTTTATCTCTTCTAACTCCTGAGGTTTGGGGTTGTTAACTCCTGATTTTACTCTGTCTTGGTTATCAAAAATCTTTTCCAAGACTACTAACCCCTTTGGCACCTTATTTGTTTTCAATTGCATAATCTCTTGACCAAAAATGGTTTCCTTCTCATTTATGGTTTCAATCAGTCCACTGCAATCCAATTTTTGATCGTGGTACTTATCTTTATTTGACAAAAAAATTGTAATATCTTTGTCATCTTCAAAGACCTGCTAGTTCTCAATGTTATCAGGTATGGAAGGCCTATTTTGTACCTCAATTTGAGATATCCCTGCAAAAGATATTTCCTTAGGCTTGATTGCTACATTTGCTAACAAATTAGCCATCTATTTTGGGTCCTATCTCTCCATAAGATCCCAAATGCATCAAAGAATTCTATCTGATCCCAAACTACATTTCTATATTTCTTCAATCTCTTATTCTTGGATGAGTAGGTTCCTTTGATCTGAGAGATAATTAGTTTAGAATCCCCTATAACACATAATTTCTTAATTCTATGATGTGTGTCAACTTTCAGTCCTAGCAACAATGTTTCATATTCTGCAATATTATTAGTGCAGGAAAACTTCAAAGTGAATGAATACCTAAAAGTGTTATTTTTAGGGGACACAAAAACTACACCTGCCCCTGCACCCTCTTTAGAACTAGCCCCATCGAAGAACATTTTCCATAATTTTGGTGAATTCATGCAACATTCAACCTCATGTTCAATGATAGCAGGTAAATTTTCAACTTCCTAAATAATTAATTCAGCCCTGAAAGCATTGATCCCAGTATCTAAGAAACAAGTGGCATCTTTGTCAATTTTTTCCCCTAAAATGTGATTAACCCTTGGCTCTCGATTTACCCTGACAGATTTGTCCCCTATGTGGAAAGTGGCATAAGTCAGATCACATTGTAGACTTCCCCCCATGGCAACACTCCATTTCCTAGAGAGTAACATTCTATAGTGTGGAGGTATATCTACCACAAGGATAGACATGGTTAATTCTACTTCAGGATACACAGCCAATTTGAATGGTAAGGCATTTACGGTACCTATGACTGGGACTTCCCTAGCATCCATTCCTCTGCATCTTCCCTGCTTGGTATCCACCTTCAAACCTAAGGATTCCATTACTTGTAAAGGCATTATAGTGTTGGAAGCTCCTGAGTCTATCATGCAATTTTTTAAGGTCTTCACCTTTATAATCAAGCTGAGGAAAATAGGGTCAATATCTTCTATAAATGCCACCGAGGAATCATCTAAAAACATCTGGAGAATCTATGATATGATACTAGTTTCCTCTACTACTAATGGGGTTTGTTGGGCAATTGTTTGACCTACAACAGTATTATGGTTTCCAATCCCACCCAACCATGAAAAAACCTTGTTCTTATGCTCTTCAATTCTAAAAAGTTTAGACAAGGGCACTTTTACAGTAATTTGGGATAACATAGATATCATATCAACATGTTCAGTAATAGTGGATTTTATAAGAGTACTTGGAGTTGGAAACTTCTGAATAATAGGCACCACTATTTTCTTGATAGTATCAGGTTCTGATTTCCTTGGTTGCACAATTGGTTTATTTGTTTCATTTATTTGAAACTGAACCCTCTTTTTTGGTTCCCACTTCTTACCCTTTTTTTCCTTGATCTTAGGCATATCTTCATTAACTTTCTTGTTTTGAGCATTCGTCTTATGAGTGATATCTTTGATGAATACATTGGATGGCTTTCCTACATCATTATTTACCATTCTAATTCTCAAATTGTAGTTACTATGGACTTGTGAAATCATTTCTTCTATAATTCTATCAATCTCCTCCTTAGAGGGCATCCTTAAACTTATGTGTCCTACATTGGAGGATGCAATACATATCTTATATGTATCATAACCTTCATCATCTAAAAGCACTTGTTGATAATGTAAATGATAAGAAATTCTTTGACTAGTAATATCTTTTCTAGGTTCCTCAGAGTTAGAATCTACAAGGTCATTACACATGCTCACCATGTTGCAACTTATATCATCATGACTCTTATCTTCACTTCCTTCTTTAGGATGTGGACCTTGCTCTTGGGAAAATGACTAAGAAACAACACAATAATCAGTAGAATGAGGTGATTAACACACAATGCACCATGGTACATCATCATTCATATTTATAGTGTTCATTTGAAGGGGATTTGAAGTACCCTTATCTTTCACATTCTACATTTGGTTGGGAACTAGTTTACCATCCCTCCAGTGGGTGGTGTAAGGATAATTTTGCATTCTAGGTTGCCTATTGAAATTGTTGTTATTCACAGGGGGTCTTTTAGCAACATTTGGCTTAGTAAAATTAGTGGGATTCATCTTCTTAAGCAATTCCAAAACCTGGCTTATAGTGGGCTCTTCTGGCTTCTTTCCTATAGGGGTTTTATCAGCTTCCCTTTTATTATTGTTCTTAGGATTGAAAAGCTTTGGATCATCCCGCCTACCTAGTTTACCAGATGCCTTCCTATCATTCTCTATATTTACTACAATTTTATAAGCATCCCTTAAAGTCTTGGGATCCTTATCCCTCAATTGATAAGCCATTTTTCTATCAAAAGCATTGAAATATGTTGTGAGACAGACATCTTCATTCAACCTCATACTTTGAAATAATCTGTACATACCTTTTTGGAATCTTACATTGAAATCAAACGTGGATTCATTTGGATTCTTCTTGATGTTGTTGAATTCATTTAACATGAATCTTGCATTAGTGTTATCTCCATATTTCTCCTTGAACAATTTCTCCAAATCATTCCAAGAAGTGATACTATCATCAGGGAACCTCCTAAACCAATCCTTTGCATCTTTAGTTAGTGAATGCACAAACAATTTCATTACCATATCTTCATGTTTGACTTCATAATCATTCAACATATCAATGAAAATTCTTAAATGTTCTTCACCAGTAACAACATTATTCCCCAAGAACTTAACCACTTTGTCTCTTAAATCAAATGATATGGGATGTGGAGCACCAAGAATACCAGCAAATGATATTTGTCTATACTTTTCCAGGTATACAGGTTTCTTCTGGAAACTAGGAACATTTCAAGTACTAGCTATATGAGCTTGACTCAGAAGAGCAGCTTGGGGTTGTTGAGGTGGGACAAATGGAACTTGGGTGCCAATGGTGGATGATGAGGTAGGAGCAGATTGGGATGTCCCCTGAGTTGAGGTTATTGGACCACTGACTGGTGCAGGAGTCGTAGATGGGGTAGATAAATTAGGCCATGAAGCCAATGCAGAATTAGATTTTATGAATTGGATCTTTCTCTTAGTTTTTGCAGCTTGAGCTTCATTCTTGACCTTTCCAAGCTCTTTTGCAAGATCTTCCTTTTCTTTTCTAGTGTAATGCCCTACCAAGGGATCCAAAGAATTTCACTAAGTTTGCCAAACAAATTTTTTTTTTTAAACATGAAAGTAAAACCATTCATAACATTTGCAGAAGCAATAGTAACCATTCAAACTAAAAGCAAACATAACATACATAACAGATTACATTCTTTAAGAATCCCTTAATATTTAATCACATCTAATCTTAACTATCCATCTAACATCACATCCTTATGAAATAACCATGATCCATCCAACATTCTTAAATTACATTTCCAATTACTCAATCATCCACTGTACATGTCAAAGGCTTAAAAGAATAAACATCCATGTAAATAAAGTACATCATCATCCAATATTAATCCATGATGCAATTAAAGTAAATGAAACCACATATCATACATGATACATCATCACAAAAGATATAAACATCCATCATAAAAGATAACCATATATCACAAACATAAATAACTAAGTGCACGATTCCTCCCAACCGTTAATAGCATCATTAGACCATCATAGATCCTAGCCATCCCTCCATGCACAACATTCCAAAGCACCGAAGAGATCATCGGTATTAACATAGTAGGAATGTCACTCCTAAAACATCCTACTAACATGCAAAGTAAAGCATAAGATAACATCATCTAACATATGCAATTCATCAATATAAGAAACATATCGATAAATACATCCATCATAAGGTATATCATCTATCATAATGATCTAAGAACAGAATGAAAATAAATACCAACCAAGAATACTCTAGCCACGATGTCTCAGATGGATCTCAAATGATAAGAGTAATAAAATACTACCACTTGACCACGTGGAACCTAAGTGGTCCACTCCCATCGTGCTGAGGAGATAATCTCAAGTCCCAGACAAATTATCAAAACCACAAAGCATAAATCTCTATAAGTCCAGGAATCCTAAAAGTATACTAACTCAAAGGTTCCAACACACAAAACTGACATCTAATTCCCAGAGGCACAACAATGACATGTAGGAAACCTACTCTGCAAGTGGGAAAGTGTCATCACAATTATCACGTACAAGTTACCTTGGCAGTTAGCTAAACTCCATAGGTCCATACTGATCTCATGTGGCCACTAGTATCCTCTCATACTAATGAGGCATACTATAGAATGCAAGGTCGCAACCATGCATTCTCACTACTCCCATCTTAGCCTGTACAAGCACTCAAGTCATGGGCGAGAACCAAAAATATTATCTTTTTAGGTTCATTTAATCCCCATTTAGTGTGTAAATGTTATCACTTATTAGCCAAACTTACAATGAGTTACCTTGGCAGCCACTTAGGGCCCCAGCCCCCATTGCAAGCCACTGTCCGACACTACAAGTAGATTACCTACCCTAAGCTCATGGAATCATAAAATTACCACAGTCCTATACAAGTGACTATAAAGAAAATCCAAAAGATAATCCATAAAAAGAAGAATCATCAAATATCCACAATATAAGCATCAAATATCCATAATAAGAATCATCTAATCTCCAAGATAAGAATCATCAAATCTCCATGAGCATCTGGAAAGCATCCATAGAAAATCATGACCACAATAGTTCTCTATTGGCAACTGAAGGCATCACTAATAAACATAAGTATCCATTGGTTCTCAATAACCAAAATATATCTCAATATAAATCACAGTATCCATTAGTTCTCACCAAGCAACCAAGAATATCTCAAAATCATACTGATCGAAGACTCTAAAATGGTTGAGTCAAACATGTCACAACAAGAAATAAATCAAAATTTCAATCCCATCATGGCGACTAGAAAGTAATCCAGGGATAACTGATTGATGACTCAAAATCATTAGCTCAAGTGTCTCATACACATATAACTCAGCTTCACACATAAAGACTGATGAACAAATACAAACATTTCATAGAGCATATGATCACATTACCATGGTTGGTCTTATAAATATTGAGACCAAATAAGATCAATAAGACATCACATCTCATAACCCCCGAGCCTGTAGTAACAACCTAGGATTGGTCAACACTAGTCAACCCAAAACCCAAAACAAGAAGCATATAGAATACACGATGCAAACACATGTTTTGGTTTTGCTAAAATCTCATAGTTGAATAATGTGTAGGGGTTTCTATTTTTCTATTTGCAAGTAAACTTTCAAGTGTCTTAAGTTTCGTCATTTGACCTACAAGTCAACCCATTTGTTCCCCGACAACATTATCCTTCCATTATTAAGAATTACATTCTAAGAATAACTTAAGGATAAATATTCACTAAACCGATCATCATTGACCTTAATTAAAATTTTCTCTATATTTAACCATGATCCATATTCTAATTGATTATCCTTTCAACTTTTCTAGGATCATTATTCGTTATATTATAAGAGGACCAATTATCATTCCTCGAATAAGAGATTATAACTTTATTAGAATGATAAATTAATATCGATTAACAATCCTTGACCTTTATCATTCTAATATTTTCAAATTTAATATTACTAAGTCTCACCATTAGAACATCTAAGGTTATTATTCAAGTCAGGAGAGTACGACTTATCAACATCGATGTAAATACTTCACAACTTTGCTAGAGGAATCGATATTAGCATATCAATTAAAACACTATTACATAACTTGATTATTAATTAAATCTAATTAACTCTAATTAATCTAATTAACAATTACATATCCAAGGCAACGTTCCAATTAATATCAGTTGACTAAAAACTAACTATAACTTGTAAGTTAAAAGTCAAATATAACCCAAATCCCCAATATTCATATTAATAGTTCAATAACGGCTTGTTATTATAGCAAGTTATAGGAAATCTATAACGACCACATACGTCTTTTCAAAGAATACTAATATTTTCTTAAAAAATTTGTAATATTATTTCAAATAAGACTCTATTGCACAACTTAAATTATTGATACCATGGTTATAATATCAACTCAATGAATATCAATCAATTATACTTCAAATCCAAACATCTTTTACCAAAACTTTAATCATAAAATAATCTCCACTAGATTACTCTAATCGAATTAATCATTTATACTATTATTTATTAATAGTTTGTTAGATCCAACAAACATTAATAAATAATAACTCATAAAACTATAGATAATCGATCTTAAAAGAACCTTACAAAGCTTCATTGGTTAATATTTAACTAACTCTTAGCACAATTAAGGTGTACCAATAATCGTATTATAACTCAATCATAGCGATGCTATCCACTTTTATTAAAGTCTCATAATATAAATTACCATTTCTAAATTAGATATTAAAAGTCAACTATATTATTAGCTAAATGAATTATTTCAAGCAAGAACACTCTTTCGTGAGATATTAATAATCCAAATGTTCACTCAATATTATTATCCAATATCCAAGGTTGAGTGATCCAATTACATTAAATAATTTGATATATCAACCCTTAATCTTCATCTATTAGTGAACCTTAATTTAAAATTAACGTCTCTTAATTTAATATCAACTTCATTAAACCACTATATTCCAATTCATTTGAATTAATAATTTAATTATAACTTGATAATAACTATTAACAAATTCTCCATAACCCAAATCCCTCATTAAATTCGAGCAACTCAGTTTTTCATTTCATTTAACAACAAATGAATTATTATTCCATTATTCACCATTTGAAATAATAACAATTATTAATTTATAGACACACACACACACACACACACACACATATACATATATATAAAATAACATATCAAATAATTAATAATATCATATTTATATACTTTAATAAATGATATTTAATCCACTCATAAAACATAGTTTATATATAAAACTTATAACACATGAAATGCGATTTATTATTGTGTCGTCTGATGAAATTATGGACCACAGGTACTCTATAGATTGTAAGTACCCTGCGATGATACAAGTATTTTGCAATCATGCAGAGCTTGCATTTCATACAATCATAAATAAAAGGGAATGGGGGGTGCAGTGGTTAAAACCCCGCCAGCCCAAAAGATATATGTATATATTTTACTGTTATAACATTTTGCGATTCACATTTTAAATGCGATTCAGATTTTATAAAAAGTTTTCTATCACATTTTCCAATCGCGTTTATTAATGATCAGTATTTAAATAATACATGTGCGTGTGTGTGTGTGTGTGTGTGTGTGTGTGTATATATGTATGTATGTATATGTGTGTATATATATATATGTATGTATGTATGTATATATATATATATATATAAATGTAGCACTTCGGTATTACAAAATTTCAATCATAAATATACATAAAATGAGAACATATACTAGTTCCAAAGGGTCTTCTAATTCTTAAAATTAAGAATTTCCCTTTTAAAAATGATGGTCTCTAAATTACTCATAATAATCGTTCCTCCGATTTACCTATTAATTTATCTAATAGGTTTGATCATAAAATTGATCTTAGAATTTCCTTCATACAAACTCTTGTTTAATCCAATCTTTGGATCCAATACAATTCGAACCCAAACCCGATTCAAATCTAAATTCTTTCCTAAATTGAAGTTAGGGTTTTCTACTATTTTCTTTGCAACCAAATAAAAACATCTAGGTTCCAATTCAAATTGCAAATTCATTCATAGAATATAATCAGACAGATATAATAGACACGATGAAGATAGGAAGAGAAATAGTGCAAAGAGAATATGCGAAAAATCACGAGTGCACCTGGACACTGATGCTAATTCGTCATGCCTTAGAAGTCCATAGAAAATCTCTTCCTTCACCATCATTCAGAATTCCTCCAAGATCCAAGCCAACCGAATCCTCCAAGTGACTAGAAGAGCTAGAAGAAGTATAGAAGCATGTAGAAAATATATGAGCATATGAGCTTCTCCAATGAATGTAAGCTTTGAAGCTTCCATTTAAGCTTGTAGCTTCCATTAAGCTTGTCCAAACACAGTAGGAGAGCCTCTATTTAAAGGCCTCTAAGATGCATCTAGAGTGTCTCTAGAAACAACTAGAAGATAAGCATGACAACCAAGCATGAGTCTTCTTCAACCTTCTAGATAAGTCATCAGGTTGTAGACACCATGTGCTCAAATAAAATGCTAACTCCTAAGTGTAGACAACTAGTGTATTCTTAGAGTGCAAACTTCTGTGTTGTCTATATGACAACTCTCAAGAATTTGCAAACTCCTAAATATTAAAATATTACACAATCATTAATATAATATTTACTTTACTCTTTCCAATTTAATTTATTTATTTATTAAATCTCATGCACTAACTTTAATATCTCCACTTTTCAATCTTAATATATTTATATTTTAGTCACATGAAATGTAGAATCTTTTAAAATATATTTTCCACTTTTAAATTTTATTTTTCAAAACTTAATTGCTAAAATATTTATTACCTTTAATAATAATATTATTCAGTCATTTATTTAAAAATGAACTCCAAATATATTATTATTAAAATAAATATTGTCACATTCCAAATTTAATATTATAACTTTTATCTTCCAATTTAATTATTTTATTTAATTAATTTCCCAATTAATAAAATAAAATAAATATTAAAATACCATATTAATTTTTCATTAAATTAAACCATTAATTAAATCTTTTAATTAGGCTTAATTAATAGAAAATACTCCAAAGAATCACAAAGATAAAATACAAAAATCCATCATAGCCAAAATACATACAAAATTAGACCAAGGGTTAATATCATGAATTACGTTATTCAATGTATTCGGAGGGTACTCAACTCAGATACTTGTCCTAATTTTCCAATTAGAACAAATGGCTTAAAGGGTTGGGATTTAGACTTGAGAATTTATCTCCCCTCTCTTATCATTGAGATAATGTGATACGGTACGCTCATCCTGAAAATTTAGGGAAGTCGATACCTGGTACCTGCAACCTGCATAAAAACTATGCATGTACAAGCACAATATATACTAAGCTAAATAGGAAATGGTAGGAAGTGGTGCATTGTGTAGATCCCGACTAGCAGGTGACTACGACTCCCTTCCTTAACCACATCAGACACGCCATACAAAAACAAACACGCACACCATACACATGCAAGTATGGGTCAGTATCCATAAGAAAACACATATGATAATAAATCATCTTACTAATCATCATCAATAACTGCAAACACTGGAGATAATCATTATGCATACATGAAATGTAGAGTCTAAGTAATCTCATCACATAATAAACTGAATCCATAGCACAATATCTGATAATCTCAAAAGAATGTTGCTAACCAACAACATAAAACTACCTCTAAAAGAGTTCAGCAATGACAACAAAATGCGAACTAGGGGCAAGCACTACATCTAGCCTTCTCTAGATCTAAGTCTAATTTTTACATGGAGGGTTGTACGGGTTTGCTTGGTATAGCTTGAGGCTCATTTATTTGGATTCCTATAGCCTTGCCCTTCCCTTTATCTAGTGCTTTTGTAGTGGGCTCTATAGGGTCCACTTGAACAGGTTTATAGGCTTGGACCTGAGCAATAACTGGTTCTTGCCTTTGATTTAGGCGTTTCTCTTGTTCTTGAACTTTAGCTCTCAGATTGTCTACATCTCCAAATACATTAGTATGTAGAGTTGTGGTATTTTCTTCTAACTTTTTATTCTACTCCTTCAAAGTAGCCATCCTTCTTAGCAAAGCATCCCTTTCTATTAAGACATCCAAAGTGGCTTGCTCCTTCTCTTTTTTAAGATGAATGTCTTTAGCTTCTTCCTTAGCAATCCATTTCTTCAAAAATCCTATCTTAGAGTGTACTTCTTTAGGATCAGCAGAAGTATCTCCTGAATCAGTAGGATCATCCAGATCTATAAGGTTTGGTTCCACATATAGGGCTACTTTGGGATTAAAAGGATTATCAAATGAATTCCTAAATCCTAGCCTATAATTCATGTCTGCTACAGGATCTAGCCTTGATGAAGCAACTCCTATAGTGGACACATCCTTATCTTGGAAAAATTTCTCATTAGGTAATGGGGTACTGAAAATGCCTCCTAAGAATCTTGTAGTTTCGGATTTAGAACTAAGTGAAGAAGACTCTCTTCCTAATATTGGGTGATACTGGGAATTGATGAATGCATTGCCTCTGGGTTTCCAGGTGGGATTCGGATCTGTCTTTTTCTTATTTTGGTTCTTTCTACCACCTTGGGGTAGATCAATATACATTGATAAATCAGGATTGGCTCTCATGTAAGCTCTTGTGTTATTTCTCTTGTTAGCCATATTCACCTTCTGTTACAATAAGCACTAGCTTCAAAACCTTGACTGAGTCGCCACCCTATTTTGGGAAAATATGTATTGACACTTATTACTGACTCAAGGAAAATAATACACAAGTAGAAACAAAAATATCTGGTAGAGAAAAACCAATCATTGCTGTCGTAAGACTGCAACTCTTGCTTGTTAGATAAGACACTTGGATAAGCTGGATACGCCAGTGTGTAGTTATGGTACTTGGGCTTGAACTTCTTTAAATTCTCAAGGTTTTTCACTAAAAGATTCTCTTATAACCATGGGAAAAACATAGACAACATGACACACATGTACATAGCAGGACCAAAGAAACTATAGTACTTTCTCACAGATGTGTTGGACAACTTCCCAGCAGAGTCACCATTTTGTTGGAGTTTTAAAATGCACTAAAACTACTAAGCAACAAAATGCTTAATACCAGGATGATAGTATATACACAATCTAAAGACTAGCCAATTCTTATTAACAATTGCATATGCAAAGTTCTTGGACCCAACTTCAACAAAACCATAGATGGTTTCCTACTCTTTTGGCTCTGTAAAACCAGGGTGGGTATACCCAGGGATGATTCAAGACTGGGGAAACTATATGAGGATTATTTTTAGTTTCATTCTGATTCTCATCTCAAATCCTCAAACACATACACAATTCTTCATAACTTGATAAACACATCCCATATAATAGATATGGCCAAAATTTCTTCTATAGATCTGTAGGTGTTCTTAACAATATTAGCTAACTGAAGCTAAAACATTCCATGCAGACAAGTACTGGCCAACCTTTGAAGATCTATAGGAAATAAAAGTGAAATAGGATTTTGAATGATGAATTCTAATAAGAATTTTTGATAGAATTTGTTGTAAGGTAATGAATAAGATCTAAGAATTTTCTATAGACTCTAAACCCCAATGGATTAGGCACTGATCAAATTGATTTAGCTAAAGGAGAAATATATCATAAATGGTTATCAAAACGTAGCATCAAATCAAATTTCACTTTTATTTCCTATAGATCTTCAAGGGTTGGCTAGTACCTATCTGCATGGAATGTTTTAGCTTCAGTTATCCAATATTGTTAAGAACACCTGCAAATCTATAGAAGAAATTTTGGCCATATCTGTTATATGGGATGTGTTTATCAAGTTATCAAGAATTGTGTATGTGTTTGAGGATTTGAGATGAGAATCAGAATGAAACTAAAAATAATCCTCATATAATTTTCCCAGTCTTGAATCATCCCTAGGTATACCCACCCTGGTTTTGCAGAGCCGAAAGAGTAGAAAACCATCTATGGTTTTGTTGAAGTTGGGTCCAAGAACTTTGCATATGCAATTGTTAATAAGAATTGGCTAGTCTTTAGATTGTGTATGTATTGTCATCCTTGTATTAGCATTTTGTTGCTTAGTAGTTTTAGCGCATTTTAAAACTCCAACATGGGTGAGGTAAGATCATTTCATGGTTTGGCTAGTTTTTGTAGGAAGTTTATAAGAACTTTAGTTCTATTTGTAATGCTATGATTGAGACAAAGAGAGGAGATTAAAAAGAATTCAAGTGGACACATGGAGCTAAAAAGAGTTTTGAGACTTTTAAACAAAAGGTTGCTAAGTTACCTATATTGGCTTTACTTGATTTAGAGAAAGTATTTCAAGTTGAATGTGATGCTAGTGGTAGTGTGATAGGAGTTGTATTGAGTCAAGAAGGTAAACCTATTGCTTTATTTAGTGAAAAGTTGAATGATATAACCAAGAATTTTATTCTATTGTTCAAGTCTTGAAGAAGTGGAGACATTATTTGATTCCTAAGGAGTTTGTGTTGTATACTGATCACAAAGCTTTATAGTACTTGGAAATTCAATGTAAATTGAATTAGAGACACATGAAGTGGGTTGATTACTTGTAGAGTTTTACATTTGTCACTAAGCATAAGAGTGGAGTTACTAATAGAGTTGCTGATGCATTGAGCAAAAGATTTTCTTTATGTTAGAAATTCTTTAGAATAACTAAGAGGGGGTGAATCAATTATCAAGGTCCAAATGTCCAATTAAAACTTTTTCATCAAGTAAAGTTAGCCTATTAAACTGTTCATACATCCATGCTTAAACTTTCCTACTTAGAAAGCTACTGTAAACCAACATGCAAGAATAATACATGAAATATCAACACATAACACAATGATTTATGTGGAATTCTAATTTTGAAAAAACCACCAGTAACATGATACTCAATTCTCACTCTTCTGAAGTGATGCCTTATGAAAGACATGCCTTGTTAAAGGCTAGAACACACTGTTGAATGTGACCTAGTTAAAAGATTTATCCACCCTATTTGAAGTGGGCCTAGTCAAAGGACTTTAGAACATTCACTTGGAATGCCACCCTGTTAAAGGATTTACAAATGGATGTTAAACCAACTTAAGTCCATAGGATTTTACCCTAGTTTGCACAATTTTTAGAGAGTAACAAAAAGGACTTTTGACCTGATACAAATCACAACTTAACTTGCAAATTTTAGATCAAAACTTAGCTCTTCACATTACCTAGCTTTTAGTCTCTATATCCTTTCAAGCTTTGTCTCCTTGAGTCCTCATGCTCAATGTACCGATGTAATCTTCCTTCTAACCACTTATCGAAGAAGAGTCTCTATGCTCTATTATTCCTTCTCCTTGACACCCTTCAACCACTTCACAATTTGGCATACTAGCAACTCTTGCTTCTTGGCCTATGACTCCTTAAATAGAAGTCTATAATTGCTTTTCCCACTAGATTCTTCACTCCTTTAATTCTAGTTTGAATGGAATAGGTAAGATTCATCAAATCTAACCCATATCTTGTTCCTTCTAGAAAAATCATGAAGAATCCTCTTGAATTCACTCAAAAATGGTTAACATAAAATTTTGTGCCACCAGCTCGTCATCCTTACCCTCCAACTATTTCACAAAATTCAAGGTAACAAACTTGTTAGCTTAGATTTGGCAAATCTTTTACTTTTTCAATAATGCAACAGCTTGGCACTATTGAAATTCTAGTGCTCAACACATATTGTGTTACTCAACATCAACTATGTTTTATTGATGCTTAACACCTACTGTGGATTCACATGGCATCCACTAAGTTTTACTAATGCTCAACACTTGTTACTTTTGTCGTCACCTGAACGCACTCAACTCCTTCTGTATCAATCGACACACACTAGATTTTTCATTTGCTTGACACTAACTAAAAATGTGCTCGACTTAAACTAGCTTGCTTGGCACTCACTAATGAACTTAATTAAGCTTTGTAGTCAACCTTGTTTCAACTTATTCTTTTAGTGTTTCTATGTGTGCCTAGCCTCTATATCCTCAAGTATATTATCAATACATCATTTTACCATTATCTTAACTGATCCTTGCACTTCATTACAAAACCATAACTCAACCTTTCCCTTAGGTGCTCTTGTTACATCTTGTTGATTAAATCCTCTTCATCAATCAACTAAGTGATAGTACTTGGATCTTATAAGGGATTGTCATTCCAACAAATAGTAGGTTTGACATCAACAACAAAACAATGATTGAAAACATTCTTTATCAACCATCTTCCTTCTTTGCAAAAATCTCCCTTTTTGATAGTATTCATTTTCAATTAGACTTCCAACACTTTATTGACTTAGATGAAGGTTGAAGTTCTTGGTTTTGATGAAATGAAAGAGTTGTATGATACTAAATTTAATTTTTTTGAGGCATGGAGAGAGTGTAGAGCACCAAATTTAATAGATCACATAAGTAAGTATGATGATTATTTCATTCAAGAAGGTATGTTGTTCAAAGCTATTTAGTTATGTATTCATAGACGTCCTATGAGGTTGAATTTGATCAAGGAAAAGCATAATGGTAGATTGGTGAGACATTTTGGAATTGATAAGACATTGAAATTGCTAAAGGATAAGCATTATTGGCCACAAATATATAAGGATGTTCAAAAATTTGTAAGAGTTGTGGAGTTGGTCAAGCTGCAAAAGGAGTAAGTCAGAATATTGGTTTGTATACGCCTATTGTTATTTCTAAGAAACCTTGGAGTGACAATAGTATGGATTTTGTTCTTTGAATACTTAAGATAGTCAAGGGATATGGTTTCATATTTTTTGTGGTGGATAGATTTTCTAAAATGGATCATTTCATACCATGTAAGAAGACATCAAATGCCAATCATCTTGCTAAACTTTTCTTTAAAGAGATTGTGAGATTGCATGGACTACCAAGAAGTATTATTTATGATCGAGATAGTAAGCTTGTTGGTTATTTTTAGCAGAGTTTGTGAAAGAAAATGGGTACTGAGTGAAGTTTAGTTCTACATGCCATTCATAGATAGATGTATAGATAGAGGTTGTAAATAGAAGCTTGCATAATTTATTGAGATGTTTAGTTGGAGATATGCCAAGTAGTTGAGAGATGTTATTGGCACAAGCTAAATTTTCATATAATAATTATGTGAATAGGAGCATAGGGAAAACACCTTTTGAGATTATTATAGGAATGTAGCCTAGAGGAATATTAGATTTGAGAGACACTGCTAGTGAAGAAAAGAGAAGTGTTGCAGGAGATTTTTTTTTCAATTTTATGGAGTCTTTCCATAAGTAAGTGAAGTTGAGGTTGGAACAAAGTAATTAGAAGTATAAGGATAAGACTAATAAGTGTAGAAGACATCATGATCTTCAAGGTGGTGATGAGGTGATGGTTTAATTGAAGAATTGAAGATTTTCTATTGGAATATACTATAAGCTAAAGATGAAGAAGTTTGGACCTTGTAAAATCTTGAAGAAGTTTAATAGTGGTAATGCTTATGAAGTTGAGTTACCTGATGACATGGATATATCTCCTATATTCAATGTTTCTGATTGATACAAGCATAATGAGTTAGAAGATGAAGTAATTTTACCAGAAGATTATCCTAAGAAGTAGATTAAAGAAGCTGAACAAATATTGGATCAAAGAGTTGGTAAGAGCACAAGATGAAAATATTACTATGAGTATGTAGTGAAATGGAAGAATAGACCAATTAAATATGCTATATGGATTTCTCAATATGAGTTGAATTTAACTCAGGTTGTGACACTTGCATGATTCAAGAGAATCATTTCTTCCAACCTAGTTTGTCTAATCAAAAGCATTCTAGGTTTCCATATAATCCTACACTTTTTCTCTTTCTATCACTTGCTATTGAGTTTTAGTTATTGCCAAGTGCTAGTTTTCTATTCATGTCAAATTCCTAGTGGATGCCAAGCATTTAATGGAAGCCAAGTTCTTAGTTTCTGCTAATTGATTCCTTTGGCTGCTAAATGATTCCTTTAGTTGCCAAGTGATCCTTTAGTTGTCAAGTCCTCTATGGTTTTTGAGTGTTGAAGGATGTCAAGTTCATAGTTGATACAGAGTGACTCTTTGGATGCTAAGCTCATATAGTTTTCAAGTGCTAGTGTTTTGTGAGATCTTTGTTTGCTGAGTTATTTATGTCTAGTTCTAGTTTGGCCTAATGTTGCTTGTATTTAAATTTTATATAGGTAGTTAATATCTGATGTGACCGAAGTTGTGGTTGTGCATGCATTTAACATAAGATTTAATTTTGTGAGAGATCAACCTATGTTAGCTCAAGCATTTAAGGAGGTCTATGATTGAGTTTTGGAGAGAGACAAATAGAACTCAAAAGGTGGAAATAAGGGTTATGAGTTCGAAAGTGAAAAATTGAAGTTGGTTCATGAATCTGAAAGTTGTATTGTAATTGGTTGCAACCTAGAAGGCCTAACAGCTAGGCATGTATGTTGATTATCTAATGAATCAATAACAAATTTTTTCTCCCTCTCCTTGGTATTATTCTAGTGTTGTTCTTTCTGCTATGTTAACTCTTGTAGAGTCATTTGGATAGCTAGGTATTTCTTTGGCCCTAGTTATTTTGTCTCCTCCCTACATCACTAGACACCATGGACTCCCTTACAAGATCCTAGTGGATGATTTGATGCATCTACTATTGGATAAGACAAAAGGGAAAGATTAAAACAAGGAAGGTTAGCTCTCCTCTTAGTTTTAGTTTTAGATTTTTTGGCTCTATGGTTATCTTAGCATTTTTCCCTTGTGGGCTCTATTTATGGTCCTTTTTGGGGCTCTCTTTTACTATGGTTTATGGATTATTATGGTTCATATTGATTGCCAATTTTTAGTGATGTTTATATTTTGGGACATTTTTACGTGGAGGGTTTTTGAAATTAAGAAGGGGATTAGGTTAAAATGTGTTATATTTGACATTGTAGCTATTCCAAAATATTTTGTTTCTCTAGTTTAGCCCCCTTCTTTGGCAGATTTTAATTTCAAATATATACTCTAACCTTAAATAAACACCATAAAAATAAAGTGAACAAAGGCATACCTAAGGCTATAATTATTAGATCAAAATCAAGCTCCTTAAAAATATTTTTGATTCTTTAAATCTATTATAGTTATTTTCATTTTTGAAAAGATTAACTTAAATAGATTATAAAACTATTTTTTGACACAATATTTATCAACATGATGTATAAATCTAAATTCATATATCTCTTTAATCCAACTATTAGTTTCATTTTGAAAATATCTTCAATAACTAGAACAATTTTCTTTTAAAGCAACAATAGTGGATCAACCTTTTTGAAAAAAGTACCGAAGTGAAAACACAATGAAGTTATGCATGTAGAAGAATATATGTGTGGCCATACAATGAGGTCTTTATAAACATGGAAGTTCAAGGTGAGAACTCATTTCCATTATGTGTAGGTTAGATTATTTGACAATGACAAGATTGACATGATGCATAGGTCACATAGACTAGTAAGATAAATATGATAAAAAATCTAGGTTATTTCTAATTAAGAATGGATCATCTATAGACATTCCTAACTATTACATGTGAATGAGTTTGTAATTAAAAATATCCATTAATTTATGTATATCATTAATTCAATATCCATTCTAAAGCTATTCTTAATTTTCAATTCAAATGTATCCTCATACATAATTTATTTCCTAATTGCTATGACAAAAATAAAGATTTCTATGCAATAATGATATTTGTGAATGAGTTAACAAAAGTGTAATGGGGCATAGTCATGTGTTATGAACATAGATAAGGAATACACTTAACTCATTAAGCTATTGGGTAATGGTAAGAATAAGAATATATATACATGAATGAAATCTTAGAATTATGAAATGTGAAAAAAAACAATTTATTTAAACAATGAGATAACTAAGCCTTATTTTGATAAGAAAGAATACTAAAAAATATATGTATTAATCTTTAATTTGGTTACTAAGATGGATTAAGGTTGTAGTATTATTTATATAGGCTCCACATATTGAGAAACATCATCATGAGGAAATTGATAAAACAAAATGATCTAACTAGTGAAATCGAAATATAGAAATTATGTTAGTCTATTATCTACTAGTAATATTTGTTTAGAATTTTTATTTATGTTGACTTATTGTGTGTATTGATTTAAACCTTATGAAGAGTTGTACTTGTTCAAGTGTGAACATGATGAAGAGAAGTTTCATATGTGTCTATGGGAGTGAAGTTTCAAGTGTTTTCATGATTGTCTACTTGATGCATGCACATATTATGACTAGTGTATATTGGCTACTAAAGTATGAGGGAAATATTATTTAATGTATATAATTTGATATTGAGATGTTATTCCAATATTTGGATGCTATGACAAGTAATTTTGTTTTTAATCTAAAGGTTTTGAAATGTGTGAAGTTAAGATATTTAGGAAAGAGTATTTCAAGTCCATATGGGAGAACAATTTACATTGTTCAACATGAAAATTTGACAACTTGTATTTTTTGATTATATTCTATGGTCTATAGATACCACACTATCTTATTGTTAAGTCAACAAAATATTATGGTTTGAAGTTATGTAATGTTGCTCAATGACAGTTAGGATGTCTCTCATGATTGGCTATGAATAGTTTGATGAATTCCCCTCTTTGATAATGCAAAGAGTTTGGGGTGGTGGAAAATATCCTAAAATTTGTCTACTAATAATTTGACATGTTTTCGTTCTTTAGGGGTCATTGCTAGAGTCATATTTCTCTATTTTGACTTTATTATCTATATTTGCCTCTAGTTTACACAATTTATATTTGATACTTTTTTTATGATTTGTTATTATGGATATGTATTGGAGAAATAGTTAAGAGGTTATATGGATATTTCTATGGAGGGTTAAGTGTTGGAAATATAGATGAAGTAACTAAGAGGGGAGGGGTGAATCAGTTACCACAAAAACAATTCCAAAAATCCCTTAGATGTCTATAATGCTTACTTCCTACTGATACTCAATAAATAGTGCAAGAATACTATAACTCAGTAGGTTAACTAGTTACTAATCATCTAGAATTCATATTTATTAATATACATGCAAAGGTTAAATAAATGAACACAAGAGATACCAAATTTAACGTGGAAACCCAATATAGGAAAAAGCACCAAGTAACTAGTCACCCATTTTCACTCTTCTAAAGTGAGCCCTATTAGGAGAGAACCCTATTAAAGGTTACAATACACACTGCTAGGTGTGACCTTGCTAGAGGATTTAATCACCCTATTAGGAGTGGATTGGCTAGAGGTCTTTAGAATAATTCAATTGAACTATCACCTTGTTTGAGGATTTACAAAATGGCTATTGAACCAACTCTATAAAGAGATTCTAGATTCACTGTTACAATGATTAGAAAGTAATAATGAAGTGACCTGAATGATATACAACTTATCTTTTTCTGATTATAGATCTTTGTTTTTCTTTACTGGATCCTTACTGATTGAATACAACTTTGCGGCTCCTCGAAGATATCTAATCCTTCATCAAAATTTTCTCAATATTCGCTTATTCCATCCTCATTCATATATTCACACTTACTTAAATTCACAACTCGAACATCTATATATATACCTTTCAAATTATCAAGTCGGCTCAAATATAAGTTACAACAACTAAAAGAATCATTACATCAATTGGCTACACTTATTGCATGAAATAGTTGAACTTAATATCAAAACAATAAAATCCTTCACTGGTCGACCCAGCTTAGTAACCACTACTCCAGAATGGTTTTCTAGTGTTAACCAAGTGAAGCTTGGTAAACACTGCAAACCCTATAAAAATTCTTTGGAGACTGAGTGAACTCGGTTAACACTGACCTTCCTTTTCTAACCTTGTGAACTCGGTAGAAGCTAACTTTCCACCACATTATCTTTGATGATCAAGTGAGCTCGGTAGATAATGACTTTTCTTTGTTAACCTTGGGAGCTCGATTAACACTAACTTTCTACTACAAAATCTTTGGATGCCCGAGTGACCTTAGTAGACATTGACTTTTCATTTTTAACCTTGGGAGCTTGGTTAACACTAACTTTCTACTACAAAATCCTTTGATGCCCAAGTGAGCTCGATAAGAACTGACTTTACTGTGTAATGTTAAGGAACATTCAGTAGACACTATAAATTTCTTTGCTAATCATTTCATCTTAGTGGACTCTATCTAATGAATAATATGACATTTGTGTAACATTAAAGACAATACACAATTAACAATTGTATCCAACAATCTCCCTCTTTGGAATTGATGGCAACACAACATGTCATAGCAGAATGAAATTTGAAAAAAAGTCTTTTTCTATCAAAACATCTTTCTCTATTAGATAGAAAAATATCCCTCTTTTAGTAATCTCCCTCTGTGAAGGAATTCCATAGCAAACTCTTCCTCTCAAATGAATTTGAGAAAGATATGACAATATAACTCTCCCTCTTTGACAACACATGCCAAAGACAAAACAACTCAAATGAATTTTAATGTACATTTAGTACTGATTCATATGCAATATTTCCTGATTATGTTACATCAACTAATAGATGTTCAACTTGGTATGCGTTGATGCATCACTAAAACTTCATTTTAGTGAACTTCATATAGGGGAGTGACCCCTAACTTACCTCTTAGATACAATAATGCATCCTTATGTAATGGCTTTGTGAATATGTCAACAATTTATTCCTTTGTATGGACATATTCCAATTTGATCTCCTTATCTTGCACCAATTCGCTGACAAAATGATATTTTATTGCAATGTGCTTGGTTTTGGAATGCATCACTAGATTCTTAGATATGTTGATTGCACTTGTATTATCACAGAACATAACAACTAGTTCTTTGATTTCCACCTTCATGCCTTCCAAAAATTGTTTAAACTAAACAATATTAGAACAATTTACTACTGTAGCAACATACTCTACCTCTGCTATAGATTGGGATGTACAATTTTTCTTTTTGCTTGTCCAAGAAACCAACCTCTTTCTAAGAAAGAATGCTCCTCAACTTGTACTTTTTCTGTCATCAAGGTTTCCTGCCCAATCAGCATTAGTAAACACTTTCAAATCTAGATTACCTCCAAATTTATACCATAAACCATAATCTTTAGTTCCTTTCAAATATCTCATTATTCTTTTGATTGCCATCATGTGATTTTCTCTGGGTTTTGCTAAAAATATTGCTACAATACTAACTGCAAGGGCAATATCTGGCCTAGTATGAACTACATACTACAACTTTCCAATCATAGATCTATACAATGTTTGATCTACTTCTTTTGATTCATCTTCCTTGGTAAGTTTTAATCCAGTACACATAAGAGTCCCAACTGGTTTACAATCTTCCATACCAAACTTTTTCAATATCTCCTTGATGTATTTTGATTGAGTGATGTAGATACCTTTTTATTCTGCTAAATTTGAAGACCAACAAAGAATTTGATTTCACCAAACATAGACATTTCAAATTCCTTGTTCATTTTCTCTAAAAATTCTTTGCAAAGATCATCATTCCCTGTACAAATAGTATCATCTACAAATATTTCTACCAAGACAATCTCATTATCTGGTCCTTCCTTTACATACAAGCTATTGTTATCATTAGTTCTTTGAAAACCAATCTGAATAAGATAGTTATCCAATATTTCATACCATGCTCAAGAGGCTTTTTTTAGACCATAGAATGCCTTATGTAATTTGTAGACCATGTTCTTCTTATCTAGATTAACAAAACCTTCTAGTTGTTCAATGTAAACTTATTCATCCACTATACCATTGAGGAATGCTGACTTGACATCCATTTGATAAACATTGAATCCTTTGTGAGCAGCATATGCAAGTAAGGTTCTGACTCCTTCCAATCTTGTAACAGGAGCAAAAGTTTCTCCATAGTCTATTCCTTCTTCTTGATCATATCCTTTGCATATTAGTCTAGCTTTTTTCTTGATACCTTACCATATTCAGTCAACTTATTTCTAAATATCCACTTAGTTCCAATCACGTTGTTATCTTTAGGCCTAGGTACAAGAGTCCATGTCTTGTTTTTCTCTATTTGCTCTTTTTTTCATTCATAGCCTCAATCCAACTATCATTTATCAATGCATCTTTGATATTGCTAGGTTCAAAATCACCAAGCAAACAAATACCTTTCAACTTACATCTTGTCATGGTTCCTTTAGATTTGTCTGCAATGATCTAATCTGTTGAATGATGTCTCCTAACATATTTTTCTTATACAAGTTCCTTTCTTTTTGAATGAATTTCATTGTTATCCTCTTGCACTTCAACTTTAGGTTTTGGCTATTTTGGCTTAGTAGATATTGGCTTGGGTCCTTCAGACTCAGTAGGCACTTGCTCGGTAGCATCTAAATGTAACTCGTGTTGTTGTAGCTCGGTTTGAACTTCTTGTAACTTGATTACTAATGACTCAAGAGTAGAAGATTCCTAATTGACTAGTACTATATCAGATTCAATGAAAACAAACCTTCTATAATCTTCTAGTTCCCTTTTGCTTTCTTTTTTAGTCCTTTCTACAAACTCATCAACTTTCACATGTGCACTTTCTATGACTTTGTAAGTAGACAAGTTCAAACATCTATATGCTTTAATTTTGCAAGAGTGTCCCAAAAATATTCCTTCATCACTTTTCACATCAAATTTTCCTTTTCTAGATTCTTTCAAAATGTAACATTTACTTTCAAATACTTTTAGATAACTTACATTAGGTTTATAGCCATACCATAGCTCATTGGGAGTTTTGAATGAGTCCTTTTTTAGATGTACTTGGTTCAAGGTATGAACTGCAATGCTGATAGCTTCCTTCTAATATTTGATAGCAATTCTCTTTTCAATCATTAAGGTTCTTGCATAATCCATGATAGATTTATTCCTTCTTTTAGCTATTCCATTTTGCTCAGGAGTTCTAGGGTCTGATACCTATATTTTGATTCCTCTTTCAATACAAAAGTTATTGAGCTCATGTGAAATGAATTCTCCACCTCTGTTTGACCTCAAGAATTTCAATATTTTCTCTATTTCCTTTTCTACTCTGGCCAAACACCTTTTGAATTTCTCAAATGCTTCTGATTTTTTCCTTAGATACATGACAGTCATCATTCTTGAATAATCATCAACAAAAAGAATGAAGAAATTTTCTCCAATATAGCTTTCAATTCCAATGGGTCCACATAAATCAGTATGCACAATTTCTAATATATCTTTAGACTGATAGGTTTTACTTTTAAAACTAGTCTTTCCCATTTTACCAATCTGACAATTCTTGCATAGACCAACCTCAGGTTTCTTTATGTTAGGAATGCCTCTTACTTTCTTGAATTTTCTTATCTTCACCAAATTATCAAAATTGACATGAAACAACCTTTTATGCCATAACTAACTTTCTTCAACTTGAGCAATAAAGCATGAATATTCACCAAGTTCAATATAAAATAACTTACCTTTTGTTTCAGTGCCTGATCCAATCAGTTTTCCTTTGCCATCCAGCAGTCTTGCTTTTCCATGCATGAATTCTACTTTGATATTGAGTGGTTGTGCCACACTCAACAAATTATGCTTTAGTCCTTCTACCCAATAGGCATTATCACATATAAGTTCTTTGGTTAGAGATATTCTTCATCTTCCTTTTATACAACAAGGTTCATTGTTACCAAATTTGACACTGCCACCATCATAGTCTTCAAATTTTTTAAACTTAGTTTTATCACTAGTCATGTGATGAGAACAACCACTATCTATGATCCATATATCATTTTTGCTCATATGAGAAATGAGTGCCATTTCCTCATCATTATCAAACTCATCTTTCATAGCAATATAGATAATTTCTTCTTCTTCTTCATCATTAGAATCATTAGAATCTTTAGCCACAAAACATGTTTTCTTAGCTTTATTCTTGAATGATTTGAAGTCTTTCTTTCCATTGTAGTTGTAACCTTTCTTCTCATCTTTGTTCTGCTTGTTTGGGCACCTAGCAACAATATGACCAACTTCTTCACATGAAAAATGGATTAGAGGAACTTTATCTTTATATTTTCCTCTACCTCTAGAATATTTTCTTGCTAGTAGGACTTCAATCACTGTCTAAACTTTGGTCTGATTCATCTTCACTTCCTGACTGAGATTACTTTTTCTTTTTTCTTTTCTCCTTCATTGAAAGCTTGGCTTCAAATGTTGATTCAATGTTCTTGGAATCGGGAACATAGTTGTCAAAGTTGTCTAGTTCAAATGCAGTTAATCTTCCAACTATGGCCTCTAGATTTATCTTATGATTTGCTTCACATCTTCTTTCTTGAATTGCAGAAACTCTGATTGCATAAATGGGAAGTAGAGTTCTAAGAACTTTACTTATAACTATCTCCTCTAGATGCTTTGATTGCACTGACACATGCTTTGACTCTTTCAACATATTTTGCAATGTTTTCATCCTCTCTCATCCTAATCTGATCAAATTTTCCTCTTAGACTTTCTACTTTGGCTCTTCTTACATTATCATCTCCTCCATATATTTGTTTTAGCTTTTTTCCACATTTCAAAGGTAGATGTTTAGTTGTTGATGTCATCAAATTTTTCATAACTCAGAGCAAATGCTATATCTATCATCATAATGTTGTGGGTCTTCTTTTCAGCAATATCATTGAAAGATAGTGTAGTAGCTAGTTCTGCATATTTTTCATCAAGGTATTTTAGTCCTGTATCTCCAATAAAACCTAGATGAAGTCTCATTAACCCTTGCCATGCTAAGAAGTTGTCCTTGTTAAGTCTTGGAATTTCCTTCTTATAAGACATCCTGATCTTTTGCTTAGCTCCTTGAAATCTTATCCTATATGTATATGAAGTAACTGATGGGGGGGGGGGGGGGGTGAATACATTACCACAAAAATAATTCCCAAAATTCCTTAGATGTCAATAATGCTTACTTACTATTGATACTTGGTAAATAGTGCATGAATACTGTAACTCGGTAGGTTAACTAGTTACTAATCATCTAGCATTCATAGTTATTAATATGCATGCAAAGGTTAAATAAATGGACACAAGAGATACCAAATTTAACATGGAAATCAAATATGGGAAAAACCACCAAGTAACTGGTCACCATTTTCACTCTTCTAAAGTGAGCCCTGTTAGGAGCCAACCCTATTAAAGGTTACAATACACACTATTAGGTGTGACCTTATTAGAAGATCTAATCACCCTATTAGCAGTGGCCTAGTTAGAGGTCTTTAGAACTATTCAACTAAACTATCACCTTGTTAGAGGATCTCCAAAATGGATGTTAAACCAACTCTGTAAAGAGATTCTAGATTCATTGTTACAATGATTAGAAAGCAACAATAAAGTGACCTAAATGATATGCAACTTATCTTTTGCTGATTATAGATCTTTGTTCTTCTTTACCGGATCCTTACTAATTGAATACAACTTTGCATCTCCTCTAGGATATCTATTCCTTTATCAAAATTTTCTCAATATTTGCTTATTCCATCCTCATTCATATATTCACACTCACTTAAATTCACAACTTGAACATCTATATATATACCTTTCAAATTATCAAGTCAGCTCAAATATAAGTTACAACAACTAAAAACATCATTACATCAATCGGCTACACTTATTGCATGAAACAATTAAACTTAATATCAAAACAATAAAATCCTTTGATGGCTGACCTAGCTCGGTAACCACTGCTCTAGTAATGGTTTTCTAGTGTTAACCAAGTGAAGCTTGGTAAACATTGGAAACCCTACAAAAATCCTTTGGAGACCGAGTGAACTCAGTTAACACTGACCTTCCTTTGTTGACCTTGTGAGCTCAGTAGAAGCTAACTTTCTACCACATTATCTTTGATGACTGAGTGAGCTTGGTAGACATTGACTTTTCTTTGTTAACCTTGGGAGCTCGGTTAACACTAAATTTTTGCTACAAAATCCTTTGATGCCTAAGTGAGCTCAGTAGACATTGAATTTTCTTTGTTAACCTTGGGAACTTGGTTAACACTAACTTTCTGCTACAAAATCCTTTGATGCCCGAGTGAGCTCACTAAGAACTAACTTTATTATGTAATGTTCAGGAACGTTCAGTAGACACTGTAAATTTCTTTGTTGATCATTTGAGCTTGGTAGACTCTTTCTAATAACTGATATGACATTTTTGTAACATCAAATACAATACATAATTAACAATTGTATCCAACATTAAGTTCCATATAATTTTTTTATATTGGAAAATATTTTTGGGCCAAATAGTTAATGTGGTTTTTTGCTTTACTAGGAGTTACATTTATTATAATAGTGGAGGATATAAAGGGTATCATTTTAAAAATATTGCACTCTCTTTATAAGACCTTTTATCCCTCTCTATTATAGTTGGGCACATTAGGACCTCATTATGCATTAAATAATTTAAATCTAGGTTCCTTATACTTTCAATCTAACTCCAAACTCGAAGATTTCATCAATTTTTATGGATGGAATCCCTTATGTTCTCCCAAAAAAATAAATCATACTTTAAATTTATATCCAACCATTTTATTTCACATGCCATGATTTTTTCATAATCCCACACTATTTGTCAATTCCATATAGCATTTCTAGGAATTTACAACTTCTGGTGAAGAAGGAGCTCATCCCCTACCTATGGTAGGAGACCTAATGTGATCATTATTTACCATGGTGTAATACATGGATTCACCCATTAAATTGGTTCATTTTCCCATAAAATATCAATCCAATGTCAAATTTTGTTGTATCCCACCTTGTCTAATTACTCATTTTAGTTTCTATGCCCAAAATTGATATATGAGGAGGCCTTCACTTTTCAATTCATCATCCATTAATCATATCATAAATCCACTCTTAAGAAATAAAGAAATAATTTTGATATCTATTTTAAGGAAATATATACATTCATTTAGGTATTCAATATCTTTTATCCATTATGCATTTCTTTTCATCGATCTAACTTTTTTCTTCATTGGAGATGTAGTAGAGTTTGACCATCAAATGCAAGGTCCATTTTAATGAATTCGAGTTCTTCAATCCATCATGAATGCATATTGAAAGCATATACGTACATGATTTTTTGTCTTATATTAATTCCTTTAGTTCTTTTTGTTGAATCAAATTTGTTGCATCAATATATCTGGTCACATATCAAACGTAATTGCATCAACATTTCTATAGAATTATTCATCTCTAAATTTTCTTCAGATACATGTTAATATTCCTCTATTTGAATCAATTTCAATTTAAGGTTTATAATTCAAATAGGGTTTGACTAAGGAAAGCCTCTCCCCATAAATAAATATTTCCTTTCTATTTTGTGTAAATGTAGATCTAAAGTTTTTAGTTTCAACATGACTATTTAGTTTGACATATCTCTATAGAATAGTTCAAGTTTGAACTCAACTTTGAAACAAGTTGTCCTTGAACCCAAGTTATCCTTGAACTTGGAAGTCATCCTATTCCTAAGATCTTTTTATTTTTTGGGTTTGTAGATCTAGTCCAGTAAAATGTAAATTTATGATAGTTTTAGTTTTGGCTTCTATTTGATATTTTATTTTCAAGTTTGTATCTTGGTAAGCATATATTCCTTGATATTGTTTCATAATGTTTTATTTTATCATATTTTATTATACTACAATTCCTCCTCCTATGAAATGGAGGAATTAAACACAAGAAAGTTCCACTTTGAGAAGATAATGCATTGGTTCTTTCCTTTGTATGAACATCTCACTTCTAGTTCATAATCTTTACATTCCACCTCCTAGAATACATTTAGTGATATATCCATCCAACTTGAATTCTCAACATACTTTATATTATATTTTGGTGAGATGATTTCAATTACATTAGTACCTTTTTAATTAAGTAATTAGATTAGCTATTTGTGTGGTCTTGCTCTTTATATGTATTTCTTCACATCATTTTTTCAACTTCCAATAAAAGATACCATTTTAAATTTATATGCACTTTCAATGAAATTTATAACATTGTATGTATCTCAATCTATAGGTTGTACTTTTATTTTAGACTAAATTAATTTCATTGAATCTTTAATTGAATTTTCATTTTAAAAATTATAAAAAAAATTTCATCCTACATCTATTTTATTATTATATTGCATTTTATTTTGTATGAAAATATCTAGAAATAAAAAATATTTAACACATAGTCACTGCATTAAATTTTTAGGGGAGTTTTTATCTTTATTTTCTGTTTTAATTTTATCTCTTCTTCCAATATTCAAGAGGTTCTATTCATTCATGTCATGACCTATTTTATCTTACTTTTATTTATTCCCATAATTAATTTTGACTTCTCAACATCAATTATACAAATAAAAATATTTGAGCACAAAAAAGTGCATTCCTTTAAAGCACCTCCCCTCAAAGGGGGACATCTTGATTAATGATATTAATCATTCTACTATATGTTTCACCCTAATGAATTCATTTTTAGTAATGTATATTCATCTCCAAAAGTGTATCATTTTCAACACAATATTCCTCCCTTTGATGATTGTCATATTTGGAATAAACTCTTGGATAAGGATATGGATTGTCCCCTTCTTCATTTGTCCACCTTGATAAAAGCTGGTGAAAATATGATTCTTTATAATCACAATAAACCACTTCCTAGGAATTTAATTGATATTCAATTTATGGGTGAGGTATTGTTGAGTTATGCTTTTCCTCCCAATAGGATTACCTTAGAAGTAGAGGATCACATCTTCAATTCTTTCTCATATTTCTTTCAAGGTACATCTCAAATCAAATCAGGGTTTATTTTAAAAGGTGGCCATGATAAATTTATTCTCTCAAGTCCAACCATAGAGTATAATGCTCCATTCCAAATTGAGCTTATTACATCTCTTTTTCCATCTCTCAATATTTCTACAATGCATATAAGTTCTCTATCGCTCTTCAAGATTATTGTGGAACCTTAGATTTGGCTCCAACATTCTCTAGCAAGAGTTTGACCCTTGAATTTAAAACTAATAGACGTTTATTAAGAAGATGTATTGATATGTAATGGTTATTTTTACTATTTTACTTCACCCTAAAGAATATTATAATATGTTCAACATTCTCACTAAACATCCAGGTTTTTGACCTTAAATAACTATTTTGTTCCACCATTAAAATGTTTCATTCAATGTAGATATCCATAGAACTAGTGATTGTAATCATTTACAATGTAAAATGCAAGAATAATTTGGCTATGGGACATTTATGATGAAGGATCCTCTTGGATGTAAGGGAAGTAATACATCAACCAAAAAAAATTTTTGATTTTTTTTTTACTAAGGGCTATCTTAGTGTACACATTTTCTTTTGTTGAGGGTTTATTATTTTTTGTAATTTTTTCTTTCAAGCTCAAAATATTTCAATTTCTTCTTTGGAGGATAATTTTAGATATTTCAACATACTTGTAAAGTTTTATTGAAATGTCAACTCTATTTATGAGTCTATAAATATTTTTTAGTTTTGACAAAAGGGTATGAAAGTATTGAACTTAATTTTGAAGGCTTTAAGGGCTCTAGAAAGGGGTCAAATCTCAACTAACTAGATCTTGTGCAAGTTAGGTTTTATAGAAAATCCCATGGAATTTTTGAAATGGGTTCATAATGTTTGATCAAGGAAATTGGTAATGAGTTATGGTATTGAAAAGTTATACCACCTAAAATGGATAAAAATGATTTTCTTCAAAATAATTTTTGAGTTTCAAAAGTTATTGTGGATTACTAAATGTAATAAACTATGAATAAATATAATATTTTATGGTTGGTTGGCCTCAAGATATAGGGTTAAAACTTATAGAATATTCTTGGGTGTTGGGAAATTGCCTATATAAATAAGGTGTGTAGGGATGTATAGGATTGTTTTGGGGATGATTATGGTGGCTCTAGCTTATAGGATATTGTTAAGTAAAACACCCATGTGACTATGAAAGTTATATTTCCATATTTTGTAATTTCATACTTTTGGAGATAATAAAATTCCAATTTTCTATTCTTGAAATTTGTATTTATTTCTTTATTCTATTGAGTCTTTGTTTTATTAAAGGGAGTACCCTTCATCTAGTGGTATAAGAGTAAATGTTCATGGGTGTGTATAAATATTTTCAAATGTGAGGTAGTTTTCATGAGAACTTTGGTTGTGGGATGTCTAACTAATAAGTGCATATCTGCCTCTACAAAGAAACTATCATGGACAATCCAAATGTGTGATAGAAGATGGTTTTAGAGCCCTCAAGAAACAAGTTAAATCATTACAAGAGAAGATTTTTCAAAAGAATAAATATTGTAGACAGACATGAAAGAGGTGATGAATTTAAAGAAGAATGGAATATTGAGCATGAATGGATAGAAATAGCCTAGGATATTGAGGAAAATAGGTTTTCATGACCATTTCAAGGATTAGAAAAATACCCATGATTAAAGACCCCATACTTTTTGGTAAATACTAACCCCAAAGATCTAATGTAATGGATCAATGAATTAGAGTAATATTTTTAGTATGAAGATGTTGAAGATCTAGTGAGGATCATATTTATAAATGCCAAACTAAAGGGCCATAGAAAAATCTGGTGGCAAGATATTTAGTTGGAATGAAATTTAAAATGAGAAGAGAAAATCACATGACGAGATTGGATGGTAGAGTAACTAAAGAGAAAATTTAATCCTACTAATTAAGTGATTGATTTGTTAAATAAATACAAGGTTTTAAGAAAGTGAGAAGATCTATTGAGGAGTACACAAAATATTTCTACCAATTCCTCATAAGAATGTGCATTGTGAAAACTAAAAAGGAGAAAATTTCTCATTAACTCAATTGGTTAAGGCCAATAATTTATGATGAGTTAAGTCTAGTTAGAATGTATAGTATGGAAGAGACATTCTAGTTTCCATTAAGGATGAAGGAGAATTTGTAAAAGAAGTTTGAGAAAAAGTAAGGTAGCAGAGGTTTTGGTGGAGAATCCAATGAATGGTCTTAAGGAAGCCATAATAAAAATCAAATAAATAGTGATGAGGTGAGTATCAATTGGAATCAAGGGGGAAATAATTTTAAATACTCCTATGATCAAACTAATAGGGATTAGAGAGGAAGAGGAAGAGAAGAAGGACCACTAAGAGAGGATTTTTATTGGACATGTTTCCCATTAATATGAAAACAAAAATGATCTTATTATTTTTATAAACATAAAGGAGGAACCAATAGAACATGCAAGGAAAATGCATGAGTTGTGTATGTAAATTAAGATGTCAAATCATCACATTATGAGGCTATTGAAATGTGGGTAAAGATGGGTTGTTTTCATATGATTCAAATGCTAAGCATAAATTATGATGGTATTCCTATGGGGGAGTACCATAGCATTGATGGAGATACAATTCAAAGGTTGTGTATTGCATTCATGATAGTATTTTCCATTGATGTCAACATACTAGTTATTTTGTGAAGACTAGTAGTAAAACAAATAGAGTTTTGTTTATAGTAGTTCAAGGAATGAAAACGAGACTATGCGTAGTTTGGATAATGTTATATGAAGAGTATAGATGCTACAATTTAGCGTGCATATAGAAATATGAAGACTAGACAAAGATATGATTGGTTTGATGAAGGAATCATTTAGAACGTGTTTTTAGGTAGTAATCAATAGTGTTTGGATTATATCTCCTAACAGAGATAAGTTAGATTGTATCTCAATTTGGATAGAAGTAGAAGACATAATGACGATGTTGAGGTTAATCATGCACATTGGGATGAGTACATATATGAGGATTGTGTGCTCTTAGTTTGAGAGTAAATGTAAAAATGCTATTGTATTCTAATGTAATTGTGTAAATGTAATATCTTAAGTTGGTCCTATATTATTATTGTAAATTGGGAAAGCCCCAAGGCCAATTCTATAATTTCTTTTAGCACTTAGTATAAAGGAAAGATGTGTTCCTTATTGATGCATGATGCTCCTGCATCCAACTCCCATGGTAGGAAAAATTTTGTGAATATGGATTCACAAAATGAAGTAGCCACTGTTGACATTTTTTTTCCTCTTCCTCCAACACATAGCTAGAACAAGTATGTGGTGCCGATATATGTCCTTCTTTCTTCTTTTCTAACACCTAGCTAGAACAAGTTTTTGCTGCTGAAAATACTCCTTTGCAATGAACTTTGTCCAAGTATAAATATCATCCTCATTCAATCTTGTTGAATTAATCACACCTGTCATAAACCCAGCAACACCATACCAATCTTCCTTTGCATACCACATATCACTAACAAGATCCTCATGCAAACCATCATCAATATCTTTTAAACTCATCTCAAATTTAGCATCATATAATGCATAAGAATTTACCTCTTTGACATATTCATCTTTACTTGCCTCTTTCATGTCATCAACAATGCATGTAACTACTTCTCTTGAGGAAAAGGGAAATTGTATTAACTGTGAAAATAAGCTAGTACATTCAGTACAAGGAAAATAGACTTCAAAACATTCCCTAAGGGCTTACAATAGCATAAATTTGGAGATAATTTCTCCTTTTAGTACCTCCTCTCAAAATCCACTCCGAACTATTTTTTACAATGCCAGAAATCTCCTTAAATAGACCCCGGAGGGTTAAGGACTAGGAATACATTCTAGAAAGTGCTAGTAGGCATCCACCAACCAAATAGAAGGCTCAAAAAGCTGCATTAGAATTTGACACAAATCAAGAAGAATTGAGAAATGGTAACCAAACTTTTGAGAGGCATAACCTTTGAACCATAGCTCTGATTGATGAACTGTTTACATTTTCAGAAAGCTCTTGAAGTGCTCTATAGCCCTATGGACTAGCTTTTCTTGTCTCCCATTTTTTGGCCCTTTTTGAGGTCATTTAATGCCCCTAACCTGGCTTTGAAGCATTCTTAGGAGGTCTCCAAAACTTGAAAAACTACAATAACTTTCAAACCATGTGGCCTTTTAACCTGATTCTTTTTTTGGAATGCTCTAAATTATAATTACATTCATCAGGCCAATTTACACCTTCTAGTTTACCAAAATGATGGCCCAATTACATACTTCTATTTTTTCAACATTTACACATATCCCAAGGTGTTCAAATACTCTATCCTAGAACACTGATACTGGAACTGTGAGAGTTGGAACCTTTATTTGACCCAAATGGGTATCCAAAAATGAAAACACATGCAACAGAAACTAAGTCTAAGTACATTTTTTTGGGTGACACAAGATTGCCCTTATACCTCTAGATGTTCCTGCATTAGACACCTAGGTTAGATTGAAAAGTGACCCTGTCACTTTATGAATGGTAGAGGAAATCCTAAATGGGAAACCTCAGCTATTGAAATCCAAGTTGAGTCCTCTATCGATCATCCTTTCCACTTGACCAAATACTCTTCATACTTCCTATTTCTAGTACTCCTACCCACACGATGATCTAGAATTTCTTCTATCTCCTCCTTCTTAGAAGTAGGAATTGGACATGGCTCTAACACCAGCTCCTTATCTGCACCATCATCATGATACTCTATTAAATCTACAATGTTGAAAATCAGAGAAATGTGAATACCATCTGGCAACTCCACCTTATATCCATTTCCTAAGTCATGTTTCTTTAGAATTTTGCAGGGGCCAAATTTTTTCATTTTCAACTTGTTGTAAGTACTAGCTTGAAATCTTTCTTTTTGTAAGTGTACCATGACTAGATCGCCTGCTTGGAATTCCTTATGTCTTCTCTTTTGATCAGCCCTAGTTTTATACTCTTGATTTATCTTGGTAATATGTGCTTGAGCCTCCTCATGTAGATGCTTGATATGTTCAAAAAATTCTTCAATTGTAGTAGTTGTCCTCTCCCCTTGTTCTATCTTCTTCAATTCTGGTGCAGTCCTTGGGCTACTTCCATATACAATTTGGAATGGTGATTTTCCAGTACACCTATTTACAATGTTATTATAAGAAAACTCTGCCTGTGGTAGAATCAAATCCCATCCCTTGGGCTTATCCCCAACTAAATATCTCAGCAAATTGCCCAGACTTCTATTTACCACTTCTGTTTGGCCGTCAGTCTGTGGGTGATGTGTGCAACTGAATTTCAAGTCTATTTTCAATTTCTTCCATAATGTCCTCTAGAAATACCCCACAAATTTAGTATCTCTGTCAGAAACTATACTCCTTGGGAGACCACGTAGTCTCACCACCTCTCTGAAAAACAAGTCTTCAATTTGGACAACATCATGAGTTTTGTGGCATGGAATGAAATGTGCCATTTTGGAGAACCTATCAACCACCACAAATATTAAGTCATTACCCCTTTGTGTCCTCGGCAATCCAAGAACAAAATCCATACTTATGTCCTCCCATGGCTTTGATGGAACAGGCAATGGCTGATATAGTCTAGTATTATGGCTAAATCCCTTGGCAACTTGACAAACTTGGTAACTCTATACAAACTTCTTCACATCCTATGAAATCTAAGGCCAAAAATAATGTTCTTTAAGAATGGCAATGGTCTTATCTCGACCAAAATGGCCTTCCATCCCTCCACTGTGCTTCTTCTTAATCAAATTTTCCCTCATGGAACTCCTTGGAATGCATAATTGACTGCCCTTGAATAACATACCATCCTGAATCAGATAGTCTAACCACTTAGTTCTGTCTATAGCAACAGGCTCTTTACAGGCTTTCTATACCATCCTGAATTAGATAGTCTAACCACTTAGTTCTGTCTACCCACTTAGTTCTTTCTATAGCAACCCTGTTAGATTTTCTACTTCTATGCTTAAACAAAAATGTATAGCTCTGCAAGAACTCTATCCACTTCATATGCCTGTGATTCAATTTATCTTGGCTATTTAGGTACTTCTTGGCTTAATAAAGCCCCAATAGCACTACCACTAGCATCACAATCCGCCTGGAACACCTTTCTAAAATTTGGAAGTCCCAACATAGGTTGTTCTATTACCTTCTTTTTCAGCAATTCAAAACTTCTTGTAGCTGTTGTAGTCCATTTGAACTCTATTCTATCCCCTCTTATTGTGTCAGTTAGGGGTGCACATATGCCACTAAAACTCTTTATGAACTTCCTGTAAAAACTAACCAAACCATGAAATGGTCTTACCTCAGTAGTAGACCTTGGAATAGGCCATTCCAAGATGGATTTTAGCTTCTCTGGATCCATTTTGAGACCTTCAGGTGATATAACAAACCCTAAATAGACTAAATCCCTTTTTGCAAAGATACACTTCTTCAGATTAATTAATAGTTTCTCTTCCCTTAGCCTTTCAAGGACACTACGAATATGCAATAAATGTTCTTCCAAAGTCTTGCTGAAAATTAAAATATCATCCAAATAAACAATAATTTTTTTCCCAAGAACTTCTTAAGTACCTCATTCATGAGCCGCATGAAGGTGCTTGGGGCATTCGTTAATCCAAAGCACATGACTAACCACTCATAAAGACCCTCCTTGGCCTTGAAGGCTATTTTCCACTCATCTCCTTCTCAAATTCGTATCTAGTGATAACCACTCTTGAGATCTATCTTTGTGAAGTACTGAGCTCCACTCAAGTAGTCCATAAGATCATCCATTCTTGGCAAAGGAAATAGGTACTTGATATTTATCCTATTTATAGCTTGAGAGTCTGTACACATCCTCCACTCTTCATCCTTCTTTGGTACAAGTACTACAGGTACTACACATGGACTTAGGCTCCCCCACATCAAGCCCTTCCTCAATAGCTCCTGAACCTTTCTGTTTAGCTCCTCTTTTTCAGTAGGAGTCATCCTATAAGTAGCCTTGTTAGGAAAACTTGCTCATAGAATCAGATCTGTCTGATGACTAATTTACCTTACTAGTGGCAATCCTTCTGGAAAATTATTATAGATAATATCTCCAAATTCACCTAGTAAATTTTAAACTTCAAGTGGTATTTCACTACTATCTTCTTTATCTTTCGAAGGAATCAAAGCATAGAACATACGTTGATGTTTCATTTCATCAACAAGACAAATCCTAGCACTCCTACATACCTTTTCACCTTCCTTTTTCATGGGCTTCAATTTGTGGTGAACTCCATCCTTTGTTAGAAAGTATGTTTTTGCATGACAATCATGTACTGAATGTCTATCAAACTACCATGGTCTACCCAACAATAGATGGAAAACATCTATCGGAATAACATCACAAAGAACTTCATCATGGTAACTCCCAATTTTGAATTTCAAAATACATTTTTCACTTACCAGGACCTTGTGATCATCTTTTACCCAAGCAATCTGATAGGGCTGGGGATGTCTCTCCCTCTTGAGCTTTAGCTTAGAGAACATCTCTTCTAATACCAAGTTATCAGTGCTACCACCATCAATGATCATGTCACAACATTTATCCTCACACTTTCATCTAGTACAGAACAAACTCCTCCTTTTTCCTAGTTCAATCTCACCACTTAGTAGGACCTTTTCATTTACCAAGGTCTCTCCTCTTTTTGCACCTTCTAAATGTGATGAGTGTGCATCCTTATCCACATGAACAACCCTAGCTTGACGCTTAGCCTTCCTATTTGTCCTTCCTTGTCATTGAGGGCATTCAAAGGCACAATGACCTTCTTCATTGCAATGGAAATAGGTACCATAGAAGCCTCCTCTTCCTTGTCCACGTCCTCTACCTCTTCCTCTCTAATTTCCAAAGTCTTGATCATGGGAGCAGTTGAAACCCTCATTCCTCTAGTTCCTGCTAGTACCCACACCTTCATCTTTATTTTTGGTTTCATTGTGGCCTCCAGATGACCTACCGCTTCCCCTTCCTCCTTGACCGTGCCATCTTTGTCTTCCTTCAAACCTTTTATTCAGCTTCTCTTCAACTCATAGGGAAAATTGGTATGCATCTTTAACGCTGGTCATTCTTACCAGAATTAATTCTTCTTGGATGTTAGGTCGCAACCCACTGATATAATGAGCAACCTTCTCCTTATTTGCTTCTGCATGTCCTACTCTAATCAAAAGTCAATAAAACTCCTCTATATATTCTTTGATGGATCTTCCTGCTTGTTTTAACCCATGCATCTTTTTAAAAAAATCAAGCTCGTAGTCCATAGGAATGAACTGCTTCTTCAATTTGTCCACCATTCGATCCCACCTTGTGATATTCTCCTTTCCTCTTCTATTTCTTTCCAATTGAACCTCTTGCCACCAAATTTTGGCATGGCCTTTCAGTTTGGCTTTTGCAAACTTAACCCTATCTAGGTCCCTGATATCCTCATACTCAAAGTATTCTCCTAGTTCATTGATCCAATCGATCAACTCATCTAGTTTCAAATTTCCTAAAAATACAGCCACTTCAATTGTAGGTCTTTTCTCAAACTTAGTAATGGTCCTAAAAAGCCTTTCCTTTTCCTAATTTAGAACTTCCCCATCAAATTCCCCTTCTAGTCCCATTTCTTTTTCTTCATTATGATCCTCACTATCGTCACCTGCAGCAACATTTACTCATCTACGGAGCTCCTCTTGCAATGCCTATACCTACCTTTGGAGGGCTCTAACCTCCTCAAGATTAATAGCTTTGGACCTTCTACCATGCCCTCTTTGTGGAGGCATCTTCTAACTCAAACCCAACACCACATAGTCTTGTGAAAACTGCCTCACAGTCAGTGCTTTGTTAGACTATCTAATTCAGGAAGGTATGTTATTCAAGGACAGTCAATTACACATTCCAAAGAGTTCCATGAGGGAAAATTTGATTAAGGAGAAGCACAATGGAGGGATGGAAAGCCATTTTGGTTGAGATAAGACCATTTCCATTCTTAGAGAATATTATTTTTGGCCTCAGTTTTTACAGGATGTGAAGAAGTTTGTGCAGAGTTGCCAGGTTTGTCAAGTTGCTAAGGGATTTAGCCAGAATATTGGACTATATCAGCCATTGCCTGTTCCATCAAAGCCATGGGAGGACATAAGTATGGATTTTGTTCTTCGATTGCTGAGGACGCAAAGGGGTAATGACTTAGTATTTTTGGTGGTTGATAGGTTCTCCAAAATGGCACATTTCATTCCATGCCACAAAAATCATGGTGCTGTCCAAATTACAGACTTTTTTTTCAGAGAGGTGGTGAGACTACATGGTCTCCCAAGGAGTATAGTTTCTAACATAGCTTCTGGAGCCTTCTATTTGGTCGAATGATGCCTACTAGCACTTTCTAGAATGTATTCTTAATCCTTAACCCTCTAGGGTCTATTTAAATAAATTTTTGGCATTGTATAAAATAGTTTGGAGTGGAGTTTGAGAGGAGGAACTAAAAGGAGAAATTATCTCCAGATTTATGTTATTGTAAGCCCATAGGGCATGTTATGCAGTCTATTTTCTCTGTACTAGATGTATTAGCTTATTTACAAAGTTAATAAAAATTTTCTTTCTTGTTGGGTCCATTTTGTGCATGGGTTGTGTCTCCATCAAGTGGTATCAGAGCTAGTTTTCTTGAGTGTGTAGATAGAGTGTCAACTATGAGGTAGTTTGCACTAGGACTGTGTCATTGTGGGTTTGAGTTAGAATATGCCTCCATAAAGAGAGTGTGGTGAAAAGGCTAGAGCTATTAATTCTGAGGAGGTTAGAGCCTTCCAAAGGTAGGTACAAGCATTGCAAGAGGAGCTCCGTAGAGGAGCAAATGTTGCCGCAGGTGATGACAGTGAGGATGACAATGAGGAAGAAGAAATGGGAGCAGAAAGGGAATTTGATGGGGAAGTTCTAAATCAGGTAGAGGAAAGGATTTTTAGGGCCATTATTAATTTTGGAAAAAGACCTACAATTTAAGTGGGTGTATTTTTAAGAAATCTGAAACTAGATGAGTTGATAGATTGGATCAATGAACTGGAAGAATACTTTGAGTATGAGGATATCAAGGACCCAGACAAGGTTAAGTTCGCAAAGGCCAAACTGAAAGGCCATGCCAAAATCTGGTGGCAAGAGGTTCAATTGGAAAGAAATAGAAGAGGAAAGAAGAAGATCACAAGGTGGGATCACATGGTGGACAAATTGAAGAAGCAATTCATTCCTGTGGACTATGAGCTTGATTTGTTTAAAAAGATGCATGGGTTAAAACAAGTAGGAAGATCCATCCTAAAATAGACAGAGGATTTCTACCGACTCTTGATTAGAGTAGGGCATGCAGAAGAAAATAAGGAGAAGGTTGCTCATTATATCAGTGGGTTGAGACCTAGCATCCAGGAGGAATTAAGTCTAGTAAGAATGACCAGCATTGAAGAGGCATACTAGTTTTCCCTACGAGTTGAAGAGAAGCTAAATAAAAAGTTTGAAGGAAGACAAAGAGGGCACGGTCAAGGAGGAAGGGGAAGTGGTAGGTCATTTGGAGGCTGCAATGAAACCCAAAAGAAAGATGAAGATGTGGGTACTAGAAGGAACCAGAGGAATGAGGGTTTCAACTGCTCCCATGATCAAGACTTTGGAAATCAGAGAGGAAGAGGTAGAGGACGTGGACAAGGAAGAGGAGGCTTTCATGGTACCTATTTCCATTGCAATGAAGAAGGTCATCGTGCCTTTGAATGCCCTCAACAACAAGGAAGGATAGATAGGAGGGTTGAGGGTCAAGCTAGGGTTGCTCATGCGGATGAGGATGCACAATCATCACATTTAGAAGATGCAGAAAGAGGAGAGAACTTGGTAAATTAAAGGGTCCTACTAAGTGGTGAGATAGAACTAGGACAAAGGAGGAGTTTGTTTCGTACCAGATGCAAGTGTGAGGATAAATATTGTGATGAGATTATTGATGGTGGTAGCACTAATAACTTGGTATCAGAACAGATGGTCTCTAAGTTGAAGCTCAAGAGAGAGAGACATCCCTAGCCTTATCAGATTGCTTGGGTAAAAGATGATCACAAGTTCCTAGTAAGTGAACGCTGTTTAGTGAAATTCAAAATTGGGAGTTACCATGATGAAGTTCTCTGTGATGTTATTCCAATGGATGTTTGCCATCTATTGTTGGGTAGATCGTGGCAGTTTGATATGCATGTAGTACATGATGGTCATGCAAACACATACTCTCTAACAAAGGATTTAGTTCGCCACAAACTAAAGCCCATGAAAAAGGAAGATGAAAAGGTATGTAGTAGTGCTAGGATTTTTCTTGTTGATGGAAGAAAGTTTTTAGATGGGATGAAACACCAGCGTATGTGCTATGCTTTGATTCCTAGTAAAGATAAAGAAAGTAGTAGTGAAATACCACTTGAAGTTTCAAATTTACTAGGTGAGTTTGGAGATATTATCTCTGATAATGTTCCAAAAGGATTGCCATGAGTAAGGAAAATTAGTCATCAGATAGATCTGATTTCAGGAGCTAGTTTGCCTAACAAGGTTGCTCACAAGATGACTCCTACTGAAACAGAGGAGCTAAATAGATAGGTTTAGGAGCTATTGAGGAAGGGCTTGATTTGGGAGAGTCTAAGTCCATGTGTAGTACCTATAGTAGTTTCACCAAAGAAGGATGGAGAGTGGAGGATGTGTACAGACTCTCGAGCTATAAATAGGATAACTATCAAGTACCAGTTTCCTTTGCCAAGAAAGGATGATCTTATGGACTGCTTGAGTGGAGCTCAGTACTTCACAAAGATAGATCTCAAGAGTGGTTATCACCAGATACAGATTTGAGAAGGAGATGAGTGGAAAATAGCCTTCAAGACCAAGGAGGGTCTTTATGAGTGGTTAATCATGCCCTTTGGATTGACGAACTCCCCAAGCACCTTCATGCAGCTCATGAATGAGGTACTTAATAAGTTCTTGGGAAAAATTGTTATTTTTTATTTGGATGATATTTTAATTTTTAGAAAGACTTTGGAAGAACATTTATTTCATATTCGTAGTGTCCTTGAAAGGTTAAGGGAAGAGAAACTGTTAATTAATCTGAAGAAGTGTATCTTTGCAAAAAGGGAGTTAGTCTATTTGGGGTTTGTTATATCACCTGAAGGTCTCAAAATGGATCCAGAGAAGGTAAAAGCCATCTTGGAATGGCCTACTCCAAGGTCTGCTACTGAGGTAAGATCATTTCATGGTCTGGTTAGTTTTTATAGGAAGTTTATTAAGAATTTTAGTGGCATATGTGCACCCCTAACTGATACAATAAGAGGGGATAGAAAAGAGTTCAAATGGACTACAACAGCTATGAGAAGTTTTGAATTGCTAAAGAAGAAGGTGATATAACAGCTCGTGTTGGCACTTCTAGATTTTAGAAAAGTGTTCCAAGTGGATTGTGATGCTAGTGGCAGTGCTATTGGGGCTATATTAAGCCAAGAAGGTAAACCTATTGCATATTTTAAGGAAAAATTGAATGATGCAAAGAAGAAGTATTATGTTTATGATCAAGAGTACTATGCAATAGTTCAGGCCTTAAATAAATGGAGGCATTATTTATTGCCAAAGGAATTTGTTTTGTATACTGATCATCAGGCATTACGGTACCTAAATAGCCAAGGTAAATTTAATCAGAGGCATATGAAGTGGGTAGAGTTCTTGCAGAGCTATACATTTGTGTTGAAGCATAGAAGCCAAAAATCTAACAGAGTTGCAGATGCACTAAGTAGGAGACAGTTTTTGCTTACAGTAATGCAGGTTGAAGTAGTTGGGTTTGATGAACTCAAGAATCTATATCTTGAAGATATTGATTTTGCTGAAGCATGGAAAGCTTGTAAAAAGCCTGTTGCTATAGGCAGAACTAAGTGGTTAGACTATCTGATTTAGGATGGTATGTTATTCAAGGGAAATCAATTATGCATTCCAAGGAGTTCCATGAGGAAAAATTTGATTAAGGAGAAGCATAGTGGAGGGATGGCAAGCCATTTTGGTCAAGATAAGACTATTGCCATTCTTAGAGAACATTATTTTTGGCCTCAAATTTCACAAGATGTGAAGAAGTTTGTACAGAGTTGCTAGGTTTGTCAAGTTGCCAAGGTATTTAGCCACAATACTGGACTATATAAGCCATTACCTATTCCATCAGAGCCATGGGAGGACATAAGTATGGATTTTGTTTTTGGATTGCTAAGGACACAAAGGGGTAATGACTCAGTATTTGTGGTGGTTGATAGGTTCTCCAAAATGGCACATTTCATTCCATGCCACAAAACTCATGATGTTGTCCAAATTGCAGACTTGTTTTTCATAGAGGTGGTGAGAGTACATGGTCTCCCAAGGAGTATAGTTTCTGACAGAGATACTAAATTTTTTGGGTATTTTTGGAGGACATTATTGAAGAAATTGAAAACAGACTGGAAATTCAGTTTCAGACATCAACCGCACACTAACGGCCAAACAAAAGTGATAAATAGAAGTTTGGGCAAAATTGTTGAGATGTTTAGTTGGGGATAAGCCCAAGGGATGGGATTTGATCCTACCATAGGCAGAGTTTTCTTATAATAACTCTATAAATATGAGTACTTTAAAATCTCCATTCCAAATTGTATATGGAAGTAGCCCAAGGACTGCACCAAAATTGAGGAAGATAGGACAAGGGGAGAGGACAAGTGTTAAAGCTAAAGAATTTGTTGAACATATGAAGCATCTACATGAGGAGGTTCAAGCACACATTACAAAGATGAATCAAGAGTATAAAACTAGGGCTTATCAAAGGAGAAGACATAAGGAATTCCAAGTAGGGGATCTAGTCATGGTACACTTACAAAAAGAAATATTTCCAACCGGTACTTACAACAAGCTAAAAATGAAGAAATTTGGCCCCTGCAAAATTCTGAAGAAACATGACTCTGGAAATGCATATGAGGTGGAGTTTCCAGATGGTATTCACATTTCTCCTATTTTCAACATTGCAGATTTAATAGAGTATCATGATGATGGTGCAGATGAGGAGTTGGTGTTAGAGACATGTCCAATTCCTACTTCTAAGAAGGAGGAGATAGAAGACATTCTAGATCATCATGTGGGTAGGAGTACCAGAACGAGGTAGTATGAAGAGTATTTGGTCAATTGGAAAGGACGACCAATAGAGGACTCAACTTGGATTTCAACAACTAAGGTTTCCCATTTCTGATTTCCTCTACCATTCATAAAGTGACAGGGTCACTTTTTAATCTACCCTAGGTGTCTGATGCAGGAGCATCTAGAGGTATAAGGGCAATCTTGTGTCACCCAAAAAAATGTACTTAGACTTAGTTTCTGTTGCATGTGTTTTCATTTTTAGATACCCATTTGGGTCAAATAAAGGTTCCAACTCTCACAGTTCCACTATCAGTGTTCTAGGATAGAGTATTTGAACACCTTGGGATACATGTAAATGCCAACAAAATAGGAGTCTATAATTGGGCCATCATTTTGGTAAACTAGAAGTTGTAAATTTTCCAGATGAATGTAATTGTAATCTAGAGAATTCCAAAAAAAGAATCAGGTCAAAAGGCCCCATGGTTTGAAAGTTATTGCAGTTTTTTGAATTTTAGAGACTTCCTAAGAATCCTTCAAAGTCAGGTTAGGGGAATTAAATGACCTCAAAAAGGGCCAAAAAATGGGATATGAGTGAAGCTGGTCCATAGGGCTATAGAGTACTTTGAGAGCTTTTTAGAAATGTAAACGGTTCATCAATCAGAGCTACGGTTCAAAAGTTATGCCTCTCAGAAGTTTGGTTACCATTTCTAGATTCTTCTAGATTTGCATCAAATTCTAACATAGCTTCTGGAGCCTTTATTTGGTTGGTGGATGCCTACTAACACTTTCTAGAATGTATTCCTAGTCCTTAACCCTCCAGGGTCTATTTAAGGATATTTCTAGCATTGTAAAAAATAGTTCGAAGTGGAGTTTGAGAGGAGGTACTAAATGATGGGGACACGACCCAAGCAGAGAATGGACACAACAAAAAAAAGAAAATTATATTAACTAGAAAAATAAGCTAGTACAAATAGTACAGAGAAAATAAACTTCAAAACATGCCCTAAGGGCTTACAATAGCATAAATTTGGAGATAATATCTCCTTTCAGTACCTCCTCCCAAACTCCACTCCGAACCGCCTTTTACAATGCCAAAAATCTCCTTAAAAAGACCCCAGAGGGTTAAGGATTAGGAATACATTCTAGAAAGTGTTAGTAGGCATCCATCAACAAAATAGAAGGCTCCAAAAGCTATGTTAGAAGTTGACACAAATCTAGAAGAATCCAGAAATGGTAACTGAACTTTCGGGAGGCATAACTTTTGAACCGTAGCTTCGATTGACGAACTATTTACATTTTCAAAAAGCTCTTGAGGTGCTCTATAGCCCTATGGACCAGATTCACTCATCTCCCAATTTTCAGCCCTTTTCAAGGTCATTTAATGGCCCTAGCCTAAGTTTGAAGCATTCTTAGGAGGTCTCCAAAACTCAAAAAACTGCAATAACTTTCAAACCGTGGGTCCTTTTGACCTGATTCTTTTCTTGAAATGCTCTAAATTACAATTACATTCATCTAGCCAATTTACACCTTCTAGTTTACCAAAATGTTGGCCCAATTACATACTACTATTTTTTTGAGATTTATTCGTATCCCAAGGTGTTCAAATACTCTATCCTAGAACACTAATAGTGGAACTGTGAGAGTTGGAACCTTTATTTGACCCAAATGGGTATCTAGAAATGAAAACACATGAAAGAAAAATTGAGTCTAAGTACTTTTTTTGGGGGGTACAGGATTGCCCTTATACCTCTGGATGCTCCTGCATCAGACACCCAGGGTAGATTGAAAAGTGACCCTATCACTTTATGAATGGTAGAAGAAATTCCAAATGGGAATTCTCAACTGCTGAAATCCAAGTTGAGTCCTCGATTGGCCATCCTTTCCACTTGACTAAATACTCTTCATACTGCCTATTTCTAGTACTCCTACCACACGATGATCTAGAATGTCTTCTATTTCCTCCTTATTAGAAGCAGGAATCGGATATGGCTCTAACACCAGCTCCTCATTTGCACCATCATCATGATACTCTATTAAGTCTACAATGTTGAAAATGGGAGAAATGTGAATACCATCTGGTAGCTCCACCTCATATGCATTTCTTGAGTCATGTTTCTTCAGAATTTTGCAAGGGCCAAATTTCTTCATTTTCAGCTTGTTGTAAGTACCAGCTGTAAATCTTTCTTTTTGTAAGTGTACCATGACTAGATCCCCTACTTAGAGTTACTTATATCTTCTCCTTTGATAAGCCCTAGTTTTATACTCTTGATTCATCTTTGTAATGTGTGCTTGAACCTCCTCATGTAGATGCTTCATATGTTCAGCAAATTCTTTAGCTTTAGCACTTATCCTATCTTCCTCAATTTTGGTGCAGTCCTTGGGATACTTCCATATACAATTTGGAATGGTGATTTTCTAGTACTCTTATTTATAGAGTTATTATAAGAAAAATCTACCTATGGTAGAATCAAATCCCATCCCTTGGGATTATCCCCAACTAAACATCTTAGCAAATTTCCCAGACTTCTGTTTACCACTTCTTTTTGGTCGTCAATCTGCAGGTGATGTGTGGAACTTAATTTCAAGTCTGTTCTCAACTTCTTCCATAATATCCTTTAGAAATACCCCAAAAATTTAGTATCTCTATCAGAAACTATACTCCTTGGGAGACCATGTAGTCTCACCACCTCTTTGAAAAACAAGTCTATAATATGGACAGCATCATGAGTTTTGTGGCATGGAATGAAATGTTCCATTTTGGAAAACCTATCAACCACCACAAATACTGATTCATTACCCCTTTGTGTCCTTGGCAATCCAAGAACAAAATCCATACTTATGTCCTCCCATGGCTTTGATGGAACAGGCAATGGTTGATATAGTCTAGTATTATGGCTAAATCCCTTGGCAACTTAACAAACCTGGCAACTCTGTACAAAATTCTTCACATCCTATGAAATCTAAGGCAAAAAATAATGTTCTCTAAGAATGGCAATGGTCTTATCTTGACCAAAGTGGCCTGCCATCCCTCCACTGTGTTTCTCCTTAATCAGATTTTCTCTCATGGAACTCCTTGGAATGCATAATTGACTACCCTTGAATAACATACCATCCTGAATCTAATAGTCTAACCACTTAGTTCTATCTATAGCAATAGGCTCTTTACAAGTTTTCCATGCTTCAAAAAAATTAGGATCTTTAGGATACAGATTCTTGAGTTCATCAAACCCAACTACTTCAACCTGCATTACTATAAGCCTCTGATTCAATTTACCTTGGCTATTTAGGTACTGTAATGCTTGATGATTAGTATACAAAACAAATTCCTTTGGCAATAAATAATGCCTCCATTTCTTTAAGGCCTGAACTATTGCATAGAACTCTTGATCATAAACATAATACTTCTTCTTTGCATCAATCAATTTTTCACTAAAATATGCAATAGGCTTGTCTTCTTGGCTTAATATAGTCCCAATAGCACTGCCACTAGTATCACAATCTAGTTGGAACACCTTTCTAAAATTTGAAAGTGCCAACATAGGTTGCTCTGTCACCTTCTTCTTCAGCAATTTAAAACTTCTCGCAGCTACTGCAGTCCATTTGAACTCTTTCCTATCCCCTCTTATTGTATCAGTTAGGGGTGCACATATGCTAATAAAATTCTTAATAAACTTCTTGTAAAAACTAACCAGGCCATGAAATCATCTTACCTCATTAGCATACCTTGGAGTAGGCCATTCAAAGATGGCTTTTACCTTCTTTGGGTCCATTTTGAGACCTTTAGGTGATATAAAAAATGCCATATAGACTAACTCCCTTTTTACAAAGATAAACTTCTTCAGATTAATTAACAATTTCTCTTCCCTTAGCCTTTCAAGGACACTATGAATATGCAATAAATGTTCTTCCAAAGTCTTGCTGAAAATTAAAATATCATCCAAATAAACAATAACAATTTTTCCCAAGAACTTCTTAAGTACCTCATTCATGAGCCACATGAAGGTGCTTGGGGAATTCTTCAATCCAAAGGGCATGACTAACCACTCATAAAGACCCTCCTTGGTCTTTAAGGCTATTTTCCCCTCATCTCCTTCTCAAATCTGTATCTGATGATAGCCACTCTTGAGATTTATCTTTGTAGAGTACTAAGCTCCACTCAAAAAGTCCATAAGATCATCCATTCTTGGCAAAGGGAATCGGTACTTGATGGTTATTCTATTTATAGCTTGAGAGTCTATACATATCCTCTACTCTCCATCCTTCTTTGGTGTGAGTACTATAGGTACTGCACATGGACTCAGGCTCTCTCGAATCAAGCCCTTCCTTAATAGCTCTTGAAACTGTCTATTTAGCTCCTTTATTTTAGTAGTAGTCATCTTGTGAGTAGCCTTGTTAGGAAAACTAGCTCCTAGAATTAGATCTATCTAACGACTGATTTGCTTTACTAGTGGAAATCCTTCTAGAACATTATCAGAGATAATATCTCCAAACTCCCCTAGTAAATCTAAAACTTCAAGTGGTATTTCACTACTACCTTTTTTATCTTTCCTAGGAATCAAAGCATAGCACATATGTTGATGTTTCATGCCATCTAAAAAATTCCTTCCATCAATAAGACAAATCCTAGCACTACTACATACCTTTTCACCTTCTTTTTTCATGGGCTTCAATTTGTGGCAAACTCCATCCTTTGTCAGAGAGTATGTGTTTGCATGTCCATCATGTACTGCATGTCTATCAAACTGCCATGGTCTATCCAACAATAGATGGAAAATATCCATTGGAATAACATCACAGAGAACTTCATCATGGTAACTCCCAATTTTGAATTTCACTAAACATTGTTCACTTACCAGGACCTTATGATCATCTTTTAGCCAAGCAATCTGATAGGGTTGGGGATGTTTCTCCCTCTTGAGCTTCAACTTAGAGACCATCTCCTTTGACACCAAGTTATTTGTGCTACCACCATCAATGATCATGTCACAATATTCATCCTCACACTTGCATCTGGTATAGAACAAACTCCTCCTTTGTCCTAGTTCTATCTCACCACTTAGTAGGACCCTTTCATTTACCAAGGTCTCTCCTCTTTTTGCATCTTCTTAATGTGATGATTGTGCATCCTCATCCACATGAGCAACCCTAGCTTAATCCTCGGCCCTCCTATCATTCCTTCCTTGTCATTGAGAGCATTCAAAGGCATGATGACCTTCTTCATTGCAATGGAAATAGGTACCAAAAAAGCCTCCTCTTTCTTGTCCACATCCTCTACCTCTTCCTCTCTGATTTCCAAAGTCTTGATCACAAGAGTGGTTGAAACTCTCATTCCTCTTGTTCTTCCTAGTACCCTCATCTTCATTTTTCTTTTGGGTTTCATTTCAGCCCCCAGATGACCTACCGCTTCCCTTTCCTCCTTGACCACACTCTCTTTGTCTTCCTTCAAACTTTTTATTCAGCTTCTCTTCAATTTGTAGGGCAAACTGGTATGCCTCTTCTACGCTAGTCATTCTTACCAGACTTAATTCCTCCTGGATGCTAGGTCGTAACCCACTGATATAACGAGCAACCTTCTCCTTATTTGCTTCTACATGCCTTGCTCTAATCAAGAGTTAGTAAAACTCCTCTATATATTCTTGGACTGGTCTTCCTACTTGCTTTAGCCCATGCATCTTCTTAAACAAATCAAGCTCCTAGTCCACAGGAATGAATTGCTTCTTCAATTTTTCCACCATGTGATCCCACCTTGTGATATTCTCCTTTCCTCTTCTATTTCTTTCCAATTGAACCTTTTTCCACCAAATTTTTGCATGGCCTTCAGTTTGGCCTTTGCAAACCTAACCCTATATGTGTCTCTGATATCCTCATACTCAAAGTATTCTTCTAGTTCATTGATCCAATAGATCAACTCATCTGGTTTTAGATTTCCTAAAAATACACCCACTTCAATTGTAGGTCTTTTCCAAAACTTAGTAATGGCCCTAAAAAGCCTTTCCTCTACCTAATTTAGAACTTCCCCATTAAATTCCCCTTCTGGTCTAATTTCATCTTCTTTGTTGTCATTCTCACTTTCATCACCTACCGCCACAATTGTTCCTCTATGGGGCTCCTCCTGCCTTGCTTATACCTGCCTTTGGAGGCCTCTAACCTCCTTAAGATTAATAGCTTTGGCCCTTCTACCACACTTAGGAAATCAGATTTAATGGGCCTAATCTAACTTTGAAGCATTCTTAGGAGGTCTCTAAAACTTGAAAAACTGCAATAACTTTCAAACCGTGTGGCCTTTTGACCTTATTCTTTTTCTAGAATGCTCTAAATTACAATTACATTCATCTAGCCAATTTACACCTTCTATTTTACCAAAATGATGGCCCAATTACATACTCCTATTTTTTTGAGATTTATTCGTATCCCAAGGTGTTCAAATACTCTATCCTAGAACACTGATAGTGGAACTAGGAGAGTTGGAACCTTTATTTGACCCAAATGGGTATCTAGAAATGAAAACACATGAAAGAAAAACTGATTCTAAGTACATTTTTTTGGGTGACATAGGATTTCCCTTATACCTTTGGATGCTCCTGCATTAGACACCCAGGGTAGATTGAAAAGTGACCCTGTCACTTTATGAATGATAAATGGTTTTCCTAGTTAACAAATATGTTGTTATTATGTATGGTTATCTTTTTGTAGTTGTTGAATCCATTTTTCACATGTTTTGGAATTAATAAGGATATTCAAAGTAGTTTTAATTGTATAAATGATTTATCCCCCACACCCCTCCCTAGCCAACCCTAAGTTATTTTGGTGGGAATTAGTTTCTCACAATTGATATATGAGCATAAATTTTTTGAAGGAAAAGATTAATAATTTAATAAATAAGTTAACTATGATACCAATGAGAGTAGGAAGGAAAACTGAAGAAAATTTTTCTATGCATGGGCCTAAGTTATTAGTTGATTAGTAATAGTAAAAGGATGTGATTGAAAAAGAAAAATTTGAACGTTGTGATGAAACACATAAAGATGGATTCATGCTCAATATGCCAACAAGAGAAGCACTACCATAAAATCTTCTTAAAATTGAATTCATATAGGTAAGATCTTTATGATTATCCGATGAAATTTGGATTTCTTTTCAAAGTAAATTTTTAGGTGATAATTTGATAAAGGGTGTAACACCTAATAACATAGACACAAAAGAAAAACAAAGAAGTAACAACAAATGTGATAATAATATATGGACTTCTTATTATCACTACAAATGAGAAATTATAAAATTCATAAGTACAATATGCTAACCCACATGGATGCCTTCATTACAATAATCTACAAGACTAAGTTGTGAACTACCACAAAAAGTTGTTCTAGATAATGTTCAGGCTTCTCTTAAATAGGAAAAGTTATGTCACTTGGGAAGGTTCTAGACATTCAAACTTAACACCTAGGGCCAAAGAACCCTAAAAATACATATAGAGTTGGTCAATTACAGCTTTGACATTTGTTTTATAAATTTTGGGTAGCCCAAATTTGGAAGGCCATGACTCTCAAATTGTTGCTTCAATTGGCTATTATAACCACATTTTGAAAATGCTAGCTCTTGATATATAGGATTTGAATTGCATTGGTTCCCTTCCATCAAGTCTTTAGACCTCATCTAGGGCCTCTAAAGTCTTCAAAACTAGGCTCAAATATTTTTCTCCAAAAATTTTCACCAAGAATCTACAATAACTTCTTTGATTCTTAAGCTAGAGCAATGAAATTTTTATGGTAGTCTTATGATTCTAAAATGAACCTTCATGTAGAAAATTAGAACATTCCAAGCTCATATGAAAAGATTACTAAAAATAGCAAGTTATTTGAAATAGTAACCCCCTATCTAATGTCCCTTATTAAAATAAAAAATATGAAAAATAAAAATATTTTTGGGTGATGCAAGATTGCTCTTATAGCTAGGATGCTCCTAGATCAGACACCTAAAGTAATTTGAGAAGTGACTCTATCACATGTCAAGTGTCCAAAGGATAATGAAGGTGGTTAACCTCCTCCCTTGCTAGCCATGATGATTCCTATACTAGCCTCCCTTTTCATTTGGCTAGGTATTCCTCATAAGTTTTACTCATTGTACTTTTACCAACATGACTGTCTAGTATCAAATCAATCTCCTTTGTAGCCAAACTAGCTATTGGAACACTCCACTATTCTTATGCAACTTTATCTCTATCACCTCCTTCATAATACTCTTTCAATTTTAAAATATTAAATACTGCTGAAATCTTCAATTGAGCCGAAAACTCCACTTCATAAGTATTTCCACAATCATGCCTTTTCACTATCTTGCATGGTCCAAACTTCTTTATCTTCATCTTATTATACATACACACTGGAAAATTCTCCTTTCTCAAATGAACCATGACTTCATCTCCAATCTGAAATTCCTTTCATCTCATTTTCACATCTACCTTAGCCTTGTACTATGTATTCATCTTTATGATGTGCTTCCTTACCTCCTCATTAATAGTCTTCAAATGTTTAGGAAAATCTTCCACTTCAACACTACTTGCCTCTCCTTTATCCAATTGACTAATTCAGAAGCATTTCTGGGACTTCTCCCATATATAATATAGAATGGTGATTTACTAATACTATAATTAATTGAATTATTATATGAAAATTTTACCTATGTTAAAATTAGATCCCAACCCTTTGGCTTGTATCAAACCAAACATCTTAGTAAATTTCCTAAACTCCTATTCACCACTTTTTTTTGTCCATTAGTTTGTGGATGATGTGATGAACTAAACTTCAACTTTGTCTTCAATTTCTTTCATAATGTACAACATAAATACCCAATATATTAGGTATCTTGATATGAAACTCTACTCTTTGGAAGACCATGTAGTCTCACCACTAGTTCTCTAAAAAATAACTCTTCCACATGAACAAAATCACTAGTCTTCTTGCAAGGAATGAAATTTTTCATCTTTGAAAACTTGTCAACAACCACAAAAATAGAATCATGCTATTGTCAAGTCCTTGGTAATTCAAGAAAAAAATCCATGGTGACATACTCCCATGGTGTCTTTGGTACAACTAATGACTGATACAAGCCTATATTCTACTCCACTTCTTTCACCATCTAACATACTTTGCAACTCTATACAAACTTCTTTACATCTTTATATAGTTGTGGCTAGAAATTATTCTCAGTAACCAAAGCTATGGTTTTATCTCTACCAAATTATCCAACTAATCCTCCACTATGCTTCTCCTTGATGAGTTTATCTCTCATTGAACTTTTGGGAATGCACAATTGGCTTCCTTTAGACAACATACTATCTTGGATCATGAAATCAAACTATTTTTTCATGTCAAGTGTAATAGGTTTTGTACAAGCCTTCTATGCTTCACCAAAATTAGGATCATATAGACACAAAGTACTAAGTTCCTTGAACCCAACCACCTCTATCTACATTTATGTCTACAAAATTTTTCTTCTACTAAGAGCATTTGTAACTCTATTAGACTTCCCACTTCTATGTTTCAAAACAAATGTATAACTCTGCAAAAAATCAACCCACTTCAAATTACTTTAGTTTAATTTTCCTTGACTATTCAGATATTGCAAATCTTGATGACTAGTATACGAAACAAACTCCTTAGGAAGAAAATAGTGTCTCCACTTCTTCAATGCTTGAACTATAGCATAAAATTCATAATCATAAAAATAATATTTTCTTTTTGCATCATTCAATTTCTCATTGAAATAAGCAACATGTCTACCTTCTTGGCTCAAAATAACTTCTATTATAGTACCACTAGCATCAAAATCTACTTGAAACACCTTATTAAAATTAGGAAGTGCTTAAATAGGTTGCTCAGTAACTTTCTATTTTGACAGATTTAAACTCTTATCTACTACTATAATCCACTTAAATTCTTTCATATCTCCTCTTATTATTTCATTTAAGGGTCCACAAATAATTCTAAAACTGTTTATGAACTTTTTGTAAAACCTAGCCAATCTGTGAAAGGATCTTACCTCTGTCACACTTCTTGGAGTAGGCCATTCAAGGATAGCCTTCAATTTATTTGGGTCTATTTTCAAACCTTCTGTGGAGACTACAAATCCCAAGTACACTAACTCCTTCTTAGCAAACAGATTTGCACAATCCATGAATATTGTATTAATTTCTGGGGAAGATTGTGTGAGAGTTTTTTCATCATAATTAATACAATAACTCCTTCTTTACAAAACTACACTTCTTCTAGTTTATCAACAACTTTTCTTCCCTCAACTTATCAAACACCTTTTGAATATGAATCAAATGCTCCTCCAATGTCTTACTAAAGATAAAAATATCATCTAGGTAAATAATGAGAAACTTATCCAAAAACTCCTTCAGTGCCTCATTTATGAGCCTCATGAAAGTGCTTGGTTCAAAATGCATGAATAACAACTTGTATATTCCTTCCCATGTCTTTAAAGTAGTTTTGAATTCATCACTTTCTTTGACATGAATCTAATGGTACCCACTCTTAAGATCTATCTTTGTGAAATACTCAGCCCCACTCAAACAATCCATAATATCATCCATCCTTGGCAGTGAAATTCTATACTTGATTGTGATCTTGTCAATAGGGAAATAATCTATGCACATTCTCCATCCTCCATTCTTCTTTGGTGATAATATGACTAGTATAAAATATGGACTCAAATGCTCTCGAATCAAACCCTTCTACAATAACTCATGAAATTGTATGTTCAATTCTACACTTTCTGCTAGTGTCATTCTATGTGTTTCCTTGTTTGGAAAAGTGGCTCCAAGAATCAAATCCATTTGCTGATTGATCTTTGTCACTGGGGGTAGTCCATCAAGTATATTATTTAACAAAATATCATAAAACTTTCCCAACATATCTGAAACTTTTGCATGTACCTCCTCTACTTCCTCTTTACTATCTTTTGGAATTATAGAAAAATACATAATCTCATGCTTCATTCCTTTTAGAAACTCTTTTCCATCAAAAAAACATATTTTTACATCACTACATACCTTTTCTTCTTTATCCTTCAATGGCTTCAACTTATGTTTCACTCCATCCTTTGTCAAAGTATAGGTATTTTCTTGCCCACCTTCTACAACATTCCTGTAAAACTACCATGACCTATCCAAAAACATATGACATATGTCCATAGGTATGATATCACAAAGTACCTCATCTTGGTAGCTTTCAATCTTGAACTTCACTGAGCATTGCTCATTGACCATGACCTTATAGTCATCTTTCAGCCAAGAAACATGGTGTGGGCATGAGGGTTTCTATTTCTTCAGCTTCAACTTTGTGACCATCATTCTTGACACACTATTGTTAGTACTTCCACCATAAATGATTATATTACAACACTTATATTCACATCTAAACCTTGTGATGAAAAAGTTCCTTCTTTGATCAAGTTCATTCTCACCACTTAGCATAACTCTTATGTTAAGTAGGATATTACCTCTTTTAGCATATTTAGATTGTGATGACCTAGCATCTTCATCAACATATACAAATATAGCCTTGCCTTTTGTTCTTTAGTATGTCCTTCCCTAGCATTTTCTTTCAAACTCTTTATGCCCTTCTCTATAGTGAAATTTTTTCCCATGGAAACCTCCTCTTCCAGATCCTTGTCCTCTACCTCTTCCTCCCTAATCTCTATTGCTCTTATCATGGAAATGACTAGAATTATTTCCCATTTGGTTCAAACTACTACTTCTAGTGTCATCCTTTTTCTTCTAATCATCATTACAGCCTCCATAAGATCATTTGCCCGATCTTCCTCCACAACCTCTTCCATTATTCTTGTTGTCAAACTTCTTGATCAATTTCTCCTTAGCTCTTAGGGAAAAATGGTATGTGTTCTCAATACTATTCATTCAAACTATACTCAACTCATCCTAAATACTTGGTCTCAACACATTAAGATAATGGGCCACTTTCTCTTTACTAGCTTCTACGTGGCTGATTATAATGAGAACTTGATATAACTCTTCGATATACTCTTGGATAGATTTTTCCCACTTGGTTACACCGTTGTATTTTCCTTAATAGATCAAGATCATAATCCATGAGAATGAATTGTCACTTTAGATTAGCTATCATCTAATCCAATCTCATGATTTTGTCCTTTGCCTTTCTATTTTGGTCCAACTCAACATCCTGCCACCAGATCTTTACATGCCCCTTAAGTTTCTTCTTGACAAACTTGAGCCTATCTAGATCCTCAATATCTTCATACTCAAAGTATTCCTCTGGATCATTGATCCAATCAATTAGCCCCTTTGGGTTAAGATTTCTTGAAAATGTGGGAACCTCAACTTAGGTCTTTTTCCAATCTTGGAGATGGGCTTAAAAAGTCTCTCTTCCTATGGGTTTAGAATTTCCTCTTCTTTGAAATTTTCTTCTTCTTATTTGTCATCCTCACTTTCATCTTTTATGGCAAGATTCATTCCTTTTTGTATTTGTTCTTACAATGCTTGCATATGTCTTTTGATGGCTTTAAAACCCTTAGGTGTAATATCTATGATTCTTCTTCCATGCTCTCTTCATGGAGGCATTTTTTCATGCTTTCTCTAAAACCCTAGTGTAAACTACCTCACAATTGGAAATATATCTACATGCTCAAGCCAAACCATGGTCCTAGTGTGAACTACCTCACATTCGGTGATCTGTCAACACACTTAAGAACTATAGCTCTGATACCAATTAATGAAGGGTGTAACACCTAATACTATAAACACATAACATAAAAAAATAAAAAATAAAAAATGCAAGAACAAAATATGGAATTCTTAATATCATTGCAAATGTGGAATTATATAATTTAGAAGTACAATATGCTAACCCACATGGGTGCCTTCATTATAGTAATCTGCAAGACTAAGCTATGAACTACCACCCAAAGCTACTCTAGACAATGTTTGGGCCTTTCTTAAATAGGCAATTTTATGCCACCTAGGAAGATTTTAGACATTCAAACTTAAAACCTAGCCAATAGACCTTAAAAATACATATAGAGTCATCCAATTACATCTTTGACATTTATTTTAGAAATTTTGGGTAGCCCAACTTTGGAAGGCCATAACTCTCAAAATGTTGCTCTGGTTGGCTATTATAACCACTTTTTGCAAATGATAGCTTCTAATCCATAGGCTCAAGACCATGCTAGCACCCCTTTGTCAAGTTCTCATACCTCATTTAGGGCCTCTATGACCTTCAATATTGAGTACAAATATTTTTCTTCAAAAGTTTCCACCAAAAATCTTCAACAAATTCTCTAATACTTAAGCTAGAACAATGAAATTTTTATGGTAGGCTTATAATTCTATAATGAACCTTCATGTAGAAAATTAGAACATTTTTAGGTTGTATGAAAAACTTATTAAAAATAATAGGTTCCCAAAAATAGTAACCCGCATGTCTACTAGTACTTATTAAAATAGAAAAGGCTGAAAATAAAATTATTTTGGGTGATACAAGCTTGTTCATACACCCAGGATGTTCCTACATCATAATCATGCTTAGAAGGTTAGATCACAGAATTGGATATTCCAATATCAAGATGTTAAAGTAATGACAGATGAATCTATGAGAAAATATTTTTGTTGAATAATAGGAATTGTTGTTGGAATTGAGACTTGCAAAGGAAATAAATCTAAAGATGAGGCTATAGGGAAGATATTGAAGATAGCACCTGCATATAGATAAATAACATAAATTATGGAAGGAGTAATTCTCTTATCAACTAATTTTATAATAGAAACTATTGTGGGGATATTACAGTTAGTAGAAATGTGCACTAGATACAGTGGAGAATTGCCAAATGTTGAATATTCTTGAAACACCTTGATTGTTCAACTTATATTTACAAGGAGTTCAAGTACAAGTGGAGACTATGGTAGTAGTAGTGAAATAATATTTGAAGAGGAAAATAAGATTGAGGAAGGACTTACCCTACTTATGAAGAGAGAACCTAAAGGTAACATAATATTTAAATGGTGGACTTGTAATGAATGTGATTATTATTGTTCTTAATGTCCTAAGAGAGTAATAAAGCCTAGAAATTATTGCAAATCAAGAAAAGCTTAGGAATTCCTTTTGCAAATGATGAAGATGAGTTAAATACTAAAGTGGAAGAAATATTGAGTGAAAGTGATGATGAAATATAAAGATGACACATTGATTGATACTACTACAAGGATAAGAGGTAATGCACTTCAACTCAATCTTGTAGAGATGATCTGTTTAGTTGGTAAAGTTGATCATAGTTTATTGTGGTATAGAAAATTTTTTCATTCAACTTTGATGACATTCTAAAGGTGTTGCAAGAGGATCTAGTGGTGTAAGGGCAATCTTGTATCACCCAAAAAGAAAATGCTTAATTTTAGTTTATGTTTAATGTGTTTGTATTTATGCATACCCATTTGTGCCAAATAAAGATTCCAACTCTCATAGTTCAATTAGTGGATTCCTAGGTTACTATTTTCAAGAACATTGGGATTTGTGCTAGTGTAGAAAATAGGTTATTTTGTGATTAAGCCATAATTATGATGAGTTAGAGGGTACAAGTTGGAGGGATGATTTTAAATTTAATTAAAAATATTCTAGAAAAATAATTTGGTGAAGATGCTTTACAATTTGAAATTAATTGCAATTTTAAGTTGCCTAGAGACCCCTAAGAATACTTCAAAGTCAAATTTTAGGCACTAAATGGAATAGCATAGCCCCAAAAATGGGAGAAAAATATCCCTTATACATATGGCTATAGAGAACTTTCCAAAAATGTAAATGGTTTTTCAATCAGAGTCCCAGATCAAAAATTATTTCTCCTACAAGTTGGACTACCATTTTTAGGTTCTTATAATATTGTACTAACTCCTGACATGTCTTCTAAAACATTATTTTTGAGCTAGATTTCAAATAAAATATTATAAAATATATTCCTAACCCTAGACATAATTTGGGTTACTTAAGGACATTTCTTGCATTTTAAAGGTAATCTTGTAGAGTTTGGGAGAAGGTATGGTGAGAAGGGTTTTCCACTAGAATCTAATAACATTGTGTGCCCATAAGCCATGTAGTTGAGTCTATTTTCCTTATAGTGAATGTAATATTATATCATTTTTGATAAAGAGATATTTCTTTTCTTATTATTCTAATTTTATCACTAGGTGTGCCCTCATCAAGTGGTATCAAAGTTGGAGTTGTTGAGTGTGTAGACAAATTATTGGCTATGAGGTAGTTTACTCCATGGTTGTGGATTTGGAGATAGTGAGAAGATATCTCCATAAAAAGAGCATTGTGGATGGGCTAGAGATGTTCCCCCTAAGGTTAGAGCCTCTAGAGACAAGTTTAGGCATTGCAAGAGGAGATGTATAGAGGGATGAATCTTGCTGTAAGGGATGAAAGTGAGGAGGAAAATGAAGAAGAAAATGTTGTGTAGGAAGGGAAAAAGGAAGGAGAAATCCTAAACCAGGAAAAGGAGAAGATTTTATGGTCATTTGCAAGCTGGGAAAAGACCTAAACATGAGATAAACATGTTTTTAGGAAATGTAAACCCAGATGTGTTGATCAATTGGATCAATGAGCTAGATGATATTGAGGACCATGATAGGCTTTAGTTTGTGAAGGAAAGAGTGAAGGACTGTGCAAAAATATGGTGGCAATAGATTCAGTTAGAAAAGAATAGAAGATGGAAGGAGAAAATAATAAGATGGGATCAAATGGTGGACAAACTAAAGAAGCAATTCATTCTTGTTAACTATGAGCTTGATATGCTCAAGATGATACAAGGCTTAAATAAACTAGGAAGATCTATTGAGGAATATACAAAAGAGATTTACCAAGTCCTTATTTGGACAAGGCATGTAGGAAAAAACAAGGATAAGGTTTCCCATTACATCAATAGGTTAAGACCTAGCATTAAGGAGAAGCTACATCTAGTTAGAGTGATCAAGAATGAAGATGAGGGTACTAACTAAAACTAAAGGAATGAGGTTTTTGAATACTCATATGACCAAATATTTGGAGGGAAAAGAGGGAGAGATAGAGGATTTTGATAAGGTTCAAGAAGAGGAGGTTTTCATGATACATGTTTTCACTACAAGAAGTAAGGCCATCATAGCTATGAGTGACCTCAATGCCAAGGAAGGACAAATAGGAGAGTAGATGGTCAAGAAAGGGTTTCTAATATGGAAAAGGATGCTAAGTCATCACATTCAATATATTTAGAAAGAAGAGAGGTTTAGGCTAATGAAAGGGTGTTGTTGGTTAGTGAGACTAAACGTAGATAAAGGAGGTGTCTGTTATGTACCAAATACAAGTGTTAGGGTAAGTATTATGATGTGATTATTGATGGTTGGAGAAATGAAAACTTGGTGTTAGAAGAGATGGTCTAAAAGCTAAAGGTCAATAGGGATAAACAACCCCATCCATATCAAACTACCTTAGTGCAAGATGATCATAAGGTCTTGTTAGTGAAAAATGTTTGGTAAAGTTCAAGATTGGGAGTTACCATGATGAGGTTCTTTGTGAAATAATACCAATGGATGTATGACATTTAAAATTGTGAAGGTTATCAAATCAATTATTAAATATATTTAGTCCCTAGAGCTATTTTTCTTGAAAAGGTTTCTTATAGGATACCTCCTGCTAGGATTGAGGAGATGAACAAACAAGTTCAACATCTATTTAGGAGAGGTTTGATTCAGGATAGCCTAAATCCATTTGGAGTACCTACATTTCTAGCACCAAAGATGGATGGAGACTGGAGGATTTGTATAGACACTTGGGCTATAAACTTGAGATAAACATGAAGTATTTATTTAGTTTGCTAAGGATTAATATTCTTATGGAGTACTTGAGTGGGGCTCAATACTTTACAAAGATAGATCAAAAGAGTGATTATCACTAGCTATAAATAAGAGAGGGAGATGAGTGGAATATTGCATTCAAGACCAAAGATGGTTTATATGAGTGATTAGACATGACCTTTGGACTGATCAATGTGTTGAGCATCTTCATGAGACTTATGAATAATGCACTAAATTTTTTTATAGTAAAAATGTATTATTGTCTATTTTGATGATATTATAATTTCTAGTAAGTCTCTACATGAACATTTGTTTTATATTTGTAGTTTTAGTGAAAGGTTGAAGGAAGAGGATTTTTTTATAAATTTCAAGAAGTGTAGCTTTATCAAAATAGAGTTAGTCCATTTAGGGTATTTTTGTATTAGTTGAAGGTCTCAAAATGGACCCATAGAAGGTGAAGATCATCCTTGAATGGCCTACTCCAAGGTCTTCCACTGATTTTAGGTCATTCTATGGCTTGGCTATTTTTATAGGAATTTCATTATGAATTTTAGTAGAGTATGTGTACCCATAACTAAAACAATGAAAGGGGATAGAAAAAAATTAAAGTGAACTACATGAGTTGCAAGGAGTTTTGAGTTGTTAAAGATAAAGGTGAAAGAGAAACTTATGTTGGGAATTCCTAATTTTCACAAAGTGTTCTAGATGGATTGGGATGCTAATTGTACTAATATTGGGGTTGTGTTGAGTGAAGAAGCTAAACCTATTGCTTGTTTTACTGAAAAATTGATTCATACAAAAGAAGTATTATGTTTATGACTAGGAGTTCTATACAATCATTCAAGCCTTAAAGAAATGGAGACATTATTTGTTACCAAAAGAATTTTTCTTATAGATTGATTATTAGGAATTTCTATGTTAGGATTCACTTGAGACATAAATAATGATTATATGCAAATATAAACAATATCAAAAAATAATAGACTAGATACAAGAGAACACAAGACACCAAGATTTAATGTGGTTCACCCAAATCATAGGCTACATCCACCAAAAAAAAAGTCCAATATTATTGTGATCTATTGATTACAAAATGATTACAATATGTAATCCCTTATAGTTCAATACCACCACATGAAATAATTTTTGCATCACACCTTATGAAACAATCCCTATCTCTAAGCCATGCTATAGAAGTATTTATTCTACTTTAGGGTTAAAATTAGTTACTTCCTTGATTAGTCACCACAACCTAACAATCTCTCACTTGTGGATTGGTCAAGCTCCACACACTTCAACAATGTGTAACATGGCGATTGATATCATAGCTATACCACTATTTCATGAGGTTCCCACTAGATCAAAGTACCCTAGACTTTATTGTTCAATTATGTTGTTCAGTCTAAAAGAAAAACCAAAGTTGGAGAGGAGTTCAACTTCTTCATTTTTACTACCTTTGTGAACATATCCATTGGATTGTTATATGTATGCATCTTATCCAACTTTAGCTTTCCATCATTGAGAATTGATCGAATGAAATGGTACTGCAACTATATGTATTTTGTCTTTGAATTAAATAATTATCCTTCTAAGGGGATTCCAATTCTTTCAAGAATAAATAAATCCATATCATCTTCTTGGTTGCCTCTATAGAAGCAACATACTCTACCTCTATAGTGGATAAAGCTTTAACCTTCTACAATCAAGAAATCCAACTCGCTGCTACCCCACAAATAGTAAATACATAGCCTACAGTACTTCTTCTAGTATCAATATCCCTTGCAAAATATTAGTCAACATATCCCTATAAATCAGTATTAGAGCCCCCAAAATGTAGAAAATTATTGGATTTCCTCTATAATATCTAAGAACCTATTTAACTACATTCTAATGCTCAATTCTTGGATGACTCATATAGCTACTAACAACTCCAACTACATGTGTAGTATTTGGCCTTGTACATACCATAACATACATCAAGCTTCCTATAAGGTACCTTGGACATCTTATCCTCCTCTTCTTGTGTATTTGGACACATCTCCTTAGTTAGCTTCAAATGAGTGGGTAAAGGTGTGTTGATAGCTTTAGCATTCTCCATAGAGTAATGTTGCAACACCTTCACAATATAATCAGCTTGAGATAATGTCAGTTTCTTGTTTTTCCTATCTCTTCAAATCCTTCATACCAAGGATTTTTTTTAAACCTCCAAATTCTTAATAGAAAATTCATTTTCTAATTGGTGTTTGAGCCTCTTAATGTGATCCATGTTAGACCCAACTACAAGCATATCGTCAACATAGAAACATAAAATAATATAATTGTCATCATCTAACCTCTTAAAATAAACAAAATGATCTAAATAACACCTAATATATCCATGCTCATGTATAAAACTATCAAATTTTAGATACCATTGCTGAGGTGCTTGCTTCAAGCCATATAAACTTTTCTTCAATCTACACACTAAGTTCTCCTTACCTTTGATCTCAAATCCCTATGGTTGTCCCATATATATCTCTTCATCTCAATCACCATGAAGAAATTTTTTTTTAACATCAAGCTACTCCAAATGAAAATCTTCAATAGCCACAATACTTAAAAAAGAGTGAATATAAGTTATTTTACAATAGGAGAGAATATCTCATCAAAATCAATGCCCTTTTTCTATACAAATCCTTTTACAACTAACCTGGCTTTTAATCTTTTGTTACCTCCATCCTCTTCTTTCAAACTATAAACCCATTTATTTTGTAAAGCTCATTTACCTATAGGCTACTTCCATAAATCCCAAGTCTTATTTTTAACAAGGATTCTATTTCTTCTTACATAGAAAAATCTAGCTAAATCTTAGTATTCACATGCACAACTTTATCATAACATTGAGGTTCACTAGAACTTGTTAGTAAAATAGAGTACAAAGAAGGCGAAACTCTTTCAAGAGGTCTACTTAGCCTTGTTGACCATCTAACATTCACTAGTGTGTGTGGTATTTTTTGTTGTGGTTGTTCCAGATCATGAGGAATTGCTAGAACATCATCTTTTGGAGTATCATCCAACACTACATAATCATATTCTTTCTTCTAATGTTGCTACAACAAATCTTTGTACAACACTTTGTCATTGAATATGACATCCTTGCTTCTTAAAATTTTATGAATTTCATATTCCCAAATCCTATAACCAAATTTATCAATTTCATATCAAACAAATATATATTTCTTTGACTCAACTTCTAGCTTGGTTCCATTTTTCAAAATCTATATGAGAAAATGTTTCACATTTGAAGGTTTTGAGAAAATAATAAATCACCTTCTTACCAATCCATGCTTCCTTTGGAATACCACAAACCAAAGGAGTAGAATCACCTCTATTAATCAAATATAAAATAGTATTGATAGCCTTCACCCACATATTGAAGGGAAAACCTGCATGCAACCTCATGGTCCTTGCACAGTCCATTATAGTCTTGTTCATCCATTCAACCACTCCATTTTCTTGTGGAGTCCTTGGAACAATTTTCTATCTATGAATAACATTAGTGGAGCAATAATCTTCAAATTCTTGAGTACAATACTCACCACCATTATTAGATCTAAGATGCTTTAGTTTCTTAATAGTCTTATTTTAAACCAAGCATTTTCATTTCTTAAAAGTTTGAAATGTAGAAGTTGAGAAAAGAAACTTCATAGATCCTCAAGAACACCTACAAGAAAATATCCTACAATGAAGAAAAATCAAAAAATGGAAAAAGAAAATCTTAGAAGTTCTCAAGAATATGAGAGCAAAAAATGTATTCTATGTTATGAAAACAAAACACAAAAGTTCAACCTTTTAAGGTGAACAAAACTCTAAAGGAAAGAAAACTAGGTTTGCATATTATAACTAATATAAAATATTAATTATATGCACCTAAGAGAGCTAAAGAAACTAGAGTAATAAATAAATCACTCTAACACCCCCCTTTAAGAAAAACTTAGGACGAAGCTAACCTAGCAAAGCTATGAAAGAGGGAAAATGGATCCCGGCAACAAGGCCTGATTAGGTACCCAAAATAAGGAAATCTTTATAAATAGGAGACAATAGAGAAAATCTAGTGGGAAAAACCCCTCTCCAAAAATAGATTAATATGTTGAAAAAACATGAAGGAAGGAAGGTCTCAACAAGACCCCCCAAGGACAACTTCTGTAATCCCAAGCATAAGCCATAGTTGAAGATAGTGAGCTGATTCAAATGACTTGGTGAAGATGTTAGCAACCTATGCATCAATGGAAATGTACTCCAAGGAGAGAAAAATTTCTTGAATCAAATGATGAATGAAATGAATATGAAGCTCAATGTGTTTAGTGTGTTGATTCTCCACTGAGTTGTGGGAAATATGAATAGCACTCTAATTATTGCACCACAAAATAGTGAGACGATTAGGAGGAAAACCAAATTCAGTCATCAACTATTGAAGCCATAAAATCTCCTAAGTAGCAAGCATTGCAGCTCGATACTCAACCTCTATAGATGAAAGTGTATGAGTCTATTTCTTCTTGCATGATGATGTGATAGGACTAGAGCCAAGATAAAAAAACAAAGCATAAAGTAGACTTTCAATCATCAACATCACCAGCTCAATCTGAGTTAGTGTAGCCAAAAATGAGAGGATTCCCTACTATGTAATGAATTTCATGCATCAAGGTTCCCTAAATGTATCTCAAAATATTCTTGGTAGCTTGCCAATGACTCTCATGAGGATCATGTGAGAACCGAGAGACAAGACCCACTACGAAAGAGAGATTAGGATGAGTGTGTGTTAGATACAACAAGCTACAAACCAACTACCAATATAATGTAGGATCCACTAAAGGTGAAGGGTAGGAGGTAGACAAAGTAACACCCAACTAAAAAGGTGTTGGAGTAGGCTTGCAATCAAGCATGTCAAAGTGTTGAAGCATGTCAAGAGCATACTTCTGCTGGTAAACAAAGATTCTAGTAGGGGACTAAACAATCTGGAGACCAAGGAAATAGTGTAGCAATCCAAGATTAGTCATCTCAAACTATTCCATAAATGCTCTCTAAAAATCCTTAATCATAGAGGATGAGCTACGTGTGAGAAGAAGATCATCAACATATAGCACAAGGATCAAAACATCAGCCTCAAGATGCTAAATTTAGACTATAGGATGAGAATGGCAATGGGTTAAGCTTGTAGAAAGCAAAAAAGAGTCCATCTTCTCATACTAAGCCCGAGGGGCCTATTTGAGACCATACAATGAGCATAAAAGTCTACAAACCAAGGTGGAATCCCTCACAAATCAATGAAGCTTCTCTATGTAAATCACCTTAGTAAGATCATTGTGGAAGAATACACTCTTCACATCCATCTAAAAAATGGGCCATCCCTGTGAAGCTATGAGGGATAAGACAAGGAAAATAGAGTTCATCTTGGTGATAGGGGTAAATTTCTAAGTGTAATCAATACCCTCAACCTATGAAAAACCCTTCGCAATAAGATGGGCCTTGCACTTATCAATGGAACCATTAGCAACAAACTTCGTATGATATAAACATTTGCATCACACTACCTTTCTTCCCTTAGGAAGAGAACAAAGATCCCAAGTATGATTCTTCATCAAAGAAGAATACTCCTCCTCCATTGTACTGTCCCACTCAGGATGTCCTATCACTACTGCAAAATTCTAAGGATCATCACAAATAGCATGACTGAGAAGACTAGAACCTGTAGTATGTGAATGGGTGTGACAGGAAGTGGTAGGGTCACCAACTAGTGATCTTGCAGCCTCAACTATAGCTTGAGCCCATTTAGGCATCTGGGGAGGATCCTATGGTAGAGGTAAATGGGGATCAACATGATCATCATCCTCATCATCTGAAAAAGAGATTGGAAAGGATGAGGGAGTGGTGCTAAGTGAAGTAGACTCTGGAGGCAAGGTATCTACTACAGGAAGTTGCTCATCAAACTAGACATCCCATCAAAATAGGATCTCTCTGGAATCAGGATCAAATAACCTATAGGCCTTAACATCCTTGCAGTAGCCAACAAAAATGAGGTGTAGGCTCTTTTGCTCCATGAATCTCCTCTGAGCATCTGGTATAAATGCCCATGCTTCACTACCAAAAACTCATAATGAAGATACATCAAGCTTGACATGAGATGAAGCCTCCTCAGGAGTAATATTTTGAACTACCTTGTGAGGCATCTGATTTTGAATGTAGTTGACACAGCTGATTGCCTCTACCCAAAAACATGAATCCATGGACTTGGACTAAATCATACAATTAGCCATCTTCTAAAGGGTTCTATTCTTTCTCTTGGCCACACCATTCTACTAAAGGGTGTAGGGCACTGAAAACTATTGCTGAAGACCATGTTTAGAGAAAATATCCTTGAAAGCTTGGTTCACATACTCCCCCCCATTATCTATGCATATCTACTTAATATAAAGACTAGACTGGTTCTCAATAAATGTCTTGAAGACTCGAAATGAATCAAAGACATCAAACTTGTACTTTAAAAAGTACACCCATGTATGTCTAGAGATGTCATCAATGAAAGTAAGCACATATCTAGCACTTGAAAAAGATGGAGTGGGAAATACCATGAGGTCACTATGAATCAACTCGAATGGTGCCAAAATACGAGTGGACCATCCATGTGGAAAGGGATCCCTATGTTGTTTGCCAAGTGCACAACCTAGAAAAACATCATCTATACAAAAAATTTGGGGAAGCCCGAAAACAAGTGCTTGTGTGCTCATCTGCTAAAGATATCTATAATTGACATGACTAAAATGCTCATGCCGAAGTCTACTTATTGAATCTACATGTGCAACAAGACATAAACCTATGTCATCAAAAGACTCAAATCCATAAAATCTGTAGAGGCAAAATGCAGAGTCAACACTCCCAGTAGCAACAATCATCTTAGAATCATGTAACTCCTAGATAACCACATCATGTGGTGAGAACTCAATTATCCTACTATAGGTAGAGTGGAAAATCTTATAGATGGACAATAGGTTCATGAAAATTTTAGGGACAAGAAGAACATCCTAAAGAGAGCCCCCAACTAATGTAATAGAACTAGAACCCATGACAGAAACATGTGATGAGTTCCCAAAAGCAATCTAGGAAGTACAAAAAGAGGCAAGTGAGGTGACCAATTGGTAAGTGTTTGTCATATGGTGAGAGGCACCAAAATCAAGAATCCAAGTAGGCCCAAAAGTAATAGCTCATGCAATAAGAGCATGACCTTTCCCTTCAGTGGGCGATGCAGACTAAGGAGTTGAAATGTGACACTCTTGCATGGCTTCTTCTAAAGCCTCCAAATGTTTCCAACACCTAGAAATAGGATGCCCATCCTTTCCACAAAAATTGTAGGTCTAAGTTGATTTCTTCTTAGTCTTGGAGGTAGAATCAATAGACTTCAAAGAAAATTTATCCTTGGAAGGGTTAGCTGGAGGTTTGGCATCAATTTTTGGTGCATCTTTCTTTAGTTTGGCTTTTTGTTTTGGTTTCCTTTGAGAAGTTTGATCAACCAATGCTTGGCAGGAAGAGCTAGAGGCATCCACCTACTGGATCTTAGCCTATTACCATGTCAACCAATCAAAAAAAATCTCAAATGAGGGCATTTGATGTCTATTACCCAAGGCATCCATGGTGGAGTAGAAAGTAGAAGAAAAGATCTTTTACTATCCTCGTAACTTTTAGAGTATCAAAAAATTACACTCATCATTAGTTTTGTTTTTATCACATCCCTACAAGATTGTACATAGAGATTTGAACTTCATCAATAAGTCTTCAATAGTGGGAAAGCTAACTGGCATCAAAGAAGTCAACTTTGCATCAAGTTGTAGAGTCTAGAACTCATTCACTATGCTAACCAATGTGTGGAATTTGGTCCAAATACCTAGTGGAGTGGTCAAACCATCCAAGTAAAATAGTAGACTACCTGAGATGTTTAGTGCAATCAATCCCATGGCTTCATCCATTTTTTTTTCTATAATGAAGAACCTCAAAAGTGTGTTACAAAAGAGGTTGGTTCACATCTAGGCATGACCATAAGCCTCTTGACATGAGAATCCTGGTCATCTATGTCTTCTAGGTGTGATAGCTATGCAGTGTGAGCCAGATCACAGAAGGATCCGACATTGAGAGAAAGAAAAAAATGGAAGTAGAAGGGTCTAATTTTGAAGAAAATTATAAAATAGAAAATGCTCCCCCCCACAATGAACAAATATATCCCCCAAAACCAAAGCAAAAACTATGGAAAAACACAAAACATTGAGAAAAGAACCCAAAATTTAGATGCAGAGAAGATGAAAATAGAAGCCTCTAATTCAACACCAAATTTGGAAGCTCAAGAAAACTCAAAATCAAATGAAACCATCCCCATTATCTCTGTCTCTAATTGAGCTTTCCAACACTTCTTTTAGATCACAAAAGTACATCCATATGCTCAAGTTATGAGCAAAAAATAGGTTGTAGGTCCAAAAGAGAAGCTCACTAGAAAATTATAGACATGGGCTTAAATTTGATGCCCATACGATCGTCACTAGGCCATCACCAAAAAAAAATCTAGTCACTAGATTGCTAATGTCAGTGGTCAGATTGATGATGTCACCTTATCAAAAAATAACATCAGCATGGGATCTAGCAGTGATGATATCACTCATCAGAAAGATGATATGAGTCACTAAAAATTTGATGTCAGCATGGTGCAGTCATTGAAAGGTGATGTCACTCATTTGAGTTTTGTGTTAGCAGGTCAAAGTAGCTATAGAGTAGGGGAGGAGCAAAGTCTACCAATGGCAGTGGCACCCAGGAGGAAAACCTGGTAGCACCCCTATCTTGAGTGGAGTGAAGGCAGAACTTTGGCATTGTGGTTCTGTAGAGAAGCTTGGTGGGGAGTAGCTATTGGAGTGGGATGCAAGTGGTCAATAGGTGATCATGTGGTGATGCTTTCGCATTTTTACTGTGGTTCAACTTTTTAAAATTTTTTTTAACACTTGTGTCCATACAGTCCGTATGACTACATGCAAGGGGCACAAAAAAAAATTTCACAGACATTTGGAAGCCAAAAATGAAAAGTTTTATATTTTTCTTGACTGCAAATGGCATTTTGGATTGAATGGTGACATCCATTTGGGCTCAAAGTGCTCTAAAAGTTTTCCCTTCACCCTTTTGAAGATTTTTTTTTGAAAAAGCTGAGGTTTCTAACTCTAAATTGTGGCTTCAAGAATCTTCAGACAAGGAAGCAACAAGTCCACATTGATACCATGTAGAAGTTGAGAAAACCAACTTCATAGATCCTTAAGAACACCTACATTCAAATATCTTCCAATGAAGAGAAACCAAAAACTGAAAAATGCAAATCTTAGAAGTTCTCAAGAATATGAGAGAAAAAATTGTATTCTAATTTATGAAAAAAAAATACAAAAGTTGAACCTTTTAAGGTGAACAAAACCCTAAAGGAAAGAAAACTAGGTTTGCACATTATAATTAATATAAAATATTAATTATATGCACCTAAGAGAGTTAAAGAAACTAGAGTAATAAATAACTTACTCTAACATGAAATGCATCAAATTTCTATCTAAGGAAATAAACCCATAATTTTCTACTTGTGTCATCAATAAATGTAACATAATAATGGGAGCCACTAAAGGAAGATACTTAAGATGGTCCCTCTACATTTGTATCCACAAGCTAGATAATCTCAAACTTTTCTTTTCCTTTCCACTCTTCACAAAAGTCACTCTCTTTTGTTTTCTATACACACAACTTTCACAAAAGTCCATATTAACACATGTCAAACCTAGTAAAACTTGTTTTTAATGAAGTACTTTCATATCTTTCTCATCCGTGTGCCCAAGTATGTTGCACCATAGTGTTGTATTAGAATCTATAACATTTGTTTGTTCTTCCTATTCAATTGCAACAATTATTGCTAACCATTCATTTTCTCTAAAACCATCAAATTAGAAGGAATATTATGACTTGTACAATGATATAAGGTGCCTACTTTCACACCTTTTTCTACTACAAGGGAAACTTTTGAAAACTTCCAATTTTATCATTAAAAGTAACTAAAAAACCCTCATCACTGAGTTTCCTTACTGAAATTAAATTCCTACTCAACCTTGGAATATGTCTTACCTCATGTAGTAGCCAATGATTGCCACTTTGCAACTTAATCTTAACTTTTCCCTTCCCAATAATCTAATAGGGTTCATTATCCCTAAACTAAACAAGCCCAAAATCCTCTTGGACATAATCAATAAAATAAGCTCTATGACATGTAGTATGAAATGAAGGACTAGAAACTAAAAGCCATGAATCATCAACACCTTCTAAAGACAGAAGAAAAGCATCCTCTTTGGATTTGTTACTTACCATATTTTCCTCGATGTACCCTTCTAGTTTATCTCCTTCATATTTATTTTGAGCCTAGCAATATTTCTTCTTATGACCTACTTTCTCATAGAACTAGCAATCATTTGGTCCTCTTGATTGAAACCTCTTTCACTTTGACTTTCCTCTTGATTTTCTATGATTTCTAGAATTATTTTCTTTTTCACTTGTTTTACCTCTACTTTGTGCATTTAAGGTATTGCCTAATGTAAATCCACCTGAGGTTTTCCTACAAGTTTTCTCACTCAAAATAACATTGATCACATCATTATATTCTAGGGTATTAGATCTAGAAAAAAAGTTACTCACAACCATTACCAAGTCATTTCAATTTGTAGGCAATGAATACAAAATCAAGAGAGCCCTAATTTCATTATCAAAATTAATACCCACAATAAATAACTAACTAGGAATAGTATTAAAGTCATTTGAATGATCTAAAATAAATCTACCTTCTATCATCTTCATATTAAATAAATGCTTCACAAAAAATACCTTATTTGAAGTGGAGCGCATTTCATACAATTTTTCTAGGGGTTCCATCAACTCTCCCATCCTCTTCACTTTTGTAATGTTAAATGTCATTGATGGTGCCAGGCATAACCGAATGCTTTCATGTGCCTTTCTATCTAAAATCCCCCAATCCTCATCTATTACAGTTCCTCATTTCTTGGATTTTCCTTCCAATAGCTTAGATAAATCCTTATGATAAAGATAGTCTTCCATTTTCATCTTCCATGACTACAAATTTTTCCCATTAAAATTTTCCACTTTTAGCTTGCCCTCATCTACCATCACTCCCACTCAACTGTGAGATGTTCCTACAAAGGATAACTAAGAAGAAACCTCATTTTTATACCACTTGTTAGGATTAATCTCAAACAAAAATAATGGTTACATGAAAATATAAGAAATATTAGAGAATAATAGATCACATAGAAGAGAAAACAAGACACTAATATTTAACATGGTTCGTCCAAACCCTGAGCTACATCCACCAAACAAAAAGTCCAATATTATAATGATCTAGTGATTACAACTTGATTACAATCTGTAATCTCTTACAACTAAATACCACTATAAGAAGTAATTTTTGCATTACACCTCACCGAAAAATCCCTAACCCTAAGCTCTTTTATACAAGTATTTTTTCTAGTTTAGGGTTAAAATTAGTTACAACATGTTAACCATAAAATGCCACCCTGTTGAGGAACTATGAAGTATGTACAATACTTCCTTGGTTAGTCACCATAGTATAACATATTGTACCTAAATAGCCAAAGTAAATTAAATTAGAGACATTTGAAATATGTAGGATTCTTGCTAAGCTATTCATTTATATTGAAACATGGAGGTGGAAGATCAAGTAGGTTTGGGGATGCATTAAGTAGATGACAATTATTGCTAATAGAAATGAAGGTTGAAGTTGTTGGATTTGATGAATTGAAGACTCTATACCTTAAGGATCCTAACTTTGTAGAGGCTTGGAAAACTTGTAAATAACCTATTAATCTAGATAGGACTAGGTAGTTGGATTACATGATGCAAGATGGTATTTTTCTTAAAGGAAATCAACCATGTACTACAAGGAGTCCCATGAGGGAGTAATTGATCAAGGAGAAACATAGTGGAGAGTTGACAAGACACTTTGGTTGAAATAAGACCATTTCTATTATTAGTGAACATTATTTTTGGCCTCAAATATTATAGGATGTGAAGAATTTTGTTTAGAGTTTTCGAGTTTTTTAGACAAGAAAAGGAGTGCATTGGAATAATGGACTCTATCAGCCATTTCCTATTCCATAAAAGCCTTGGGAGGACATAAGTATGTACTTTGTTCTTGGGTTTCCAAGAAAACAAAGAGGTAATGACTAAGTAGTTGTGGTAGTTGATAGGTTCTCAAAGATGACACATTTCATTCCATGCCATGAGACTCATGATATAGTGCATATTGCAAATTTTTAATTTAGAGTTGTGGTAAGGCTACATGGTCTCCCAAAAAGTATTGTTTCCTCTAGAGATACTAAATTTGTTGGCTATTTCTAGAGAACTTTGTGGAAGAAGTTGAAGATAGAAATGAAGTTTAGCTCTACACATCATCTATAGACTGATAGTCAAAAACAAGTGGTGAATACAAGTATAGGAAATTTTCTAAGGTGTTTAGTAGGAGATAATATCTAGGGATGTGATTTGATTCTACCACAAGGAGAATTTTCTTACAATAATTCTATGAATTCAAGTACAAGTAGATAACCATTCCAAATTTTGTATAGGAGAAGTCCAAGAACTATACCATCTAGTTAACGAAGATAAAGAAAGGAGAATGGACTAGTGCTAAGGCAAAAGACTTTGTTGAACATGTTAAGAAACTACATGAGGAGGCATGTCCACATATTACCAAGATGAACCTATAGTATAAGGCTAGAGAGAATCAAAAGAGGACGCATAATGAGTTCCAAGTTGGGGATTTTCTTATGGTGTACTTGAGAAAGTAACAATTTGTAGTGGTCACCTACAACAAACTAAAGATGAAAAAATTTCCTCCCTACAAGATTTTGATCAAGCATTATTAAGGAAATGCATATAAATTTGAGTGGTCAAATGAGAAGAACCTCCTTATAGCAATATCGTGAGAATGCTCGAAATAACAGAATACAAAGTGATAGCAGAACTCAAAATAAATCTACTGATCGCAGGCCACTTCGAGGGGGTAACCTCCTTTGAGCAAGCTCAATACAATAAATTCGTCCGTACCCATCAAGGGCCTCAACCTATTCTTATATACTGGGTACGATCTAGAAAAGTAATACTACCTATGCATGTGGGATAATAAAATAAACTCACGGGACGACTTACAAAGCATATGCGTCCAACAACTCTACTCTAACAAAATAAACAGAAGGAACACACAGGTTCCTAACATCCCCTCTCCCTTAGAAAAAAGCTTTGTCCTCAAAGCTTAAGGTGTGAAAATTGTTGTTGAATCTGAAGAAGGGGTTCCCAGGTAGCATCCTCTGGTTGCATGCCATGCCACTGAATCAAGACCTCAGAGATGGAGCGAGAGCAAAGCTGGCGAGTGCGCTGGTCAATGATTGCTACCGGCTCCAGGATAATGGATCCTTCCGTATCCATTTCAGGGAGAGTAGTTTGTGCTCTGACAGTGGTACCCAGAACTTTCTTTAGACAAGAAACATGAAAAACTGGATGAATGCGGGAAGAAGGAGGAAGTTCCAGTTTATAAGCAACTGAACCAATCTTCTGCAGAACCTGATAAGGCCCATAAAATTTTGGGGCCAGCTTATGACGCCCTTTCAGCTTTAGGGAGGATTGTTTGTATGGCTGTAGACGAAGAAAAACCATATCCCCAACTTGAAATGAGCGCTCAGAACGGTGTTGATCTGCTTGCTGTTTCATCTGATTACGGGCCATGTGAAGATTATCCTATAAGGTACGAAGAATCTGATCCCTGCTGCGGAGAACTATGTCAACTGCTTGGACTGGTGAGCTGTTGGGAGTGTAGGGAAGGAGCACTGGAGGTGCCTGACCATAGACTGCTTCATATGGAGTCATTTTAGAGGCAGTGTGGTAAGAGGTATTGTACCACCATTCAGCTAAAGGGAGCCACTTGGCCCACTGATGTTGCTGTTCGGAAGTGAAGCAACGAAGATAAGTTTCCAAGCATTTATTGACAATTTCCGTTTGACCATCAGTTTGTGGGTGATAGCCCGAACTCATCTTCAGTTTGGTGCCAGTTTTCTGAAACAGTTCAGTCCAAAAATGACTGGTAAAAGTTGCATCACGATCAGAGACAATGGAAGAAGGGAGTCCATGAAGACGAAATATCTGGTCCATGAAGATTTGTGCAACAGAGGAGGCAGTATAGGGGTGGCTGAGGGCACAAAAATGACTATATTTCGAGAGACGATCAACCACAACCAAGATCACTGTCTTGCCACCGGATTTAGGAAGCCCTTCAATGAAATCCATAGAAATATCAGTCCAAATCCGTGTAGGGATGGGCAATGGTTCGAGCAAGCCAGGAAGGAGGGTCGTTTCACCCTTGTGGCGTTGGCAAGTATCACATTCAGCCACCATCTGTTGAATCGTCTGTTTCATTCCTTTCCAAAAGAAGTTTCTCCTTGCTTGCTCATAAGTTTTGAGGAAGCCTGAGTGCCCTGCTGAAGGAGAAGCATGGAGTTCATAAAAAATAGCCTGATGTAGAGCTGGGTTCTGAGGAAGCACTAGCCGACCCTTGTATCGAAGAGAAGCACCATCCCAAGAGTAATGTGGTATAGCAGAAGGATTATTGGCTAGCTGGTGAATGATTTGAGATAAAGAAGAGTCACTATCATAGCCCTGCTGAACAGACGCTAACCAATTGGGAATGGGCTTAGAAATAGCGGAAAGGGAAGCTTGATTATCAAATGTGCGAGAAAGAGCATCTACCACAATATTCTCCTTACCCTTCTTGTAGGTGATCTCATAATCATACCCCATGAGTTTGCTGACCCATTTCTGTTGTGTAGGAGAGGATACCCGTTGTTCCAGGAAGTATTTCAGACTTTGGTGATCGGTTCTGATGCAAAAATGACTCCCTAAGAGGTATGGCCGCCACTTCTGTACAGCATGCAAAATAGCCATCATTTCTTTTTCATAAGTAGAGAGGGCTAGATTCTTACCAGAGAGGGCTTTGCTAGTGAACGCAATAGGATGGTCATCTTGCAGGAGAACAGCACCCAATCCATTGCCGCAAGCATCACTCTCAATAGTGAAGGGTTTGGAAAAATCTGGCATCGCGAGAATAGGTGTACTGCACATAGCCTGTTTCAGTTGTTCAAATGCAGTCTCAGCAACAGGGGTCCAGGAGAAGGCATCCTTTTTTAACAGAGCTGTCAATGGTGCTGCAATTTTCCCGTAATCTTTGACAAACTTGCGGTAGTAGCCAGTCAACCCCAAAAAACCCCGAAGGCTCTTGAGAGTTTTAGGATGCGGCCAAGTTTTCATGGCATCTATTTTTGTAGGATCCACCCGCACTCCATGGTGTGCAACAATATGCCCGAGATACTCCACTTCCTCCTGGCCAAACACACATTTAGATAGTTTTGCACAGAGTTGATGATCAGAGAGAAGTTGCAAGACAAGCTCCAGATGATGGAGATGCTCAGCCCAAGTTTTGCTATATATGAGGATATCATCAAAGAAGACCAGAATGAATTTCCGGAGGTATGGTCGAAATATGTTATTCATCACTGCCTGAAATGTTGAAGGAGCATTCGTGAGGCCAAAGGGCATGACTAAAAATTCATAGTGACCATCATGTGTGCGGAAGGCAGTTTTAGGTATATCCTCCTCATTAACCCGAATTTGATGATACCCAGAACGAAGATCTAACTTGGAGAAAAAATGAGCCCCATGAAGTTCATCAAGAAGTTCATCAACAACTGGAATGGGAAACTTGTCCTTTATAGTGAGATGATTAAGTGCTCGGAAATCAATGCAGAGTCGCCATGACCCATCTTTTTTGCGAACAAGCAGAACTGGAGAAGAAAAGGAACTGGTACTAGGGCGAATAATACCTTGCTTCAGTAAGTCACGGACAAGTATCTCGATTTCGGTTTTCTGATGAAATGGGTAGTGGTAGGGCCTGATGTTGGGCGGAACACTGCCAGGAAGGAGCTGAATACGGTGGTCCTCTGGACGAGAAGGAGGTAATCCCACAGGTTCAGCAAATATACCAGAATACTTGTCCAAAATGTGTTGGAGATCGGCAGGAGTGCTAGAGACTGCTGATGGCTGCATCTGAATGGAATGGAGCTGAGCGATGACACCATGTGAATTCTTCTTAAGAAGTTTTTCCATACGGTGTGAACTGATGATGCTGAGAGACCCTGGTTGTAAGCCTTTCAAAGTGTGTTGGTGCCCCTCGGCTGAAAACTGCATCCAAAGTTCAGCAAAATCCCAGAGAATGGGGCCAAGAGTGCGTAACCATTGGGCACCCAAAACCACATCACAGCCACCTAAGGGTAAGGCAAACATGTCAGGGCGCATGTTATAATCTCCAATAGAGAGACGCACATTGCGACATTTCCCTTTACAAGGTAAAGTGCCCCCATTGGCAATCATGACTTCAAAGCTAGAGCAGGGATGGATAAAGCAATCAGCCTGTTTGGCTATGCGTGGATCAATGAAGTTATGAGTGCTACCAGAATCAATGAGTATAGTAAGAGGGATCTTCTTGAAGAAACCCTGGACCCGCATGGTTTGTGGAGCAGTGACTCCTGCCAAAGCATGGACAGATATCTCTGGTGGAGCTTCTGGGGAAGGAGGTTCAGGCTGGTGAGGCTCAACCTCAGCATCCACTGTTTCCTGAGCATCTACATATTCTTCCAGTTCCGGTGGAGAATCCACATCCAAGAGATAGAGCTTTTGCTGAACACATCTATGGCCCCGAGACCATTTCTCATCACAATTATAACAAAGCCCTTTGTCTCGCCTAACTCGCATCTCTGTTTCAGACAAGTGCTTGATCGGAGTAGTTCTAGGAGCTGGTATGACTGGAGGGTTGTGAGAACCTGTATTTCTGAATGGAACAAAATTAGATCTGGAGCGTTGTAGAGCACTAATCTTGTCTTCCGCTAACTTAGCCAACCCAAGGGCTTCCATCATTGTAGTAGGTCGAAACATTTTGACTTCTGAGCGAAGTGCATCCTTCAGACCACTGACAAAACAACTACGGAAGAATTCATCAGACAAGCCCTTTGTGTGATTAGCTAATTTTTCAAACTCTGTCTGGTATTCTCTTACAGTGCCTGTTTGACGCAGTTTAGTGAGTGCTCCCGTGAAATCATCAAAGGAACTAGGGCCAAAGCACTCCAAAATGAGGGTGCACAATTCGCTCCACGTTGGGCCTACATTAGCCTTGATGTACCAACGGAACCATTGAAGAGCTTCATGTTCCAAATGAAAAGATGCAAGGGAGACTTTGTGGTTATCCAAAGTATTATGCAAGCTGAAATACTGCTCTGCCCTATAGATCCATCCAGTCGGATCAGAACCATCGAAGCGTGGAAAATCAAGCTTTGGTCCCCGGAAATTGCCAGAAGAGGACCCAGTATCTCCTGAATGGTTTCGGCTCATGGCTGACTGCTGAAAGTTAAGACCCAGAATTTTGTCATCCAGATCTTGAAGTCTGGTTTTGAGGGATGCAATTTCCTCTTCCATGATTTTTGCTCCTGTACGCGTAACAACCATAAAACAAGGTTTTTTTTTTTTTTTTTTTTTTTTTTTTTTTTTTTTTTTTTTTTTTTTTTTTTTTGAAATGGGTAGAAGATGAGAAACAAAAACTTTTTTAGTTACGGCAAACTTGGATTTGGGTAAAACTCATATAGGAAATGGGTGTTCGACGGGTGGTGGGAGACTATCTGGGGACAAGGGAAAAAGAAAAATGAGGGTTTCAAGGGTAGGGAGGCGAAATGAGGCGAACAGTCCAAGAGGGATAAGGGAGCAAAATGAGGAATTGAATCTTGTGGCTCTGTTTCTGCTCATACTTCCGCAGAACGTCTGCAATATCTGTCTGTGGCTCTGTTTGGTGAATCTTTTTTTTTTTCTGAACAGTCGACTTAAAAAAAATTCACTCACAGACAGAACAACTGAAAAGAGTTATTGCAATAACAAGAGATATTAGAAGTGAGAGGAACCTGAAGGCCACGACAGAAAAAAATTTGATGTAATTTCCACCCAGCGAGCCCAAGAGAGTGCTCTGATACCAGATGAGAAGAACCTCCTTATAGCAATATCGTGAGAATGCTCGAAATAACAGAATACAAAGTGATAGCAGAACTCAAAATAAATCTACTGATCGCAGGCCACTTCGAGGGGGTAACCTCCTTTGAGCAAGCTCAATACAATAAATTCGTCCGTACCCATCAAGGGCCTCAACCTATTCTTATATACTGGGTACGATCTAGAAAAGTAATACTACCTATGCATGTGGGATAATAAAATAAACTCACGGGACGACTTACAAAGCATATGCATCCAACAACTCTACTCTAACAAAATAAACAGAAGGAACACACAGGTTCCTAACATCAAATGGGATCTAGATTTCCCTTATTTTTAATATTGTATACTTAAAAAAATATCATGATTAAAGAAATTAATGATAGTCATATTGGTCAGAGCACTAGGAAAATACAATATATATAGTAGCTAGTAAAGTGGAAGGGATGACCATTGGCAACTTCAACATTGTTATCAAATATGAAGGTTTCTAGTTTGGGGGTTTCCTCTACTAACTAAAGTGATAAGGTCACTTTTCAATTTACCCTGGGTGTCTAATATAGGAGCATCCTATGGTGCAATGAGAATCATGTATCACCCAAAAGAAATTCTTAGTGCTAGTTTCTATCTAATGTGTTTATATTTCTAGATACCCATTTGAGCCAGATAGAGATTCCAAATTTCATAGATCCACTATTGGTTTTCGAGATTAGTGTTTTTGAGAATCTCAGGATGTGACAATGTAGAAAATAGGTTATTTTGTAATTGAGAAATAATTATGATGAGTGAGAGGGTGTAATTTGGAGGGATGATTTTACTTATACTTTAAATAATTCAAGAAAAGGAAATAGCTTAAAAGTTTTTACGGTTCGAAATTAATTGAAGTTTTAAATTGTCTAGAGATCCCCTAAGAATGGTTCAACATTAGATTTAAAGCACTAAATAGTCTTGTACAAGCCAAAATAAATTATTAAAGAAGCATATGTTTGTAATAGGGATATAGAGAACTTCAAGATATTTTTGAAAATGTTAATAGTTTGTCAATCAAAGTCCTAGATCAAAAGTTATACCTCCCAAAAGTTGGACTACCATTTTTTGATTCTTCTAATTTTGCATTGACTTTTAATGTGTCTTCTAGAACATTTTTACTTGGGAAGTGGTTAAAACATATTCTTAACCCTAAACCTAATTTTAGTTACTTAGGGTCATTTATTACATTGTAAAGATAATTTTTGTAGAGTTTGCGGAGTAGTGTTATAAGGAGGGATTTTATCCAAAATCAGATAAAATTGTAAGATGATAGGGAATGTAGTTGGGTCTATTTTTTCTATGCTTAATGTAATAGCATGTCCTTTGTGATAATAACATTCTCATTTTTTTGTTGTGTTCATTTTGTCTTGGGTTGTGCCCTCATCAGAATGTCAAAACTATGTTTGTTGTTAGAGATTTGGCTAACATTGTATGTATGAAATGTGTAATTGCGAAATAGAAGAAAATTTCATATCGAGGAAAGAAAATTATGAAATCATATGAAGTTGGAGATTGTGCAGACAAATTCAAGTGGTCCTAGTTAGACTAAAGCATTTGATAGTGAAAGGCATTTTACGATTATTGTTGATGATTTCACTAGAATAATGTGGGTAACATTTCTTTGAGAGAAATATGAACCTTTTGAGAAATTCAAGATATTTAAGAGTAGAGTTGAAAATGAATCTATCTTGAATATTAATTTTTTGAGATTAGATGGAGGTGGAGAGTTTACTTGAAATGAAGTTAACAAATTTTGTTAAGAAAATGGCATTAAAAGTCAATTTCCAATCCCTAAGACACCTAAACATAATGACATAGAAGAAAGGAGAATTAGAATAGTAATAGAGGAAGCAAGAGAAATGACACTTGAAAATAATGTATCTAAGAAATTTTTGAGAGAATTAATTAACACAACACCTCACACTATGAATATAGTAAAAATTAGAAAAATCACTAGTAGGACATCTTATGAACATTGGTTTCAATATACACCTTTTGTGAAGTATTTTAGAATCTTTGGAAGTAAATATTACATTAAAAGAGATGATAATATTGGAAAATTTATTTGAAGAAGTGATGAAGGTAAGTTTCTTGGATATTCATTTCAAAATAAGGTACAAAGTGTTGGATACAATTGTTCAATTGTGTATTGTCTTTGATGTTACACAAATTTCATATCAGTTATCAGTCAGAGTCTACTGAGCTCAGTTGGTTAGCAAGGAAAAGGACAGAGTCTACTAAGCTCAGAAGGTTAGCAAAGAAGGTTTATATTGTCTACTGAGCATTCTTAGACTTTTCCTTGTGCAGATAGTTGTTCCCGAGTTTACTCGATCATCAAAGGGAAATATGGCAGAGATAGTTCTTACCAAGCTCTCATGGTTAGCAAAGAAAATTTAGTTCTTATTGAGTTCACCTGACAGCCAAAAGATTTTGAAGATTTTGCAATATTAACTGACTTGAGATGGTTAACTAAAGAAATTATTTCTGGAGTAGTGTTTACCAAGCTGGGTTGGCCAATGAAGTATTTCATTTTTTTATGAAATAAAATTTATTTGTTTAATGTAATATTTATAGCTAACACATGTATGGTTTATTAGTAAATGTAACTTGTGAATGAGTCAACTTGATAATTTGAATGGTATATATAAGAGGTCAAGCTGCAAATTCTAAGTGTGTGTGATGGATTTTATGTGATTTGAATGTGAAGGAGAATTGATTATTGTGAGAGAAAATTTTGAAGGATGATCAAAGATCATTGAGTAGTAAAGCTATATTTGATCAAGGAGGATCTAATGGTGCATAACAGAGATTTGTAAATAGAAAGTTTATTTGTATCTTATTTAAGTCAATTCATTGTTACTTTCTAACCATTGTAGTAGTGATTCCAAAATCTCTTAATAGATTTGGCTTAGCAGCTATTTTGTAAATCCTCTAACAAGGTGATAGTTCAGTTGAATTGTTCTAAAGACCTCTAGCAAATCCACTCTTAATAGGGTGATTAAATCCTCTAATAGGGTCACACCTAACATTGTGTTTTGTAACCTTTAACAATGTGGCTCCTAATAGAGCTCACTTCAGAAGAGTGAAAATTGGTAGCTAGTTACTTGGTAGTTTTTCACATATTGGGTTTCCACATTAAATCTAGTGTCTCTTGTCTTCATGTTATTTACTTTTGCATGCATGTTAATAATTATGAATTCTTGAAGATCAGTAACAAGTTAATCTATTGAGTTACATCATTTTTGTCAAGTGTTTACCAAGTATTAGCAGTAACTAATTATTTAAGACATCTAAGGGATCCGGATTTGATTTTGTGGTAACTAATTCACCCCACCTATTATTTACTCCATCTATAATTTCAACAATTGGTATTTGAGCTTTTGGTTCTTGCAGAAAAATGTTTCAAGGATCCAAGCCAAAGATTAGGATGTCTTACAAGAGGGAAATTCTAAGACTTAATAGGGACAACTCTTCAGCATGGTAGGGATTGATGAGACTTCATCTAGATTCTATTGGTGATTTAGGGCTGAAGTACCTTGATGAAAAAATACAGAACCTGCTAGTACATTATCTATCAATGATATTGCTGAAAAGAAGATTCACAACAACATCATGATAGATATTGCATCTTCCCTAAGTTATGAATAATTTGATGACATCAAGGATAGTAAAACTACCTTTGAAATGTGGATCAAGTTGAAAGAGATCTATGGAGGTGATGATAATGTGAGAAGAGCCAAAGAAGAAAGTTTGAGAGCACAATTTGATCAAATGGCAATGAGAGAAGATGAAAATATTGCAAAATATGTTGAAAGAGTTAATGCATGTGTTAGTACAATCAAAGAATCTAGAGGAGATATCAAGGAGGAAATAGTTATAAGTAAAGTTCTTAGAACACTACTTCCTATTTATGCAATCAAAATTTTTGCAATTCAAGAAAGAAGATGTGAAGCAAATCATAAGATAAATTTAGAGGCCATAGTATGAAGATTGACTACATTCAAGCTAGACAACTATGATAATTATGTTTTAGCTACAAAGAACATTGAATAAGCATTTGAAGCCAAGCTTTCACTCAAGGAGAAAGGTGAGAAGATAAATGATTCTTAGTCAGATAGTGATGATGAATCAAAAAAAAGTTTAGATAGTTATCTTCAAGTAGTTAAATCTCTGCTAGCAAGGAAATATTCAAGAGGCAAAGGGAAATAAAAAGGTAAGGTTCCTCTAATCTATTTTTCTTGTGAAGAAATTGGACATATTGCTACTAGGTGCCCAAATAAGCAGAACAAGGATGAGAAGAAAGGTCACAAATGCAATTGCAAGAAAGACTTCAAATCATTCAAGGACAAAGGTAAGAAAACATGTTTCATGGCTAAAAATTCTAATGATTTTGATGATGAAGAAGAAGATGAAATTTTTTACATTTCTGTAAAGGATGAGTCTAATAATGATGAAGAAATGACACTTATTTCTCATATGAGCAAAAATGATACATGGATTATAGATAGTGGTTGTTCTCATCACATCATTGGTGATAAAACTAAGTTTGAACATTTTGAAGACTATGATGGTGGTAGTGTGAGGTTTGATAATAATGAACCTTGTTGCATAAAAGGAAAAGGAAGAATCTCACTAACCAAAGAACTTGTATGTGATAATGCATATTGGGTAGAAGGATTAAAACACAATTTGTTCAGTTGGCACATCTACTCAATAATGAATTTAAAGTGGAATTCATGCATGGAAAAGTAAGATTGTTGGATGGCAAAGGAAAGTTGATTGGATTAGGCACTCAAAAACAAAAGGTAACTTATTTTATCTTGAACTTGGTGAATGTTCATGCTTTATTGCTCAAATTGAAGAAATTTGGTTATGGCCTAAGAGGTTTTGTCATGTGAACTTTGATAACTTGGCAAAAATTCAGGAAAGTAAGAGGTATTTCTAACATAAAGAAATCTGGGGTTAGTCTATGCAAGAATTGTCAAATTGGCAAGATGGGAAAGACTAGCTTTAAAAGTAAAAACTATCAGTCTGAAAAAGTTTTAGAAATTGTGCATGCTGATTTATGTGGACCTACTGGAATTGAAAGTTATACTAGTGAAAATTTCTTCATTATTTTTGTTGATGATTACTCAAGAATGATGACTATCATGTACCTAAGGGAGAAATCAGAAGCATTTGAAAAGTTTAAATGGTATTTGGCTAGAGTAGAGAAGGAAACAAGAAAAAGATTGAAATTCTTGAGGTTTGACAGAGGTGGTGAATTCATTTCACATGAGTTCAATAACTTTTGCATTGAAAGGTGAGTCACAAGGGAAGTTTCAGCACCCATAACTCCTAAAAAGGATGGAATAGTTGAAAGAATGAACAAATCTATCATGGACTATGCAAGAACCTTAATGATTGAAAAGGGCATTGTTATCAAATACTGGAAGGAAGCTATCAGCACTGCAATTCATACCTTGAATTGAGTATAGCTGAAGAAGGACTCATTTAAAACTCCCTATGAGTTACGGTATGGATACAAACCAAATGTAAGTTACCTAAAAGTATTTGGAAGAAAATGTTACATTTTGAAAGAATCTAGAAAAGATAAATTTGATGTGAAGGGTGATGAAGGAATATTTTTGGAATATTCTTGCAAAAGTAATGCATATAGATGTTTGAATTTGTCTACTCACAAAGTCGTAGAAAGTGCACATGTGAAAGTTGATGAGTTTGCAGAAAGAATTGAAGAAGAAATCAAAAGAAACCAGAAAACTACAAGAGATTTATGTACATTGAACCTAATATAGTGGCAGATACACCTGTCAATCAGGAATCTTCAACTCCCGAGTCTTCAGTAACTGAGTTGCAGGAAGTTCAAACCAAGCTATAGGAACCTGAGTCACATTCTAATGCTACGAAGCCAATGCCTATCGAGTCTGAAGGACCCGAGCTGTAGACATGATAGTTAGAACTTGAAGTTGAAATGTAAGAGGAAGAAAATGAAAATTGTTCAAAAGACAAAGAGCCTGTGCTAGCCAAGTATGTTAGAAGGCATCATGTACTAGATCAGATCATTGGAAATAAATCTGAAGGAACTATGACAAGAAGTAAGTTGAAAGGCACTTGTTTACTTGATGATTTTGAACCAAGAAATGTCAAAGATGCACTAAAAAATGAAAGTTGGATTGAAGCTATGAATGAAGAGATAGAGTAGATAGAGAAAAACAAAACATGGACACTTGTACCTAGGCCTAAAGAAAAAAATGTGATTGGAACTAATTGGGTATTCAGAAAAAAGTTAAATAAAGATGGTAAGGTGTCAAGGAACAAAGCTACACTAGTATGCAAAGGATATTCTCAAGAAGAAGGTGTAGAATATGGAGAGACTTTTGCTCCTGTTGCAAGATTGGAAGGTGTTAGAACCTTACTTGCATATGTTGCATACAAAGGATTCAAAGTTTATCAAATGGATCTCAAGTCAACATTTCTCAATGGTATATTGGATGAAAAGGTTTGCATTGAACAACCTGAAGGTTTTGTTAATCTAGACAAGAAGAAAATGGTCTACAAATTACATAAAGCATTGTATGGTCTGAAGCAAGCCCCTAGAGCATGGTATGAAAGACTACATAACTATCTTATTCAAATTGGTTTTCAAAGAAATAATGATAATAGTAGCCTGTATATCAAGAAAGAACTAGATAATAAGATTATTCTAGTAGAAATATTTGTAGATGATACTTTGTTCATAGAGAATGATGATCTTTGCAAAGAATTTTCAGAACAAATGAACAAGGAATTTGAAACGTCAATGTTTGGTGAGATCAAATTCTTTTTTGGTCTTCAAATTTAGTAGAATAAGAATGAAATCTACATCACTCAATCTAAATACATCAAGGAGATACTAAAAAAGTTTGGTATGGATGACTGCAAATCAGTTCGGACTCCTATGTGTACTAAATTGAAACTTCCAAGGATGATGAATCAAAGGAAGTGGATTAGACATTGTATAGATCTATGATTGGAAAGTTGTAGTATGTAGTGCATATAAGAATGGACATTGCCCTTGCAGTTTGTATTGTAGCTAGATTTTTAGCAAAACCAAAAGAAAATCACATGATGACAATCAAAAGGATCATAAGATACTTGAAAGAAACTAGAGATTATTGATTATGGTATAAACTTGGAGGAAATATGGATTTAAAAGTGTTTACTAATGTAGATTGGGCAAGGAATGTTGATGATAGAAAAAGTACAATTGGAGGAGGTTTCTTTCTTGGAAAGAGGTTGGTTTCTTGGACAAGTAAAAAGAAAAATTGTACATCTCAGTCCACAGTAAAGGCTAAATATGTTGTTGTAGTAGTAAACTATTCAAACATTGTTTGGTTCAAATAGTTATTGGAAGGTATGAATGAAGAAATCAAAGAACCTGTTGTTATGTTTTGTGACAATACAAGTGCAATTAACATGTCCAAGGATCTTGTGATGCATTAAAAAACCAAGCATATTGCTATAAAGTATCACTTGGTTAGAAAATTGGTGTAGGATAAGGATATCAAATTAGAATATGTCCATACAAAAGAACAAATTGCTAACATATCCACAAAGCCTTTACCTAAGGATGCATTCTTGTATCTAAGAGGTAAGTCAGGGGTCATTCCCCTATCAAAAGCTCACTAAAATATAGTTTTAGTAATGCATCAACTGGAATAGAATTGAAGACCTATCAGTTGATGTAGTAAAGTAATAAAGACATTGCATATGAATCAGTACTTAAGGTACATTGAATTTCATTTAAGTTTGAGTTGTGTTGTCTTTGGCATGTGTTTTCAAAGAGGGAGAGTTTACTATCATATCTTTTTGAAATTTGCAAGAAAAGAGAGTTTATGCAAGAGGGAGAGATTTCTATGAAAGAGGGAGATTACTGTATTTGAGGAGTTTTGTGGAATAAAATGTAACAAGGTGAAGCATTTTGTCAGTGAAGACTTGTTCTCAAATTTCATTCTACTATGACATGTTCTGTTGCCATCAATTCCAAAGAAGGAGATTGTTGGATACAACTATTCATTTGTGTCTTGTCTTTGACATTACACAAATGCCATATCAGTTATCAGTCAAATTCTACCAAGATCAGTTGGTTAGCAAGGCAAAGGATAGAGTCTACCAAGCTCAAAAGGTTAACAAAGAAGGTTTATAGTGTCTACTGAGCATTCTTAGACTTTACCGTGTGCAAAAAATCATTATCAAGCTTACTTAGTCATTAAAGGGAAATATTGCAGAGATAGTTCTTACCGAGGTCTGATGGTTAGCGAAGGAAATTTAGTTATTATCGAGTTCACTCAGCAACTAAGGAAATTGTTTCTAGAGTAGTGTTTACCAAGCTGGGTCAGCCAATGAAGGATTTCATTATTTTGTGAAATAAAGTTTATTTGTTTAATGTAATATTTGTAGCCGACTGACCTATGGTTTATTGGTAAATGTAACTTGTGAATGAGCCAATTTGATAATCTGAATGGTATATATAGGAGGTCAAGTTGTGAATTCTAAGTGTGTGTGATGGATTTGATGTGATGTGAATGTGAAGGAGGATTGATTATTGTGAGAGAAATTTTTTAAGGATGATCAGAGATCATTGAGGAGAAACAAATATATATTTGATCAAGGAGGATATAATAGTGAAGAATAGAGATCTATAATCACTAAATTTAGTTGCATCTTATTTAGGTGATTCTAAAATCTCTTAATAGAGTTGGCTTAGCAGCCATTTTGTAAATCCTCTAAAAAGGTGACAGTTCAATTGAATTTTTCCAAAGACCTCTAGCAAGGCCACTCTTAATAGGGTGATTAAATCCTCTAATAGGGTCACACCTAATAGTTTGTTTTTGTAAGGTCCCTCCTTGCACATACTTATCAAATATGAATTTATTTGTTAAATATATTGTAGGAGATTAGAATGGATATGAAGTAATGTTATGTTGTGAATGTCCTACTGAAATTAAGAGTAGTTGATACATCCATGTTTTAATACTCAATGATTTGAGAACTACTATATTATCTTGACTAATTAAACATTAAAATTTCATCGACTATGATATAAGACACTTTCCCTTGATGATAAGGTTGTTGATTTTGATACCTCAATGATTCAATTTTATGTTTCAGATAGTTCAGTAATCCTTAATTGGTGATGTTATGATGTTTAGGTATATGCATGCCTAACGATGATTATACTAGTACTTAATCTGAATTAATGAATAAGTTATGTGTTATATTTATTATGTGATTACTGATGATTAAATGTGAGTAGAGATGTATTATATAGTTAATTATATGAAAGATACATGTTTTGATTTATGTAATTATCTGGATAGGTTTTGAATATATGCATGTGATTTTCTTGAGCTACTGATGTGTGCAATGAGTGTGCAGGATATTTTAGCTAAGAAATCTAACTGAGAAACAAAATTGAACCCTATGTATCAATTGTGGAAACTAGGGTTGAGTCTAACAAAGGTGAACACCCCATTGTTTGTATTTTATTTGTATCATGCATTAGATGAATGTATCATTTTGTAATCTTTAAATGTTAATATTTTGTAATAGTGTTTTTATAGTGTCGCTTGACACTTGTGAATTGTATATGCATTCCAGCATGATAGTTAGGGTTAACCAAGTAACCTAAAGATCTAAGTCAGACTAAGTTATTGACCTTTTTGCTAATTAGTTAGTAATCGAGATTAATTATCCCTAATTAGGATTAGTGAGTAATCTACATTTTGAGGGTTGTTAGAAAGTTCTAAAAAAATTTAGCTTTTGATAGGTCCCAAATTAATCCTAAAGGCCTAAGAACATGAAATCTAAGTACCCAAGGAGTATGGGTATGGGTTGGGGGCATTTTCCACCCCCCTAGCCCCTTTTGTTGACTTTTATTATCATCCAAAAACCTCATTTTTTCTTTATTTCGAAAATTAAATGATTTCATCATGGGTTGGATAACTTTAACTCCACCTTCAAGTTAGCCTATGTCTAGTTGAGTTAGAAGACTCTAGTAATTTTAGGTAAGTGGGGGAGTTATTTCTTTCTAGAGCAGTTGAGTTTAGGATCTTATTTATAGGCAATTTTGAGAGGGTTTGGAGTGTTCACCCAACATCTAGTTTTAGAGTGAAAATTAGGATTGAAGGAGAAGGAGAAGGAGAAGGAAGGGAATGCCCATCTCAAAATTTTTCCATTGCCATAATCCAATTTTGAAGGTAGGAATACTTCACCTCATTTGGTTCATGTTGTGTTTCATGTTTCAGTTTGATTACATATCTATGTTCATATGTGTGTTGAGTATGTTTGGGTGGGATGGAAACTAGTTTCCTTAAATGTCTTTCTTTTGTGGTTTTTTTGAAATTTTGAAGGGATTGTATGGATTGTATTGGCATTACTCACCCTCAGATAGGGCAGAAGTGGCCATGTATGGGAGGAGGTCTTTAGTTGGACTCCAATAGTGCATAGTCTCTTCTCAGGACAAGATGAGGGAAAGAGATTAGGGTGTTATGGGCCCCTACTCATCATCACAAACCATGTGTTTGAGTTTTGGAAATTTGGGAAGTGAAATAATGAATGTCCTTGTGATATTAGCCCCAAAAGGGCATCTGTGGAAGAATGAAAGTTCTTGATATTTAGCACCAAAATGATGTATGTTATGGTGTTGTGGCTGACATCTTCTATTGGAAAAATCCACCTTCTCCCTACTCTGGCTCAATGTCAAACGTGTTGTGCAAGCCTAGATGGGAGTGAATGTATGAATCTATCTTCATGTTGAGTTTGGTTGTCTCTCGATCAATTTTTGTTCTCTCCATGATCACCATGATGTGTTGCTAGCTTCGTAATAGTCTTCCTATTGTGGAACTAAGTAGAAAATTTAGAGTTATAAATAAATTTCAATGATGGGAGATTTCTCCTCGAAATAATGAATGTATTGTAAAAATGTGATGGTTAAAACTTATTGTAGATACAACTACGATCTCAGGTTTTCATCCCTGGTTCTTTCCTAAGGGAGTCCTTGAATCATAAGATTGAATAAAATAAATATGAAGTGGCTCACCCACTATTGTTCAGAAAAATACAACGATAGCCCTTAAATAGGAGAAATATTGCATTGATTGTTGTATTGTTTCAATGGTCCTTCCATTATGGTTATTCTTAGTAAATAAAATTAAAGGACATGACTATTTAATTTGGTAATTTTCATTATAGTAAAAGTAAAAAATTAATCCTTTGTAATTGAATAAATGATGAAGAAATGGCAGTATATTACTCTATATATGTTCGGTGAAATTTTTCAATATGAGATCAAGTGCAACTTAGATTGCGAACATAGTCTTTGGAATAACCCACTTTTGGGGTATGATAAAATGCTTGGTATTTGACCCTATTAATTTAATGGATTAAATAATAGACTATTAGATAGTAATCTTATATAAAACCTTAAGAACTTAGTCCCTATGTAATAGTAATATCTTAATTAACATTCTAATGCATGACCCAACTCAAATGAATTAAATCAGTATACTGGAAGTTGATAGCAAGATAAGAAAATAAGAATTATGAAACTCCATATTTTTCTAGGAGAGCATATTGACTCTCTGGAAAATGTATGGGCAAGTAATTACTAGTTTCAAAGAAAAATCAGAGAGTATATTCTTCTTGCAAATTTAAAATAGAAATTTAATTAATAAATAAATTAATATATATAAATATATATTTATATAAGAAAATCTATATAATCATATCCTATCATGACCATCAACTAAAATTTGGTCATAACTCCTTTCCCAAGTGGGCGCAGATAGTTATTACCTAAGGCACATCCCATAAAGCTAACTTTGGCACTTTGATGTGATTGGTGGAGAACCCTGCAAAAGCTATTTAAAACTACATCTTCTTTCTCCCCATCCGAATTTCACACTTTCCCACTTGAGGGTCATGTCAACCAAGGGGGATGAAAGGTTTCTTTCTAAAATGTCTTCCCTCCACCCAATCACCTTGGAGAGCTCAAACATGAGGAGTTATTCTGATGACATTTTTGTAGCATGTATTGCAAGATTGGACAAGATCTGCATTGGCCAATGTGTGCATGGAGCATAGGTTCTTTCCTTGGGTATGTGCATCTAGTCTTGTGTTGTGTGCCCAAGGTCTTGGGTAGGGATTTTGGGTAGTGGCCAAGTGGCCTAGGATGGTTGCATGGGTTAGTAGTTAGATGAGGTAGATTAGCTTAGGATCCTTTTATATTTAATGTTAGACTTTTAAATCAGTTTTAGTTAGTAAGACTTTTTAATTTTTGAGGATGTTAGAAGTTAAAGTTAGATGTTAATGTGGGTAATAGGATGTAGGAAGTTAGTAGGGTGGTTAAGGGAGTTTAGGTGAGAGTTATGGTTAGGATAAGTTAAGGGTGTAGGTTAGTTTATATGTTACATAAAGTTTTAAAATTAATTTAGTATGCCCTTCTAACATTATTATATGTTAAATATTATAAATTTGTCTTAAGTAATTAGTTGTTGGTTTAACTCTTAGTATTAGTAAAGATTTTAGTTAGTATCTTTAATTAAAGTTTTATAATTTAGTTTTAGTGAAGTTAGATTCTATTTCTAAGTATTTATTTTGTGTTGTTAGTTTTAGTAAAGTTAAGGTTTTTGATTTAATGTTAAAATTAATGAAATTTATTAATTAGATTATATTAAAGCCTAAGTTAGCAGTAGTGTAGGATATTAATTAGTTTCAATTTAAATGTATAAGATTGAATTTAGTATAAATTATGTAATGTTAAAGTAGTAGTTAGTAAATCCTTGTTATTTATGTTTTGAATAATTGGATTTATAGTATTTAAATGGTCAAATGAACCAATTAATTCTATAAGTTAATTGATATTTTTGCTTAAATTGAAGTTTTAATGATTAGTGATAGAATTATTGTTTATGTTTTAGTTAACTATGTTGGTTATTTAATTATAGTTTTGATTGAAAGGAAGTTTTGCGTACATTAACTTTAATAAAGTTTAGTCATTTGAATCTAAGATGATTATGTTATTTAGTTAGTCCTTTGGGTTTTTTTAAAAAAAAATTTGAAGGAGTTTGATTTACCATTTATTTTAAATCATTATTTGAAAGATCTTAAATATATTGTTTTAAAATTTATGTAAATACAAAACAAATTTTGAAATCAATTTAATAACAAATGTTCAGATTTAATGATCTATTCTTACCCTTTGGTTATAAATTTAAATGGAGATGTTAGGACACTGTTAGGGGAACCATGTTGTGGTCTTGCAATGTACCTATGTCTTAACTAAATCAAACCTATCAAGCTTAGTGTGGTGATTAACTTTTTAAGAAAAAGAAAAAAATTGTTTGTTTTTGCCCTTGTATTTTGGGCATGACAATTTTGTAACCTTTAACAGGGTTGGCTCCTAATAGGGCTCACTTCAAAAGAGTGAAAATTGGTAGCTAGTTACTTGGTGGTTTTTCCCATATTGGGTTTCCACATTAAATCTGGTGTCTCTTGTGTTCATGTTATTTACTTTTGCATGCATGCTAATAATTATGAATTCTTGAAGATTAGGAACAAGTTAATCTATCGAGTTACAACATTTTTGTGAAGTGTTTACCGAGTATCAGTAGTAACTAGTTATTTAAGACATAAAAGGGATCTAGACTTGTTTTTCTGGTAATTGATTCACCCCCCCTCTTAGTTACTCCATCTATAATTCCAAGACAAAGATATTTTAATCAATGAACTAATACTACTTGTTGAGGGCACAAATGTAAGAGTTAATGAGAATTTTAGAATTCAAGAACGGATACTTGATTGTAATTCTAATATACAAAGGAATCCAAGGCCTAACAAAGAAAATGATGATCAAGAATTAATTTATAAGACTCACACTAATTTTGAAAATTAAATTTTGAGAGAAGAACAAAGAGAAGATCCAAAGTCTAAACCAAAGTCTGAAGTCAAAGTTGAAGCAATGACACTTAACAATTTTTTAATAAAAAATCACCCTACTAATCTACTTATTTGAAACAAATGTAGAGGTGTGATGACAAGAAATAAGGTAGAAGGATATATCTAATAACAAATGTTAAAGAACCTAGTGTTACATTCAAAGGTAAAGAATATATCTATTAAGTGTCATTTTATGAGAGGAAAAGTTGTAGAGAAAGGGATCAATTTTTTTATTATATTTGCAAAAAGGAATAGATAGAAAAAGTATTTACAAAAAACTTATTGAAGAACACATTTGAGTACATGAGAAGTATTCTTGAGGTTATGCCCCAGCCTATTTTGAGTAGTTGATGTAGAGATTACATTAATTTATTAGTAATAGAGTACTATTTATGTTATCTTGAATGGATGCCTAATGCTTCCTCCATGAGGAAGTATTGTTTTTTCTATATAAGTCATGAAGGATTTTTAGTAATGATATTTAATCTTGTCTTTGGAAACTCAACCTTATTGTAGACCTTAAGAAGAGAATTAACATAATGATTTTTTTCATTCAGGCCCATGTAGAAAAGTAATATATGAAAAACATCCTTATATATTGACTGATACTAATGGGAGAGTAATACATAAAAGATCATTATTACTATCAATGGGAGAAGAAGATCAAGAGGTGATATAGCACAAGGCAAGAGAATCCCCAAAGGACATGTCCAAACCCTCAACAAATAACCACATAATGGAATCACAACAACAAAACAACAATAAGCAAGCTTTGATACCAAATCACAATTCTTTATTTATAGATGTAACTAATTACATGCAATATGCCAAGTTGTAAGGCCTTCTAGGTTAGGGCCAAATACGACAATAATTATAGAATCAGTTCTACAAGATCCAACAAGATCCACTTACAAACTCGATTCTAACTAGTCCAGATCTACAACTAGATACGAACACCAAGAAGAGTCCATCCTTATACCCTTAGGTCCACCAAGAAATCTTCTAGTTCCTCAGCCACAACCCTAGCTCTTCAAAATTTGCATCTATAATCCATCCTCTTCTCCAAGTTGGAAAAAATAACTACCACCTAAAGAGTCCACAAAACCCCTTACTTATACTGAATTGAGCCACAAGTTGGCCCAATTTAGTACAAAGTAAATTAAATACCTTACATTAAATATAGGTCAAGCCACATGTCAGCCACAACACAAATTAAATACCCATAAATAAATTAAATGTCAAAAGTCAGTTCACAAATAAATCAACATGAATAGAACTAAGACTAATACATGCACTCAACACATATAGGAACACTTGGAATCTATAGGAGCACTCATCACCAATAGGTTCACTTGACATCCACTAAGACCTACAATAATTTTGCACCCACTAAGAGCTATAATAACTCAATACCCACTAGAATTATAGTAACCCAACATCCACTAGATATACAATAACTTAGCATCTATTAGAGCTATAGTAACTTAGCACCTGGTAGAGCTATAGTAACAGAACATCCACTAGATAACTCAATACTAATAGAAAATTAAAAACCATAAGCACTTCTCTCCAATAAGGAGAATTGTAGGAAAGCCTAAGATGCTTCTGCATTAGATACCCCAAGTTTGAAAAGATGTTCTAGTAACTAGAAGAATATCTTCTAGGATTCAAGACATAAATCCCAAACTAGTTCTTCACATACATATCCTCTAGATCTTCAACTCATACACTCTTTCTTTTTTCTTCTTCTACTTCTTTACATCCATCTTAAGTGTGCTACTGGTCTAATTTCCCTACTAATCTCCAACCTTCTCAGAATCTACCAAATGAACTTGGCTACCAATACTTAGGTTCCTCCTAGCAAGCTCTTCATTTCGCAAAGGAATCAAGGAAAACTTCCTACTACCTTTCTCAATAGTAAATACATTCTTGACACAATCATGCACATCCCTACAATCATACTACCAATGACTACTAAGAAACACATGATAACTCTTCATGTCCATAGTATCACACAACACTTGATCCTTATACTACCCAATCAAGAATTTAACAAGGCATTTCTCCCTCACTTCCAAAGCATGTTCACCTTGCAACCAACCATATCCTTTAAGGGTAAGGATGTCTTACTCTCTTTAAACCAAGTTTCTAAACCATCTCCTTCACAACAAGGTTATCAATACTACCACCATTCACAATCACCTTACAGACTTTACTGCCAAACTTACAACAAGTCTTGAACAAACTATTTCTCTGATAAGATTCCAATGTCTTCTCACCAACCAGTCATCGAGCTAAAAACCTTTTTCCTTGCTCAAACTAACTATCTTGAAATGAAACATCATTTACAACAACAATTGTCCTTTGAATTGGATATTCAAAATATCTATTCCCTTCTTTGCCATAGCTAAAACATTTACCTTTGAATCTAGCTACAATTTTTATTCTTTTTAGATCAATAGGTTTTTGTTCACCTTCAACACTTAGTCTAGCTTGTGCCAATATATCTTGCTTCTCCTTCCCTTTATCATTAACTTGACTTTTACTCTTCAACTTATCCTCTACCTTCAGGGTATACTAATAAGTATCCTCAACTAAAGGAATATTCAAACTACCAACCTCATCCTTAATATTAAATCTCAAACCATCAATGTATCAAGATACCTTTTCCTTTGACAATTCTTAAAGACCAGACCAAATAGTCAATTTACATAACTCCTCAATATAATCCTTCATAGACATATTTTTCTATTTTATATTCTACAACCTTTTAAACAACTCAAGTTCATAATCAACAAGAATTGACTTAGCCTTCAACATAGCACCATGAATCTCCATCTAGAGATCTTCATTTCACCTTCCTCTCCTCTATCTCTTTGCAATTATTTCCATCAAAGAGAAACATGTCCTTTCAACTCATTTTGTTTGAACCTCACTCTAAGTGGATCCTCAATATCATTAAGCTCAAAGTAGTCTTCCAATTCACTAATCCAATCAATCAAGTCCTCATGAGTCAAAGTACTTGAGAAATTAGAAACATCCATCTTATTCTTCAACTTTAACTAAGATCCAGAGTAAGAAAATTGACTAGCCCTAGTTGCAATAGGTTTCTCCACATGATCAATTTTTTCATCACCACTAGATCCAAACACTTCAAAGTCTTCAACAACTTCCTGATAACTACCTTTAGTGCCAACATGCCTAGGTACACCACCTAAAGTACTTACAATTTTAGCAATCATGTCACTCTTCATTAATGCAATATCAAATTTGAACTCTGCTCCAATCTTCTCTAAAATCCTTTCTGTCACAACATCGCTAACATCATCAATTTCTATAGGATCCAATATTCTTGGAGGCATCCTCAAAAAAATTTGCAAACTCTAACCAGGTGATCCACTAATCTTCAAGATTAATCAACTACAAGATCAACCTTCTCTACAAGTCCTAGTGTAAAATGCCTCAACTTTGGTGATCTGTCAACACATTTAGGAATAAACTTACTCTAACACCATCTGGTACAACATAAGGTGGGAGAATACACAAAGGAGATGTCCAAGCCCCAACAAATAACCATAGAGAAAAAACATAACAACAAAAATAAAATAAGCAAGATCTGATATCAAATCACAATTCTTTATTCATAGATGTAATTGATTACATGCAATATGCCTATCTTTAAGGCCTTCCAAGTTAGGGCCATATACAATCACAATTAAAAAATTTTATTTAGGAGCACCTAGAGGTATAAGGGCAATCCCATGTCACCCCAAAAAAAAATACCTAGACATAGTTTCTATTTCATGTATTTTCATTTCTAGATACCCATTTGGGTCAAATAAAGGTACCAACTCTCACAGTCCCACTATTAGTGTTCTACATTAAAGTTTTTAAGCACCTTGGGATATGTGTAAATGCTAAAAAAATAGGACTATGTAATTGAGCCATAACTATGGTGAGTTAGAAGGTGTAAATTGGAGGGATGATTAAAATTGTAATTTAGAACATTCTAGAAAAAGAATTAGGTCAAAAGGCTGCACAGTTTTGAAGTTATTGCAGTATTTTAGTTTTTGGAGACCTCCTAAGAATGCTTCAAAGTCAAGTTTGAAATACTAAATGACCTCAAATGAGCCTAAAAAAAAATGGGCGATGAGTGAAGCTGATCCATAGAGCTATAGAGCACTCCAAGAGCTTTCCAAAAATGTAAATAGTGTGTCAATCAGAGTTACGGTTCAAAAGTTATGCCTTCCAAAATTTTGGCTACCGCTTCTGGATTCTTCTAATTTTGCATTGACTTTTAAAGAAACTTCTAGAGCCTTCCATTTTGGTGGTTGATGCCAACTATAAATATTTAGAATGTACTCCTAATCCTTAAACTTTTGGGGTCTATTTAAAGAACATTTCTAGCATTGTAAAAGGCAGTTCAGAGTGGAGTTTGAGAGAAGGTACTGGAAGAAGAAATTATCTCCAAATTTATACTATTGTAAGCCCATAGGGCAGGTTTTGGATTCTAATTACTCTACACTAAGTGTATTAGCATATTTTCATAGTTAATAAAGTTTTCTTTTCCTATTGTGTCCATTCTGTACTTGTCTTGTGTCTCCATCAAGTGGTATCAGAGCCTTACTTTTCTTGAATGTGTAGATAGAGTGCCGACTATGAGGCAGTTTGCACCAGGACTATGTGGTTGTGGGTTTGAGTTAAGAAGATGAATCCATGAAGAGAGAAAGGTGGAAGGGTTAGGGCTATTAATACTAAGGAGGTTAGGGCCTTCCAAATGCAAGTATAAGCATTGTAGGAGGAGCTCCATAGAGGATCAAATGTTGTTGTAGGTGATGAAAGTGAAGACGACAATGAGGAAGAAGAAATTGGACTAGAAGGGGAAGTTTTGAATTGGGTAGAAGAGAGGCTTTCTAGGGCCATTATTAAGTTCAAAAAAAGACCTACAACTAATGTGGGTGTATTTTTAGGAAATCTAAAATTGGATGAGTTGATTGACTAGATCAATGAACTGGAGGAGTACTTTGAGTATGAGGATATCAAGGATCCAGATATGGTTAAGTTTGCAAAGGCCAAGCTGAAAGGCCATGCCAAAATTTGGTGGCAAGAGGTTCAATTGGAAAGAAATTAAAAAGGAAAGGAGAAGATCACAAAGTGGGATCACATGGTGGAAAAACTAAAGAAGCAGTTCATTCCTGTTGACTACAAGCTTGATTTGTTTAAGAAGATGCATGGGTTAAAGCAAGCAAGAAAATCAGTACAAGAATATATGGAGGAGTTTTACCGACTTCTGATTAGAGTAGGGCATACAGAAGCAAATAAGGAGAAGGTTGCTTGTTATATCAGTGGGTTGTGACCTAGAAGCCAGGAGGAATTAAGTCTAGTAAGAATGACCAGTGTTGAAGAGGCATACCAGTTTTCCCTACAAGTTGAAGAGAAGCTAAATAAAAAGTTTTAAGAGAAACAAATAGGGCATAGTCAAGGAGGAAGGGGCAATGGTAGGTCATCTAGAGGCTGAAATGAGATCGAAAAGAAAAATGAAGATGTGGGTACTAGCATAAACTAGAGCAACGAGGATTTCAACCACTCTCGTGATCAAAACTTTGGAAATCAAAGAGGAAGAGGTAGAGGATGTGGAAAAGGTTTAGGAAGAGGAGGCTTCCATGATACCTATTTCCATTGCAATGAACAAGGTCATCATGCCTTTTAATGCCCTTAACGACAAGGAAGGATAGATAGGAGAGCTGAGGGCCAAGCTAGGGTTGTTCATGTGGATGAGGATGCATAGTCATCACATTCAGAGGATGTTGAAAGAGGAAAAACTTTAGTAAATGAAAGGGTCCTACTAAGTGGTGAGATTGAACGAGGACAAAGGAGGAGTCTATTTTGTACCAGGTGCAAATGTGAGGATAAATGTTACAATGTGATCATTGATGGTGGTAGCACTGACAACTTGGTGTTAGAGGGGATGGTCTCTAAGCTAAAGCTCAAGAGGGAGAAACACCTCCAACCCTATTGGATCAGTTGGGTGCAGGATGATCATAAGGTCTTGGTAAGTGAACAATGTTGAGTGAAGTTCAAAATTGGGAGTTACAATCATGAAGTTCTCTATGATATTATTCCAATGGATGTCTTCCATCTATTATTGGGAAGACCATGGCAATTTGATAGGCATGCATTATATGATGGTCATGCAAACACATACTCTCTCACAAAGGATGGAGTTCACCACAAACTGAAGCCCATGATAAAGGAAGGTGAAAAGGTATGCAACAGTGCTAGGATCTATCTCAATGAGAAGCTCTCTTGTTGAGTAGCTTTGTCTAATTAGATAGGATGTATGCACGATTCTCCAAAGGCTTCAATGGTGTTCTTGATGGATTTTGGCTTGGGTGAATGTATTTGATGTAAAATGACTTCACAAAAATGGCATTATGGCTTTACTTCATGATCAAAATGGAATTACTTTGTTACTATGGGTGATTGTGTTAAAATAGTTTGGGAGAGGATTCCTTAAATAGGCAAAGGGCTTGAGGGATCAAGGGCTAGGATGCAAGGATGGGAGAAAGCTTATGGAAGGTTTAGATTGAATGAGAGGAGAGCACATGGATTGTGCTTCCTTACAACCAATCAAGAGTGACACATGTCACAGGGTCATTGATTAGAGCAAGAGGGGTTGAGGGGTCAACAAAGGAGGCTCAAAGCTCATAATAGCTTGTAAGAGCAATGAATGGGATTGTAAGAGTCATTTATGGCTTTGTGGGCTTCATAAAGTTTTGTGGTTCGGATATTTGTAAGAGAGTTGAGATATTTGACTTGGGTTGGATTAAGAAAGTCTTAAGCTTGACTTAGGAATGTGAAAATGATTAAGGCTTGGATTAAGCTTGGGTTAAGACTAGATTGGGCTTGTTAGAGATGGGAAAGTGGATGGCATTTAATGAGGGTGGGTGAAGGAGGAGATATTTGTTGGCTTTGGCTTGGGTTAGAAAGTCTTAACCCATGTTTAGGAAATGTGACAAGGTTAGGAGGGGATTAGGATTAAGATTAGGGTCAAAGATAAGGATTGACATCTTCTAGAAGAGTCTAGGCTTTGGATGAGGATGAAGACTTTCTAGAAGAGTCTCGAACATCCTAGGATGAGGATAAATAAGGTTTTTAGAAAATAAATAAAGTTTTATTTATTTCAAGGGTTTGGGTTGAGGAGATATTTATTAAAATATTTTTAATAAACATGAGGATTAATATTTAATCTTAATTAAATTTTTTGAGTTGGGATTAGGGGTAGAAAATGATGGGATTAGCCTTTAATCAAAATTAAAGAAGGATTAGAAGATTTTGGAACAGGTTAGTGGTCTTAAGGAAATTGGCCAAGTTTTGGGCAAAAAGTAAATAAATTATTTATTTTGGGATTTTTGGTCAATTTATGAATTAAATAATTAATAAATAAGGAAATAATGTTTAAATAAGATTTAAACATATTTGGGAGGGTTTCCTTAATTAAATATTTTTAATTAAGATAAAGGGACTTAATGGCATAAAAATAAATAAATAAATAAATAAATAAATAAATTAATTAATGATGATGTCATCAGAGACTTTTTCATAAAATAAAAATACTTTATTTTTTAAAGGATTTTAGGTGTCTACATTTTTCCCCTCTTTGACATAGTGTTGAAACAACACTATTTCAAAGAAGTTCAGATATAAATGACATGGAGATGACTTTATGGAGCAACACAGTTGCCCCAGTCTCCGGTAGAAGAGAAAGAATGAACTGCACCATGTCCCCTCAAGAAGGTGACGGAGAGAGAAAATGAGGCTTGACGATTTCTTGAAAAATACAAAAATTTGAGATGAGCAAGGAGACTCAAATTGGCAAAGAGAAGGGGCTGAATTAGCTCAAACTCTCACTATGGGAGAATGATAAAAGAAGAATTATAGGCACAAGATGAAGCAAGCTTAAGACTTTAGGGAAGGTGGAGGATGAAGGAGTGAAGCACTACAAAAAGGAATCTAGGATAGGGAGAAGGATGAGGGGATTATAAAGCTGATGCAACAGGATTTCAAAGAGTCAGATTGGCGGAAGATGGGTTTTAGAGATCCCTAGGACTAGGATTGTGGATCTCAAAAGATGAGGCTTGGTGGGTTGATAGGATTGGTGGATCCCTAAGACTAGGATTTTGGATCCGTAAAGCTAAAAGTAAAGATTGATTCAAAGAGATACTGATGCATAAGTTGGGGTAGGAGAGACAAATGTTGGATATAGATGGGGGATAATGGAGATTATGGGAATCCATTGAAGCTTTTTGAGAGGGGGGATACATCAAAGAGAAGTACCGCCATGTAGTTGAGCACTAAATTTTGTATAGGACTATTGGTTAATTACCAAGGTTACCAAGAACATCAAGGCGATGTCACCAACCATCTAGAGGACTGATAGACTGACTCAAAACAAACACACAAGGATTGCCCCAGCATCACACATGAAACTCAAAGGAAACAGTGTGGAACCGACACTGGGTAACCCACAAGCAAAAAGGAAATAAATGAAAGACTTGATGAAAACTGTACACTCAAAGTGCCCCATTTGCAACATACCATGATATGGAAGATCATGGCAACCTTGAGGAGGGAACAAAAAGATTGCTTGGATAAGATACTTCGAGACCCAAAAGGGAAGATTCCAAATCAAAAGAAAGCAAAAATCCAAAAGAGAACCATTTGCCAATGAGATGGGTAGGATGAGGTACTAATGGACCAAGATCAGACATGAGGAAAGCTATATCCTATAAGGATCTATCAGAGAGAACCTAAGCTGGTGGATTTAGATGAGTGACGCACTTGGTAGGCTGAACTAAGAAGGATAACACTTTGATGACGGGAGATCTAGCTAAAGGATGCATTGGAATAGCTATTCAAGATTTGTGTGATGTGTGCAAGATGCTGATCAAGGATGAACTAATACAAAAGATGGATAGATACAATGGTACTAAGCTAAAGAGGATGTACAAGTTGATGGACCAAGATATGGTACAAATGTACAAGTTATTTTGGGCAAGATTGGATACACAAGGTATGATACAAGCATTGGATACAAGATTATTTACAAGTTGTACATGAGCTCCAAATAATAAGATAGAGGGATGGCTCAAGTTGGTGCAAGATGCAAAAGCTAAGGATGAAGTGATAGTGGAAGATATGGATTTGTTAGGATGCATCCAATGATGATGATAGATGTGTGACCAAGGATGGAGACAATGCTAAGGTTGGTGGTAGCTGAGCTAATAGATGGCGCTAGAGTGAATGGCTAATGAGAGGATGACATTGGATTTGCATGAGGATAGCCTAGAGTGAGATACCAATGACAAGGGAGGATGGAAAAGACAAGATCTCCAAGGAATACAGTATCCCCAGTCAGAAGATGACATGTGGAAGGAGGTCTTATGATGGATGTGATAGGATTAAAGCTAAGATGGAAAAGTTGAAGGTGCTAGGGAGATGGACAATAGCTGGGATGATGGGGTGAGGTTGCAGAAGATAAGTGGATAGTGATAGATAAAAGCTGGAGGATGAAAGATAGGTGGATAAATTGGAAGATGGAGCTGGATGGCAAGATGTGACCAAAAGCATGAGGATGATGTGCTAAGATGGGGATGGTTGGATTGCACATGATGCTTGTTTTCCAAGTTTTCATCATGGTACTTGTCCAAGGCACTTGAATTGCCAAGTTTTCACCAGTGGATTTTTTATTTTGCTTTTTTATTTTTGACTTTTTGACTTTGGACTTAGCTGGAATTATTTTGGCTTTCTTCAGCTATTTTTGGCTTTTTTGGGATTTTTCACTCGCTGTTGGAATGTTCAATTTTGTTGCTTGCTATTGATACACTGGATGTGTGATTTATGCAATATATCAGATTAGATGGGGTTGATGGTAGGAGATGGAGGGATGAAAACATTGGAAAGGAGCATGAGATGGGGATGCTTGCAGGATCAACATGGGCACATGTTGGGATGGGTGTAAAAAGAGCATATGGGGGATAGATGGTAGATGCGGGCTTGATGGAGGATTTGTGGAAGCACACTTGGGGGTATAGGCACCCAAGATGGAGTTAGGAGATGGAGGACATGAGTCACTGGATGGGGGATTAGCAATGGTGGATGCCATTATGCATTGGGTTTCAACTTTTTTCTTTGGGATCCACATGGTTTTGGATTTTCTTTTCATAGGCTTTCGCATTGTTTTGCATTCTTTGATTGGATTTTTCCTTTTTGGAGTATGTCTTTTAGAATAGACATATGATTGCCTAGGATGTGGATTTTTAGCTTTATGCATTTTGATGTTGGCATTCACATTAATGTGGTAAGCTTTGGCAAGATGGTTAGGAGAAGCTTTATGAGATGGAGAGGATATGGAAGAGCATGTAGGGGGATGATGATGGATGATGTGCCCTGATATGTGCCTTTTTTGATCTTGTGTAGGAATGGTGGGAATTGGATTTTTATGATGGTTGATAGGAGGATGGAGGATGGTAGATTTTGGGACATGGGGACCCAAAATGGATTTAGCGCATGAAGGGGGGATATGGTAGGTTATCTTGGGTTGCAAATATGGTGGAGGGGGGATGACATAAGATTTCTTGAAGGACTGATGGGAGGTTGGCATGGTGGGCTTGGAGATAGGCTTGGTTTGGGGATGGCATGTACCAACACTTTTACACGGTGAGCCTTTGGATACATATCCAAGACCATGAAATCCTGGATTCTTTTGTGCAATAATAGGCTTTCTAATTTGTTTCGCTTGTGGTCCTAAACCTTGACCTTGATAATGCCATTGATTAAGCATTTTAACAAGCTGAGGAAACTTTTTACTTGTACAAAATGGTAGAAGTCTTTTATTAGATGTATTGCAACAAGGAGATACTATTCTTAATTCTTCTACTGAGAGGGGGCCACCGTGGATAAATGTAACTGAACCAAGAGGGTAGATTATAGATGGTGGAATAGCTTGGATAGGTGGTAAGATGAAAGCATGGAGTAGAGGAGATGGTAGGATAGGATCTTGATTTAGCTAATGGGATAAAAAGATATCCTACAGTAGAGGAGGCATGGCTTGAGGTTTTGGGGATGGTGGATGCACTATGGATGAAAGACATGGTATGACAATATCTTTGTTTATGCTTTGGGTGATGTCAACATGCTTTTGGGTAGGATCTTGATAGGATTGGATTGGAGTGGATGGTGCGATAGGATGAAGGGATGGATTCTTCAAAGGCAATGGATAGATAGATGGGAGATTTGGTAGTGGAGATGGGTGAGTAGAAGATGGATACATAAGGGTCATTATGAGAGATTTGGGAAATTCTTGGAGGTGATGTGGATAGGATTTGGAGGGATTTGATAGTTGGTGGGATTTTGATGCTTGCAAGAAGTGGAAGGATTTTAAGCAATTTGATGGACGGTATGTAGATGATAGCTATGGGAGATGGAGGTGATATTATAGATGGGGAAGCTTCATCACTGACTACTTAACATGGTTGGATTAGATGACATGGCTTATCGACTATTGGAGGAAACTTTTCTTGTATTTCCTCTAGGAGATTCCTGGGAGATTCATGTGTCAGAGGTGGAGGTAGTGGATTGACAGGAATAACTAGTGTGATGGGGGTGGAAGATTGGAAGCTTGGTTGAGTGGGTGATGGAGGAGAAGCTGGGATATGAGATGGCATGAATAGATAGTTTGGAGGAATGCTTGGATTTTGGGGGATGGTTGGCAAAAGGCATCTAAGGTTCTCAAGATACCCGTCATAGTCAACAAGATTTTCATCATCATTGGAATAGGATGTAGTGGGAGAAAGGATAATGTGACAAAACTCATCATGATAGGGTAGGGATTTCATGTTTTGATGATGAGTTGGATGGGGATGGGGTCTTGCATATGGATGAACATGGAAGCTCATGGTTGGATTTGGATTAAGCACAAATTTTGGATTGGCTGATGAAAGATTTCCTAGGGAGAGTCAAAGCTACATGATAGACCTAAGGAGGATTGGTTTGAGATTTTTGGCTTTCCTATGGATGGAAGACTTCAAGGGTATGTTGTCAAAAAGTGAGAGTTTTGCTTTCCTATGTGCAGGATTGGTGGCTTTTGGTGTCAACTTGAGGATAGACAAATGATCCTATGGGCATGACATGAGATTGACCACTTGTGGATCCCAACCTTTAGCTTAAGGTGATGAGGGATGACAAGTGACAAGGCTAGATTACCCTAGACAAAGCTTTGTCAAAGGGATAACCTTGGGGAGATTGAGAGATTTGGATAGATTGATTGGATAGAAAACTCTGGCAGAGTAACAACAATTCCTTAAAGGCTTGGGTGATTTTGGAATGGATTGCTAGCTGGTTGGGCGGATGATTTGGATGGACTTTGGATTTTGGATTGTTCTAAAGAAAAGAACTAGATAGATTTGCTTGTGGTGGGGGAGTTTGGATGATTTTTTGATGAGGCAGTGACTATGCTAAGTATGCCTTCAGCTGGGAGATTTCTACTTTTCTAGGATTTTGACCAAAGTTGGAAAACATTCATTCAAAAGATATGAACAAACAAGTAGACAAAATTTTAGTGCAAGCACGTCAAACACACCAACATCCTAGGAAGCTTTCTACAAGGATGAAATTTGGTTTAGCTAGGGAGTCCTTGAAATACGCAAGGGATGTGAGGCCCAAATTCATAGATGAAACCAAAAAGACATCCCGCAGCTAAGAGGAGCGGTAACCCCCTTCTCATCTTTCATTTCTCAATGGTATAAAGTTCCTTGAGGCTTAGCCTGAGTGACAAAATTTTGATCCCAAGAGAGGTGTCTTTGGATTCACCTCTCGATCTTTATACTCCACTAGAACACTAGAGTTGAGGTCGTCCCAAGGGATGGTGAAATCCTTGAGTAGGCCTCCTAAAAATTAAATAAGATTTTGAATCCTAATCTTATGCACCCAAGATGGCCTCGAAAGACAACAAGGGGAGAGAAGACTTGGATGATCTTGGGCTAAAAGACAAAGTTCTTTTGCAACTGATGCTTAAGTTTTTTGATCTAGACTTTTTGAAAACACATGTGATTAAGATGCAAAGGTTCAATTCCAATTTGAAATGTACCAACAAAATAGAAGTGATTGAAGAATGAATACACAAAGGAGAGTTAGGGTCAACAAGAAAGTAAATTCGCATGCCCGGAGGCCCTCCATGCCCTCCATGTCAAGTATCAATTAATTTCCTTTAAGGCATTCAAGAGTTGGTGTTTGTTCATTTTAAGGCCAAAAAAAAGATGTGTGTAAAGCTCAATTTCAAGCACATGCTCAAAGGCCCTCCACGTCAAAATTTGTTCAATTTTTATACCCAAATGAAGTGTTAGTGAGACTAATGTGCATTCAAGAAGTTTTCTATCTTAGAAAAACCAATAAAAACTCATGTGAGTGGAGTATGATTCTTGTGGAGAATTTAACACCTTCTTAGGTAGACCCATCCCCATATATGGTGTTGATATTGCAACCAATGGTTAGAATGATGGGTGATTAAAGAGGGTGAGTCCAACAAAAAATTTACTCAAAGTGTCTTTATTTTTTTTTATACTTAGAAAGTTTCTAAAATGTGGATTCTTTTATGCCCCAAAAGATGATTATTTGATCTATGGCATTAAAGATTGGATTTTTTGTTTTAATCATGCATTCATAAAAAAACAAACAAACATGATTTTAATCCATGGCACTCAAGAGTGATTTTAGCAACATACATTCAAAGACAAGTGATTAAACATTCAAGTTTTTTCCTTTGAGCATTCAAGATTGAGATTTTGTGTGTTGTTTTAAGAACTTTGAAATGCTTTGTTTTAACCTTAGATCATTCAAGATTGTTTTGGACTCAAAAGTGGAAATGACTCTTTGGACTTTGGTTTTCATTCAAGATTTTGTGTTCTAGTTTGCATGTTTTAAGCCTAGAAAAAAAATGATATTCCTAGATTGTTTTGATGCATGAAAAACCTAGGAAACATTCAAGATTTTGCAACAAGACATTTTTTTGGAACAAATAACAAAGCTTTTAGGAAAATTTTGGTAACCATTTAGGACTCTTAGTTTTCATGAGATTTTTAAAAGAACTTTAAAATATTTGCAAATGAGGTTGATTTTATCCTTGATTGATGCTTTGAGTTTGATATAGATTTTAGTGTGCACTTAGTGTTGATTTTCAACCTTTTGAAATGGAAACTTGAAGTTCTTTTTAAATTCCCAAAAATGAAGTGTTCCTAACTTTGCATGAATGCATCTAAAACCTTGATGTTGCAAGAATGGAAATGATTGGATTGATTTAGTTTTGTTTGTTAAAATTTTTTTTTTCAAATTTTTAATTTTTTAATGGATTTAAGTATGATTTGGGGGTTCATTTTAAGCACTAAAACAAGGTGTGTATGATTTTGCTCCCTTAAAAAAAAATTGGCCAAGATCCCACAAGAAGAAGAAGAAGAAGTAGATGGAATAGAAGAAGAATATAGACAAGAAGAGGAAGAAGAATTCCAAGTGCTCCATCCACCTATAAGCTTGAAAAATTTGAAAATAGTCTAAATCCCATCAGAATGTTTGCAAAGAACTCTTGCTTCATCTTCTTCTTGCTTCATTGGACCTACAAAACCTAATTAAATGCCCCTACCAATCACTAAAACATGAAAATTAGCCAAAGTTAGTACAAAACATGCAATTTTGACTACAAATGATAACAAGCATGACCCATGCAGGGTCCCACCAGGCATACTAGAATGTATACGAGGATTAGTAATGCAAAGAACACTAAATATCAAATCAAAAATTATTCACAAAACTAAATAAATGTAACTTCAAGATAGACTAAGATGAGCTCTCAATTGAGAATATGAGCCATTAATGGTCTCTCTCAATGAGAAGCTCTCTTGTTGAGTAGCTTTGTCTAATTAGATAGGATGTATGCTCGATTCTCCAAAGCCTTCAATGGTGTTCTTCATGGATTTTGGCTTGGGTGAATGGATTTGATGTAAAATGGCTTCTCAAAAATGGTAGTATGACTTTACTTCATGATCAAAATGTCATTACTTTGTTACTATGGGTGATTGTGTTAAAATGGCTTGGGAGAGGATTCCTTAAATAGGCAAAGTGCTTGAGGGATCAAGGGCTAGGCTGCAAGGATGGGAGAAATCTTATGGAAGGTTTAGATTGAATGAGAGGAGAGCACATGGATTGTGCTTCCTTACAGCTAATCAGGGACTGACACATGTCACAGGGTCATTGGTTAGAGCAAGAGGGGTTGAGGGGTCAACAAAAGAGGCTCAAAGCTCATAATGGCTTGTAAGAGCAATGAATGGGCTTGTAAGAGTCATTTATGGCTTTGTGGGCTTCATAAAGTTTTATGGTTGGGATATTTGTGAGAGAGTTGAGATATTTGACTTGGGTTGGATTAAGAAAGTCTTAAGCTTGACTTAGAAATTTGCAACTGATTAAGGCTTGGATTAGGATTGGGTTAAGATTAGATTAGGCTTGTTAGAGATGGGCAAGTGGATGGCATTTATTGAGGGTGGGTGAAGGAGGAGATATTTGTTGGCTTTGGATTGGGTTAGCAATTGTTAATCCATGTTTAGGGAATGTGACAAGGTTAGGAGGGGATTAGGATTAGGATTAGGATTAGGGTCAAAGATAAGGATTGACATCTTCTAGAAGAGTCTAGGCTTTGGATGAGGATGAAGACTTTCTAGAAGAGTCTAGAACTTCCTAGGATGAGGATAAATAAGGTTTTTAGGAAATAAATAAAGTTTTATTTATTTCAAGAGTTTGGGTTGAGGAGATATTTATTAAAATATTTTTAATAAACACGAGGATTAATATTTAATCTTAATTAAATATTTTGAGTTGGGATTAGGGGTAGGAAATGATGGGATTAGCCTTTAATCAAAATTAAAGAAGGATTAGAAGATTTTGGAAAAGGTTAGTGGTCTTAAGGAAATTGGCCAAGTTTTAGGCAAAAAATAAATAAATAATTTATTTTGGGATTTTTGGTCAATTTATTATTTAAATAATTAATAAATAAGAAAATAATGTTTAAATAAGATTTAAACATTTTTGGGAGGGATTCCTTAATTAAATATTTTTAATTAAGATAAAGGGATTTAATGGCATAAAAATAATTAATTAATTAATAATGATGTCATCAGAGACTTTTTGAGAAAATAAAAATACTTTATTTTCTAAAGGATTTTAGGTGTCTACAGGTAGTAGTGAAATACCACTCAAAGTTTTAGATTTATTAAGTGAGTTTAGAGATATCATCCTGATAATGTTCCAGAAGCATTGCCACCCATAAGGAAAATTAGTCATAAGATAGATTTAATCCTTGGAGCTAGTTTTCCTAACAAGGCTACTCATAGGATTACTCCTACTGAAACTGAGGAGCTAAACAGACAGGTTTAGGAGCTATTGAGGAAAGGTTTGATTCGAGAGAGCCTGAGTCCATGTATAGTAGCTATAGTACTAGCACCAAAGAAGGATGGAGAGTGGAGAATGTGTACAGAATCTTGAGCTATAAATAGAATAACCATCAAGTATATGTTTCCTTTTCCAAGAATGGATGATCTTATGGACTGCTTGAGTGGAGCTCAATACTTCACAAAGATAGATCTCAAGAGTGACTATCACCAGATACCAACACGAGAAGGAGATGAGTAGAAAACTACCTTCAAGACCAGGGAGGTTCTTTAAGAGTGGCTAGTCATGCCCTTTGGATTGACAAATGCCCTAAGCACCTTCATGTGGCTTATGAATGAGGTACTTAAGAAGTTCTTGGCAAAATTTGTTATTGTCTATTTGGATGATATTTTAATTTTCAGCAAGACTTTTGAAAAACATTTATTGCATATTTGTAGTGTCCTTGAAAGGTTGTGGGAAGAGAAATTGTTAATTAATCTAGAGAAGTGTAGCTTTGCTATAAAAGAGTTAGTCTACCTAGGGTTTGTTGTATCACCTGAAGGTGTCAAAATGGATCCAGAGAAGGTAAAATCTATTAAGGTAAGATCATTTCATGGTCTGGTTAGTTTTTACAAGAAGTTCATTAAGAATTTTAGTGGCATATGTACACCCCTGACTGACATAATAAGAGGGGATAGAAAAGAGTTCAAATGGACTATAGAAGCTACAAGAAGTTTTGAATAGCTAAAGAAGAATGTGATAGAACAACCTATTTTGGCACTTCCTAATTTTAGTAAGGTGGTCTAGGTGGATTGTGATGCTAGTGGCAATGTTATTGGGGTTGTATTGAGAAAAGAAGGTAAGCCTATTGCATATTTTACTAAAAAATTGAATAATGTGAAGAAGAAGTATTCTATTTATGATCAAGAGTTCTATGCAATAGTTTAGGCCTTAAAGAAATAGAGAAATTATTTATTTCCAAAGGAATTTGTTTTATATATTGATCACCATGCATTGCAGTACCTAAATAGCCAAGGTAAATTGAACCAAAGGAATATGAAGTGGGTAGAGTTCTTGCATAGCAATATATTTGTGTTGAAGCATAGAAGTGGAAAGTCTAATAGGGTTGCAGATGAATTGAGTAGGAGGTAGTTGTTGCTTATAGTAATGAAAGTTAAAGTAGTTGGGTTTAATGAACTCAACAATCTATACCCTAAGGATCTTGATTTTGTTAAAGCATGGAAGGCTTGCGAAGAACCTATTGTTGTAGACAGAACCAAGTGGTTAGACTATTTGATTCAGGATGGTATGTTGTTCAAGGGTAGTCAATTTTGCATTCCAAGGAGTTCCATGAGGGAAAATTTGATTAAGGAGAAACACAGTGGAGGGATGGTAGGACATTTTTGTCGAGATAAGACCATTGCCATTCTCAGAGAACATTATTTTTGGCCTCAAATGTCACAAGATGTGAAGAAGTTTGTACAAAATTGTCAAGTTTATCAAGCAACCAAGGGATTTAGTCACAATACTAGACTATATCAGTCATTGCCTATTCCATCAAAGCCATGGGAGGACATAAGTATGGATTTTTTTCTTGGATTGCTGAGCATGAAAAAGGGTAATGACTCCATATTTGTGGTGGTTGATAGGTTCTCCAAAATGGCACATTTCATTCCACACCACAAAACTCATGATGTTTTTCATATTGCAGACTTGTTTTTCAAAGAGGTGGTGAGATTACATGGTCTCCCAAGGAGTACAGTTTCTAACAAAGATACTAAATTTGTGAGGTATTTCTGGAGGACATTGTTCAGGAAGTTGAGAACAAACTTGAAGTTCAGTTTTACACATCACCTGCAGACTGACAGCTAGACAGAAGTGGTAAACAGAAGTCTAGGAAATTTGGTGAGATCTTTAGTTGTGGATAAGCCTCAGGGATGAGATTTGCTTCTACCACAATAAAATTTTTCTTACAATAACTCTATAAATAGGAGTACTAGTAGATCACTATTCCAAATTGTATATGGAAGTAGCCCAAGGACTACACCAGAATTGAGGAAGATAGAGCAAGGGGAGAGGACAAGTGTTGAAGAAAAAGAATTTGTTGAACATATCAAGTGTCTACATGAGGAGGTCTAGGCACACATTACCAAGATGAACCAATAGAATAAAGCTAGGACTGATCAAAGGAGAAGAAATAAGGAGTTCCAAGTAGGGGATCTAGTCATGGTACACTTAAGAAAAGAAAGATTTTTCAGTAGGTACTTAGAAAAAGCTGAAGATGAAGAAATTTGGCCCCTGCAAAATTTTGAAGAAACATGACTCATGAAATGCATATGAAGTGGAGTTGCCAAATGGAATTCACATTTATCCTATCTTTAATATTATAGACTTAATAGAGTATCATGATGATGGTGCAGATGAGGGGTTGATGCTGGACCCATGTCCAATTCCTACTTCTAAGAAGGAGGAGATAGACGAGATTCTGGATAGTTGTGTGGGTAGGAGTACTAGAAATAGGAAGTATGAAGAGTATCTAGTTAAGTGGAAAGGATGGCCGATAGAGGAATCAAATTTGATATTAGTAGGTGAGGTTTCCCATTTGGAATTTCCTCTACAATCCATAAAGTGATGATGCCACTTTTCAATCTATCCTGGGTGTCTAATGTAAGAGCATCCAGAGGTATAAGAGCAATCCTGTGTCACCCAAAAAAGAAAATATACCTAGACATAGTTTCTGTTTCATGTGTTTTCATTTCTAGATACCCATTTTGGTCAAATAAAGGTTCTAGCTCTCACAATCCCACTATCAGTGTTCTAGGTTAGACTTTTTAATAACCTTGGGATACATGTCAATGCCAAAAAAATAGGACTATGTAATTGAGCCATAATATGGTAAGTTAGAAGGTGTAAATTGGAGGGATGATTAAAATTGTAATTTAGAACATTCTAGAAAAAGAATCAGGTCAAAAGGCTGCATGGTTTGGAAGTTATTGCAATTTTTTGGTTTCAAGAGACCTCCTAAGAATGTTTCAAAGTCAAGTTTGAGGTACTAAATGACCTCAAATGGGCCTAAAAAATGGAAGATGTATGAAGTTTATCCATAGGGCTATAGAGTGCTTTGAGAGCTTTCCAAAATTATAAATGATTCATCAATTAGAGCTACAGTTTAAAAGTTATGCCTCTCAAAAGTTCAGCTACCATTTTTGGATTCTTCTTATTTTGCACCAACTTCTAAAGTGACTTTTGGAGCCTTCCATTTTGGTGGTTGATGCCAACTAGCACTTTCTAGAATGCATTCCTAATCCTTAACCATTTGGGGTCTATTTATAAAACATTTCTAGCATTGTAAAAGGCAGTTAAGAGTGGAGTTTGAGAGAAGGTACTAAGAGAAGAAATTATCTCCAGATTTATACTATTGTAAGCCCATAGGGCATGTTTTGCAGTCTGTTTACTTTGCACTAAGTGTATTAGCATATTTTCATAGTTGATAAAGTTTTCCTTTCCTATTGTGTCCATTTTGTACTTGGGTTGTGTCTCCATCAAAATTAGTTTTGCAAGATCCAAAAAGACCCACTTACAAACTCAATTCTAACTAGTCCAAATCCACAACTAGATAAGAACACCAAGAAGAATCCACCCTTGTACCCTTAGGTCTGCCAAGCAATCTTCTAGTTCCTTAGCCATAGTCCTAGCTCTTCAAAATTTGCATCTACACTTCATCCCCTTCTCCAAGGTAGAATGAATAACTACCACCTAAAGACTCTACAAAACCCCTTACTTATACCCAACTAAGCCACAAGTTGGCTCAACTTAGTACAAACTAATTAAATCCCTTGCATTAAATATAGGTCTAGCCATAAGTCAGCCATAATTAAAATTAAATACCCATATGTAAAGTAAATGTCAAAAGTCACCTCATAGACAACTTGACATGAACAGAACCAAGACCAATATTGGCACTTGACATATATAGGAATGCTTGGCATCCACAAGAACACTCGACACCAATAGGCTCACTCAAAATCTACTAAGAGCTAGAGTAACTCAACACCCACTAAGAGCTATAGTAACTTGGCATCCACTAGAGCTACAATAACCTAGCATCCACTAGATCTTCAATAACTTAACATCTATTAGAGCAACAATAGCTTGACACCTAATAGAGCTATAGTAACTCTACATCCACTAGATAGCTTGACATCAACAAAAAATTGAAAACCATAGGCACTTGGATCCAACATGTAGGATTTCAAATAAGCCTAGGATGATCTTACATAAAGAGAATTAAAAAATATTCTAATATGGGGGAGGTTAACACCTTCCTTGTGTATGTTTTTTATAAAATAAATGACATTCATGGACAATATGAATGGGGGAATAGTTGTAGTAGATACATTTGGTATGCATGGAGATTAATTATTTTCTATTTATGTTACTAGTGATTCCAAAGGAGGAGACTATTAAGAATGGATACTAGTAGTATTCCTATCAATGATTATCCTAGAATTATTGGAGACATGTCTTGGAAGTTTTATGTTCCATTCATGACAATTTTTTCTATTGATGTCAACATACTAGTTATTCTATGAAGACTAGCAAAGCAACATACATAATCTTGATTCATGGAGTTTGCGGAATGTAGATGAGCTTATGTGTAGTTGGGATAATGTTCTACTAAGTATATAGATTCTACACTTAAGCACACATACAAATATATAGAGTCTAGATATATACATGATAAATTTGGTGAAGGTAGATATTGGGCAGAGTTTCTAGGGAGAAATTTCTTGGATTGTATCTCCTAAAAGAGATAGAATTTGGTCATGCAGACTTAAAGAGTAATAAAAGATATGATGAAGATGATGAGGTTAATTATACACATCCTAATAAGAAGCACATGAAGATTTATGGAGATTGTGAGCCAACAATTTGAGTGTAAATATGAAAATGATATAATATTATTTAACTTAACATATTAATGTAATATTTTAAGTTGGTCTAATATTAAAATTAAAATTTGGGAAAGCCTCAATTGTAGGTCAATAATTTGTTTTAGGACTTAGTATCAATGAAATATGTTTTCCTTGTGGTAGTGTGTGTATTGCAATTATCAATGAGATCATTTTATGATATGCAAACTTGAGAGTGAGATAAAGTGTGAATATTGTGTAACTAATATGTGTGAACTTACACGCAAACACATCTAAGATCAAATAAGTGGTTGGTGCAATTGATACATGGTTAACTAACAAAGAACTTTATTTGGAAAATATTTTTTTGTTGGACAATGTTGATCTACCGTTGTATTATTTAGTCAAGACAGTATTGAAGCTATTTGGATAGTGAGTCCATCTATCTTCTTAAAAATCTCCCAATAGGGTTTGCACAACTCCTAACTAGGTTGGAATCTCCTAACATGAATTCAAAGTTTCCTAATATGGACTAATATATAATTAATGTATTTCAGTGACTCCTAATAGGGTCCATCCTTTCAAAATGAACTTTTATATTAGTATATAATTTTGTGGGTACCATCCCCATCAGGGTTTTTCCTATGATCTTGTGTTTCCCTAATTAATAGATTTTTTCTTTTTTTGTATGGTTATCTCTCTATGGTTGTTTCATTTATTATTTACATATTTTAGAATTTATAAAGAAATCAAGAGTTATTTTAGTTGCATGACTAATTTACACCACCCAGTTATCTTCGTGGACTTTACTTTCTAAGAACTAAGATATATTTTTCCAATGATATATGGTTGTATATGGTTAATTTTGTTCTCATACTATGTAGAAAATGCAGCTCATAATATCATGCATAATGATTTAGGTAAGGTAAGATCCCATGGTCAACCAAATAGAGCCTTTCTATTGATGAGCATCTATAGCCTAACAAGGTTACTACTTTGGGAATTCATCAATAATGATCTACTATAATTGGTTTCCATATCCCTAGAATAATTATGGAAGTGACCCAAATTCTACAATAAATGAATTAAATTTTTAGGCCCTTAAACACTTTCTAAATATTTTCCTTTTAACATTTTAATGTATGGAGACTATGATTTTATCCTTCTATGATGGCTTCCAAAGTGGTAGTAGGATGCCTCTAATTATTTGTTAAGAAAGGTAGTACAAGTCATTTTATCCTATTGAATGCAGTTAATTACACATTTAGAAAGGTACATAATGAAGCTAGTACCTTCTATTTTTTGTGAAAAGATTAAGTTCAAATGATATAAATCCTTAAAGTAGACATTTCCACATACCAATATCAAATATAATATTTTTCTTAAAGTATTAAATTAATAGATTTACCTTTCACAAAGTCCAAGGGGTAGGACATACTATAAGTAACAAATTCTTCTTTGGACATTCATTTCAATTATGTAAAAATAACAAATTGGGTATGCTTGGAAATAGAGAAAGGGTATGCTTACCATAAGAATCAAATATTGCTAGCTAGTGAGAAGCTTCACTTTCATCTATAAAAGTGGCATTGCTATCATAGAATGTATTTAACACTTGAATATGAGGTGAATACCACTAACATGGTTTTAAATAATAGATACTCATGTTTTCCTAACAATTTCTAAAGGTTTGAAAAGTTGTTCCTTTGTCTTGTAGTTTCTTCATTGTTAGGACCATTATTGGCTTTACACTAATGTGTCTTCATATTTTGTAGCTTCTTTGCTAGAACTTGGGGAGTCTAATGATGCAATTACATACTTATCCTTGGAAATTATTTGGGCTAGGTATTTGCAAGAGGTTGGAATGTATTCTCTTGCTTGTATAGAGAGGAGTTGGAATTCCATATGATATAGACCCACAACATCATTTAGAGATTGACACACTTGTTCCATCTATATCCTTTGTGTTGAATTTCCTCTACCTCCCTCTAGATGTGAATTGATGGTGTGCATGTCAAGACATGGAGTGAAATCAATAAAGAAGTTATTTAATTACAATGTGCCACTCATGTATGAAGTACAAAAAAAATTCCACATCATTGTTACAAAAAAAGGTGTATCCACTTTAGGAGATCTATCAAAGTAATCTAATTGTTGAAGCATTGGAAAAATATATGGTCGGCTTGTTGAAATTTTGAGTCTATCTTGTGACCTTGTCTATAATAGAAAGATTGATGTTTGGAAATTATAAAGAAAATGAGGAATAAAATTAGACCATCTAAGAAAAGAAAAGCTAACTACATGCATAGAAAAAGAGATGATGACATCATGACAAACAAATATGGTACTAATGAATTAAAACAATATTAAGAAATAAACTATGAAAAAGTAATAAAATATTTTTTTGCATAGAACTATATGTAGTGCAAGGATCAAATATATTATTTAAAAAGTAGAATTGAAGAAGTGGGTGGTATTATGAAACATCATCATCGGTATTTTAGTGTACCAAATATTTAATCACAATTCACACCAATGAAATAAAATATTCCTCAATGTGTACGAAGGTGGAGCCAACAATTTTATATAATTGGCTATCATATAATAATATTTTATCTCCTACATAATTATTACAAAAATAAGGAGTTTTTAATTTGCAAATTATTTTTATAGTAAATGGTTACTTTTTCCATTTCACTCTTCTATTAACTTGACTTAGGTGAACTCATTTATTTGGAGAAATTATTTACTTTGGATATTATTATTAGGATCATATTGTTGAGCCATCTTTTTTATATAGCTACTCCAAAGATATGGTTCAATGTGATTTATACACCACACTTGTAGATTGTAGGTGGATGGTAAGTGGCTAATTCCATGATGACTCTACTTCATCCAAGTTGAGATATATGTCTCAAGATTGTCCAAGCCTACTACAAGCTCATTCCTATATAAACAAGTTATTTCTTTGTATTTCATAATATAGACATATTAAATATATTATACAATTCATTAGAAAATTTTATTTCTATTATGCCACTAAAAAATTACAACATAAATTTGTGTCATGTTATTATTATGTCAAGTTCATTTCCTATTGTTTAATCTAACTCTTTCATTAGATTCTAAATATATATTTGTTTTCACAAACTCTAACAATTATTCCCTTATTCTTGGCTTCAAATCATCTCATTCAAGTTAGATTATTTATTTATTTATTTTCTTAAAACAATTAATTTCCTTAGGTAATTTTTCTCAATTACATAAACTTATCTTCAATACTATGATCTTTGTGTGAGATATTTTACATCCAAAACCTATGCCAAACACTTTGTGATCATAAAGTGACCATATCATAATCATATATAGACCTTATATTACCATTATGCATAATTTCATCCATTATTGATTAATCTAATAAGATCTTTGTCAAAACATTTTGACTATTTTCTTTTTCTTACATTACAAATTCCATAACCAAAACATATCCAAAACTAAATTTTAAGAAATGAAATCAATCATATTGTCTTAGTTTCCATCAATAAAAATCTCTAAGTCTTCGTAATTGATCAGTTTCAAAAAACATGATATCTAGGAAATGACTTGTAGAGTAACATGATAGCCCATCCTTAGAGAAAAGCCTCTGGAATTTTTCTAATAATACATCACTCAACATCTTAGCTCTAAAATCTTGAGTGTAATGGGAAATAACTAGTGCATAATATCATATCTATGACCTTGAGGTGCATCATCTTGATGTACACGTCCTATGGTATGTCTTTCTATCATGTGTTTCCATCCAGGTATAATATGTGTTAAATGTTAAACAATCAAGTACTTGAGTACATTACAAGTAAATTGAAAAGGAAACTAATATTAATTTATAAATTTAACAAAGTAATTTTTTTTCCTAGAGATCTAAGTATGTACATAATTCTTAAACACATCAACCTTAAAATAAAATAAAATAAAATATTTATTTTTTCATATTAAGTTATTATGCCATACAATGTGATAATAGTAGTCCTATATTGTAAATGGTCATCTCATGAAATATAAACGGTCCTAATTTATAATATGTGTTTGAAGGGGTTGTAATGAGATCATAACTAGTATGGAGGGTTATAATTGGGTCCTAATAGATGGTCCTAAGAGGTCATGATGATCCTTAGTGTGGAATCTGAGTATCCCAACGGGCAATAAATTGTAGTCCTAAATGGCCCTAAGGGGTCTTAATAGACCATCCTAAGGGGTCATAATGTGGTCATCATGGGTCCTAAATGCATAATTTAAGTATCTTAAGAGGTCCCAAATTTAAATTTTAAATTTTCATGAGATTTCATATGACATCTTAATGAATACTAATTTGTCCTAACCAGTCATATGGAATCTTAAGTGGGACTCTTCAGGGGTCTTGATGCATAATAAGTATCATGTACAATCTTCAAGGGTCCTAAGGGACTCTTAACAATTTTTATGTGATAATAGGCATTTCTTACAATGCACTAATGGGTCTTAAGGATATTTGTGTCATAATAAGTATATTTATGGGATTGTACATTGCAATAATTCATCTTTCGTGGTTTTATACATCATTATAGGTCATCCTAATTCATCGAGTAAGGGAATTTTTTTCATGTAACTAATAATGAATTATAAGGGATAAATGACCTTTTAAAATGTTATCTTGAGGGATTTTTTTATGATAATAGGTCTTTCTAAGGGTTCTTGAAGGATTCTATATCCTTATCTAGAGGTTTCTAAGAAGCGTTATAATGTAAAAATGGATTCTACTTGTTAGTCCCAACTGATAATATAATTAATAATGTTATTATTGTATTCAAAATATTAATATAAGTTGTTATGTTTTTGTTGATGCCAATTCTTAGTTGGATAGATATTATGGTAATTCAATAGAGTTAAATGATGTCATTTTGTTTATGAAGATGAATTTATTAATGGAGACTATTTTAAGAAACAATGTTGAGGAGAGAGTTGATAAGTGTATACTTATTTAATGGGCACTTGAATGAGCTAGGAAGTAATAATATAATGTTGGTTTCATCATTTTATAATGATTTAATATTGTAATATATTAAGCTGCACAAGTTAAACTGAGTGACGAGGTTAAAGAATGAAAAAAATATTCATTGATTGACTACAGTATTCGCTAAGCATTTGGGAAAGTTAAGCTAGAAAATTAGTATTTCCCAAGAAAGTCTAGTATTAACTAAGTGCTAGATTACTTGAGTGAAATATTATGTTTGAGATGTTTGAAATATTATGTTTAAGATGGAATTTGTGGCTTACTTTTGATTGAAAAATAGAATGTTTGAGATGTTCAAAGGCACAAGTAAATCATTTGTATAAGATCAATGATTGAGAAAATTTAATAAAGATCTAATAATGGAAATTGAAGAAGAATAAGTATGTTCAAAAAGTTATATGAACAATATATTTGTTGAGTGTATATCTTTATTATATTTGGTATGATTTTGAGATCAATGATTATGATTAAGAGACATAGTTTGGAAGAATATGGAAGAACACATATGACTACTTAAGAAGTTCATAAAGTCTATTTTTGTAAGGTTGTTGGTTGAATTTTAAAAATCGAATAAAAAAAGAAGACAAAATTGCAAAGTTGTTGGAGATGGAAGAAGAATAGATACAAGTGAATTGACTAGAAAAAAAGGAAGACATAAGTAGAGATGGTGAAAGTGTAAGTGTGAATTTGCTAATGAAAGATAAAAAAGAAATAGAGAAGAAATTATATTCGAACAAGACAGGTAGTTTTATAACTAAATAGATCATTTATATTATTATTTTCTAATCATTATAGAAAAATTATCATAAACAAAGTGGACCTAACAAGTATGTGAAATGCTATCTGGTCACATTAATTACTGATGTGTTTAAGTCATTTGCAACATGCCACTCTTTAGAAAGGATCAAGAAGTGATAAGTTCTAGATGAGTTTTTTGTGTACAAAGAAAAGTAAGAAATATTTTCATATATTTTAAATGCGATTCAAAAATGTAAAGTAGCATATTTATCACAACAACTATAGAAAACATCACATAAATCATGATAGTTTCACCCCTAATGAATGCATTGTATTTTTTCCAAAATATGATCTCCCTTGCTAATTGAACCTAGATCCCTATCCAAGATTGGCCTAATCCAAACTTGTAAGACAAGAGGTCAAACAAGAAGTATATCTTCTCAACTATATTTATGAATCAACTACTAATTGTTTAGATGTAATATGTCATGAAAATGGATCGTAGACTGAATCACCTATGGATTTCATCATTAATTTTCTTTCATGAAACATAATTTACTTTTACATATAAAATCCATCTTACTCCAATTATAACATTAAAATTCTAAATGCAATCATAAATATATCAATGTACAAACATGATTTGTGAAGGTTTTGTTCACCTCCAAAAACATGTTTGAGTATAATCTCACCATCAAAATATTTTGTCACTCTAAAATTTGTATTTAAAATTATTCTATATTAGGAAAACATAATATAGATAAGGTAGAAAAATAAACAAGTCTACAACAAGAAAGTTTAACGCTAAAAATGATGAACCAAACAAAGAAGGTCAAAGCATTCATGAAAAAGATCATGGAAATGCAAGAGGAGATGATTCTTGAACCAAGTTAAATATTGGTTAGGTTTTGGTCAAACTACCTAGCCTTTTTAGATTTTTTAGCCTAAGGGATAGGCTTCTCGTTGTGTTTTATGTTGATTTATGGAGGAGTAAATAAGATATAAAAGAAACTAAGAAGGGGGAGGGAGGGAAGGGGGTGAATTAAAATCTTTAACCCTTTCTTACTTTTCACCAATTTATTCACACTTATCAATAACTTGTGCATGTAAAACTTATAATGTAAATATAGTAAAACATATAAATATGATCAATCATATGCATAAGAATAAAACATGTAACATAATATTTGTAACCCAAAAACCCTCCTAGGTGAAGGTAGAATTGGGGTGGGGATGACACCTACAAATCTTCACTACAATAGTAATAAAGTGAACTAGTGAACGTTACAATGTTTGATCATAATATATGATCTAACTTGTGAGGAGTCTACCCTGCTAAAGGCTTAGGAAACTATAAGGTCTCACCTTGTTAGAGGATTTTACACTTAGAACTAAGTAAGGAATATGTTAGGAGGTTTACATAGATCTGTTAAGACCACTCTATTAAGAAATTTACCCTAATTCAAGCCTATTAAAACTAATTTAGTACCTAACTCTTGGTTTTCTCTCAAAGCTAATTTCAAGTCTTTGCCTTGCTAACTGATCCTCTCCTCTAATCTGATATCACTTGTATTTCTCTTTCACTTAAATACCATGAATAGATCACTTACTTTGTTAGATTATAATATAAACATTCACTTACTACTGATCTTTTTTCAAATCTTTTTGTTTGCATGAACTCAACTCTTAGTTTTCTTCTCTTAATTTTCATTCTTATGATCTAGGTGTTGGGACTCAAAATTGCCTTCCCTATTTTGAGTATCAATGAGAAAATCAAGCCCCATGAATGCTTTCTGATGAGAGTGTACCCATCTATAATTTTGAGCCCCAAGAGGTGTTTAATGCTTCTAATAGCTTAGATTTAGTGTGTCTAAGTGTTCCATGAAGTTAAAGTGTCATTTTGAGTCATTCTGTGAAGTCTTTTTTTGAGCAAATTCTAAATTTGCATTTCACCCCAAGTGTCAAACAACAACATAAGGCCATGTTTCATCTAAATATCTCGCACCCAGAGATGTTTCATGACCTGCCACTTTGGGAGTGTCTAGTGTCCATATCCAAGAACCTACGTTTTAGATTTCAAGTTGTTTTGAGTCTGTTTGACTAGGTTTTGAATCTCTCAAAGTTGGTCATTTAATATTGTCATGCTAATGCAATTAGTTCATAATTCTAGAAAGCTCTGTTTGATGTGTTATAACTCTTGACCAGTTGACCTAAATGATGAAATTCCTATTGCATTACATTATAGACATTAGAGACTTGTTATGTTTCAAGTTTCAGCTTATGACAAATCCATTTGATCAGTTTTCAAATGCAATTTCTACATTTTTATTGGTGTCAGCATTTGCAGATTGATCAGTACCCCTATTCATGATGTTATATCTTAAGATCTATGACTGGTGAAATCAAATGGATTGTACGACTATGTTGTATTACAAAAATACTCCAAGTGTGTCAATTTTTAGGTCTTGATGAATCCATTTGCACACTTTTATAGGTCAATTCCATTTGCAAAAAATATTTTCTATCAATGCTTCCAGTTTGCAAAATCTGAGTGGCTCACTTTAACCGCTTGCCATTTGTGTCCTGTTATTTTTCATGAGCCCAAGTTGCAGATCAATACTCTCCTCATGATAGTGAATCAATGCCCCAATTTTCATCTTTCCAAGTGTCCATTTGCCTAGTTTTCAAAGCCAAATTCGAACCCAGTTTATTTCTTTCTGACATGTTTTCTTGTAGGCAACTTTGAGAGATCAACTTTGACAATGAATATCTTTTGACCTTGAATTTTTCATGAGATGAGATTTGACAGGGTGCAAGAGTGCAGAGAAAAGAGTTAGTGTGCCAATTTTTAGAGCTTGGTCAAGTGTTTGGATCAATTTTTAAGGCCAGTCAAAGGACTTCCTGACATGATATTGATAGTGGATAGTAAGGGGTAAAAATTTGTTTTTAAGAATAATTCAACACTCTATTTTGATTATAGTTAGTTTTAAGATCTCAATAGGTCAATTTGAAGTTTTAGTTGTCCGTAAATGAAATTTTTTTAATCCGGATCCACTCTAGGGTCTCGACTAACTCCAATTAGATTGTAAAGATGTTTGAGCATGGAATGATGTATTCAGAGGTTGTAATGTTTGCAATGATAATTTTGAGTTATATTCTTGTTGGGAGAATGAGACAAATGTGGAAGAATTGAAGCCATACTTAGAATGAGGGGTTTGAATGACTTTGGGTTGAGAATTGCCCATACAAAGAAAAAGTTTGTTATAACCACTATTTTTGATGTTATAAAAAATAGTTCCTATTGAAAGCCTATATTTATAGTGTCTTTTATCCTACTAGTTCCATAGAAAATGAGAGCTTTATGAACAACAATAAAGGGCCTTAAGCTATAAAAGGAAAAGATATTTTAATGAGGAAGACAAAATAATTCATCAAGAGACACCATCGATGCCAGCCACTTATGCGAGTTTTATAAACTAGTGCAGAATCACAAGTATTTTGTTCCTCTTATTGTGGTTTTAGTTGGATAAATCACCTTAACAATAAGGAAAGTAGAGAGCAATGCTTCCTTGCCACCAAAGCATGTTAATAACCCAAGCTTTCTGCACTTCTTTGAAGTAATCCAAATTATTTCAAAGTCCCTTCATAGATTTCATTTTAAGTCCTTCAACATGTATCCCAAATCGAGCTGGGAGTCACAACAGAACATGCCAAATAGGACCAGAGGCAATCTTACATAGCAAAGGAGAGTCCAAAGTAGCTAAAAAAGGGGAAAGAGATATATAAGCCCCTCACGCAAAGGTAGAAACCCATGGCTACAAAAAATAATGTTGTCCATCTTAGGAAGGAAGCATTAGTCAGACACAAACATGCCCACACATTTGGCAAGTAGAATAGGAATACGTATTCCAAAAATTTTGAATTTTGTGTTTGGATGCACCAAAATAGAATTGGAATACAAAGTAAAATAGGAATATGTATTCCAATTTTGGCCCAAAAAAGGGGTTTTGCAATTCCACCCAAATAGGTATTATTGGAATACGTATTCCTATTCCACATTTTTTTACTTTAGAAAACATAAATTTTGGGGTCCACAAATTCCCATAAAATATTGGCTCAACCAAACAGAGAACAGGAATACATAGCCCCATTTTTTGTTCTAGAATACATATTCCAGAATACATATTCCTCTTTTGCTAACCAAACGAGCCCTAAAAGGTAATAGCTAACAAGTCAAATGTCGTTGGTTAAGAGCAAGTTGTCTGTAAGAAGTAGATGCCATGAGCTGAGCAAAATGCATGAAGAGGAATGTGTTACATCCAGGAATAGCAGGGCACATTGAGGAAAATGTATGAAAGAGGACCCAACGGAAAAATAGGCCACGGTGTCGAGTAGACTAAGAATGGCATCAGAGCAAGTCAAAGGAGCTCCATCTCTAGATGAAAAATACCATGAAGTAGCAAGCCAAGACAATGGTCATGCCCAGCAAGGAATAGTAGTGGCATACACTGAAACAGAGGATATAAGCTGTAGTCTTAAAAGAAATAAGACCACACCCATGATAGGGATTCCAGCTGTCCAAAGGGTAGCCAACATTTTGAAGAGCCCATTTGAAGAGCTAGCTTGAGAAAGAAGTAGTAGGGTAAAAGCACAAACCTGTGTCACCTTTTATAAAGAAATGTGATATAAGAATGTGATAGTTCAACATTAATGACAAAAAAAATGGTATTTGTGTTTAAAATATGAAGATGATGTAAACTGATAAAATGTGTAGAATTGTATGAATTTTATGCCTATAATTTTTATATATTTTTTGATTAAGAATTTATTCATTTTATTTTATTTTGAAGTCCCTTTTTTTACTAAAATAAATATAGGATGTAGTTCCAATCAAACAAGTATGTGCAAATCATCTTTTTTTGTTTTGATTTGAAAATATTTTATAGATGACATGTATAGCTAGTGAACAAAAAAAGAAATAATTATTTTTGATGTATATTTTCTTTGTTATAAGTACTCAAGTTTGACCTTGTTAGAATCCAACAGTTTTTTTCTCCCGTCAAAACTTCCCTATCAAATCTATACCTTCTTGAAAAAAAATTACATATTTGTGAAGAGGATTCTCTCCTCTAGTGATAAATATTTTGTTTTTATTTTTTTGATATGATTTACTATTTTTTTTTTCATATTTTGAGAGAGCATCTTTTGAAATGTTGAAATATCGACTTATAATATTTTGATATTATAACATATTATAACTAATCAAAACACTCAAAAATTTATATAATGATGATATTGAATCTAAGATCTATATAAGGGTATTTTTAGTTTTTGAAAAAAAATGAGTTTTGATAGAGAAATGAGATTTAACCAAAACAGGTTTTTGTATCACAAACGGTGACACAGATCTGTGCTTTTACCCAGTAGTCTGATGATAAGAAGACAAAAAAATGAGTCCCATGAGCTTGGATCTCTACCCAGGCATGAAGTAAAGGAGGAACATGTAAACAAATAGCTCCATACCCAGGAAAAGGGCAGTCAACAACATGTAAAAGAGCACGCTCCACACACATTATAAAGGCCAGTAAGCATGAAAACCCCATGCAATTGCAAGATAAGGAATAGATGCATGGTATATAAGAAGGAGTTTCATGCTATATAAGAACATGAAGCTACTGGCTAGTAAAAAGGAGAAGCCACCAGCACCAAAGGTTTTCAAGATCATACCATGTTGAGAAAATGGGCATGTAGCTAGAGAAGATTTGAGGCGGCAATATGAAGAAAGAGGCTTGCACATCAAGCAACAGGGGCACCCAACACATTTAGAGGAGAAACTTGTTAGAGAATAGAGCAAAAAAATTGAAAAGAATAAATCCCACATTGTAGACGTGATGGATATTAAGTTGTTTAAATACTATTGTACACACCATGCCTATTGTCTTAAAGATAGATGCTTTTTGTGAAAGCTAGTGCATGTGTAGGTGGGAACCAACTTTGATGTTGACAGTTGGAGGTGACATTAGCCAAATTTTCAATGAAAAAGAAAAAGTGATGACATGGTGCCAGGAATGGAGATTGCACGAGATCGCATCACGTGGTGAGATGAGCAGTGGGTACAAGCCCACAAGATCAACATGCTCGACTAATAAATAATTTGGAATTGTAGGATTGCAACATGTGGCAGCATGAGCCTAGCTAGAAATGACATGGCAATCAATACTAGTTCAATCTACATGCAACGAGATGATGCCACATGTTGAGATCGAAGGGCTAGTGCATGCCCGGAAGACATAAATGTTCACTAGTTAAAAAATGTGGGCTTGCAGGTGGCTAACACATGTCAGAAAACTCGAGTAGATGGTGACATGGTAGTGAGATAGATGGGCCAATCATGAACCACCACATGGAAAAAGGGTGGTCAAACCTATTTGACCCAAATTTAGAGGATAGGGGAAAATGTGAAAGCAATGAAAATATTTTTTTTTTGACAAAAGCTCTACACATTCATATTTTAAATTTAAAGGACATTTAATCTAAAGTTTGAACTTTACATTAATTTAAATTTTTTAAATTTTAAATTTGAAAAGAGTTTAGACCTAAGTGTTCTACCAGAGAGGGAAATTTTCAAACTAACTTTTAAGGGGTTTCTGTTAAGCTAATATAGCGATGTTATGTATCACCAAAATTGGGAGAGAATGGACTTTCTAATTATGAGGTTAGTTTCTACACAAGAAGCAACTTATTTGAGCTATAAGAGGTTTTCTTCTAGATTCCCAACTTGCAACTATATTTAGGTGACGAAGATCAAAACTTTTTTTTTTTTTGATATGGTAATGACCTTAATATTAGTAAAAGATAGTGAAGATGCAGTTTGGGTCAAATTTTGATCACCTTCACTCAATAAAAACTCAAATTTCACTAGAATTTGATAAGGTTTTTAAATATTTTGGTTACAAAATGATTTCTATCATTAAGTGGAGATATTTACAAGTTTTTTATAAAGTAATGATGAAAAAAAAATTAGATCAAAATGGTAGAAAGATGAAATATGTTTTCAGTTGTAGGAGATGGAATTCCAAGTGGACACATGTCAAGCATAGATCAGATCTCAGAATTCATCTTCTTTCTATAGCTTTCTATCTTTCATCCATGGTAGAGTTTCCAGTTTTGGGAGAAAAATTGCTCATTGCTATGATACCAAGTTGTGGTTCCAGTCTTGATGTATTCCCAATACTGAGACACCATTCTTCATTAATTTCTCTTGTACGAATAGAAGTAGGAAGATAAAGTTCAGATCTATTAGGTTTTTTTGTGTTTTCATTTCATGCATATAAATGTATTGTTTCAAAGAAATAAATACAAAGAACAACATATGATTAAGTTTCATTTTAGGTCTCATCTCTTTTCTCAATGAGCAACAATATTTTATGATCTTTGAACAAAGAGCTTAGGTTATAGTTGCAATCCCTTAAGGTTGTATGTTTTTTTATTGTTGTTTGTAACACAAGGGGTGATGTAAATGCTTCAGTGAATCAATAGGGTTGCCATTTTATTGAGAAGGATATCATGTAAGAATGAGGTTTAGATTGAACACAAATGTTTATTTACAAGGTAAATAGATAGATTGTATATTTGAATATATAAATAAGTAGATCAAATATCCATATGTATGCATTTGATTCATGGATTTACCTAATGGATTAGGCACTGGTCAACTACATGATCATTAAGTCTTACTTTTGCATATCTAAGGGTTTATTGAATTCAACATTATTAATCAAACATTTTCCCCTTTCATGTTGAAGAGCTACAATAGAATGCCCTCACTCAACTTATGAATTTCCTAGATTTGCATTTAGCTACTATAAATATGTGTTATTACATGAGTTATTAGGAGAAATAAGGGTTAAATCTTCTTTGTGAGATTCAAGAATATGTTTTTGCATTGGTACCATATCAGTTGAATCTGAGGTCCACCCGCTTAGGTTTCATAGAGCTTGAAGTAGAAGAAGGGTCAAGCCTTATAGTTGGCCTCGTGTTTGAAAGGATATGTCAAAAATGGGTGTTAGTTTTGCCTAGATGTGTTTTGTTCTCATCAAGGTAATTGGAAATAGGTAACATTTTCAAACACCAACACTAGGTTAAGAAAATTTCTCTTTAAAGTAATTTGTAAGACATTTCCTTGATGGTTTCATGTTTTGCCACTCCATTCTAATCATTGAACACACAACATAGAGATCTATGATCCAGGTTGTTGGTGTTTGAAACTACTAAACAACAAAATGCTTAATACCAAAGTAATAATACTCACATAATCTAAGGGTTAGCTACTCCCTATTAACAACTATATGCGTAAATTAGTTGGAACCAACTTTGACAAGACCAAGTCTGGCTTTCTACTCTTTATGCTCTAAAGAACCAAGATGGTCATATGTAAGGGATGATTCAAATACATACTATCATATGAGAATTATATTAGTTTCATTATGATTCTTATCTTCTATCTGAAGAGACATACATAGCTTATTCATTTCTTGACATTCTCTTATTCATATACATCCCTCATAAGTAGATTTGGTCACAATTCTCCATGAGTTTACAAATATTTTTGGAAATTGTAGCTACCTAAGACTCTGAAATTAGATATAAATGAGTACTGACCAACATTTATAACCTCAAACAAAAGGGAATGAAAATGATTTTGAATTTATAATTGATTTGATATGTAGTGCTAGAATTTACTCTTACTCACTTTCGACTTATATGACCAGTGCCTTGTCCACTGGGAAAAAGGTTAACTATTGGTAGGAGATCTAGTTCAAATAACTTGTAAATGAATCTATCAATTGTAATCACTCATTTCCATTCTTATGAAATATCCATTTAATAAACTCATAAACTCTGCTAATTTACTGAAGCATTTATATAATTCCTTGAATTAAAAACAATAATAGAACTTGTATACAACCCATCCAAACTGCATTCAATCAATTAAACCTTATTCAAATGACTTCAAAGTAAACAAACTCATAAAATAGAGACAAAAATTGGTGACACAGATATAATGTAAGTACCCCTTTGTATTATCCTTTTAGATGACTAATACAATAACCAATAGAAACTCAATGACAAACCTAGAATATCTTGCTGATTTTGTCATTTATAAATATTATCATAGAGTACACAATTGAAAGTAAACTCAAAATAACTACATACAACTAGATTGACTATACTTTTCTTTGAAAGAAAAAAAATTATACAAGTCATTCAGACCCATCACAATGCCTTGAAAAATCATTTATATAAGGATGGGTTGCAACAAGAAAAGGGAAAATGTGACTAACAAGTGTCTTTTCACAAAAGATATCTACTTGCTAACAGTCAAAAAGGACAAAAACATTTTGTAATAGAAAGTTAATACATCAAGTAATTCTTTAGTGGGTTCCATTTCTGTTACACCTTCACAAGCTATTGGTTCTTTAGTTGGCTACTACTATTCTAAATCTTCAGCATATGTAGCTACTATAGTGACCAATGATGAATCTTGTTGTAGCACTTGCAAATCAATTTTTGCCCAAGGGTTTTTACTATTTTCATCCTGAACTAACAAAACTACTTTTACTCTTGTTTGTTCTTTTGTCTTGTCCACATCTTGAGCTTTTGAACCTATAACTAAAATTGATTATTGACCTTTATCCTTGTTCTCTCTATGATCTGGTGTTGTTATATTGATAATTTGTTCTTCATCTTCTTGCACCTCATCATCATCTATCTTAGCTTCTTCCAACTATTCATCAGGAGCAATATCTACCATCCTTTAATTTGTTGATGAAAACAAGTCTAATGAAAAACTAGCCATATATGATCTTAACTTCATCTAAAAACATAATTCTACACATTTCACCAAGAAGCCCCCAAAATCAAAAATTCACCTATAGCTACTTCTAGAAAATACCTACACAAGATTTGATTACAAAAATGGATAGTTTGTTCCTTGTTGATTCCAATGATATGCTACACTACATGTTTCAGATAGAAATCATGCTTTTGAGACCAATCTGAAAATCTGGCTCCCAAACCATGAACAACATTAAAATTGAAAGATTTTAAAGTTCATATAGTCAAAACTATATTTTAAAATATTTCAATTTGAAAGTAATGAGCATTGAATTCTTTGATATTTTCATTTCTATTACTTTTTCACTCTCCATCCAATCTACAGATACCACATGTCCATCTTTGATTTGCTGATTGTACCTAAGGGAGCTCCACATAACACCAAGTAGTTGAAATATATGAGATTTTGGAATATATGCATTTTTGTAGTATTGTAGAAATGAATTCTTCTTTCCAAAAAATTCCCCTTCTATGATATTACGATGAGCTCTTCATTTGTCATAGCATCACAAAGCTCTCAAATTCAATCTCTGATCTCATGATTTGGTTTAAATTCGGGCCTCTTTATTTTCTCACCCATGATCTCTCAAAAATAGGCATATCATATCATCAAGGACCTTCGAAAACTGGCTCCTAACAATATGGCAAACATATCATTTTTTTAGCATTGTAGGGCTTCAATTTTGGTCATCTGACCCTATGATCAATCATAACATCATGGCACTTCAAATTTTGGTTGACATTCCTACAATTGGTCATAAGATCATAGATCCTCCTCATTAACTTCTCTGATGATATGATGAGCATCCTTCTGACCTTACGACAAGGATAAATTCCTAACATCTCAAGCCCTTGAATTTCACCTTGCGATCTCATAATTGATCATAATATTGCACACCTTTGCTTTGAGCTATTTGATCTAATGATGTGCCTCCTAGATCTCCCATGTGTCACTCCTCCATTTGAATGGTCCTCTAACCATATGATGGGCTCATAATTGTACTATCTTAGTCCAGAATCCTATGAAAGTCATAGTATTGCAAGCCTTCAAAATTCCCTCCTCCAATCTCATGATGACTCCATTTTTGAAATTATGATGACATGAATAATGATGCCACATGGCATCTTTGGCTTGCATCAGTTATCAAAGTCCACTCTTTATCCTCTGCCAGCTATCTCTACACTGGGCCCTGTCATATTATTGTAAGCCACTTCTTTTTAACCTATGATCATATGATTGCAGTCAAGCTCACCTCTCATAGCATCATGTTAGATTCCTTTTTGTTTCTACAATATTATTGTGACCTTGAAACTCTGTATTGCATCATCGGTGGATTATGATTTTTCTTTTGTGATCTTATGATCAAGTCCTAGTTGTGACATCAAAGAGCCTCTTTCATAACACTATGATCTCATCATGAAGGATTCATTGTAACATCAGAGACCATAGTTTCCTACCCAACTTAGACCTTTTCTTATCCCCCTAATTCTAACATAAAACACACTTGGTACTCATACACTTATTTTGTCTAATTAGGAAATAGAGACTTGTCTAATAGCTCATCACTTTATTTTCCTTTATCACCTTTACAATCCTATAATAACACAGTATTATGTCATCACAACACCTTCATATTTCTTGTGCAATCCCATGATGAACACACTGTCACAAGATCGTAGATGCCCCTTTAATTTCTCCCAATACCATGTTAAACCTTTCATCGTAACATTACAGAAGACAATAATGCAAGACATTCAAAACATTATACAATCATACAATACAAAAGATATCCCATGATCGAGGAAACTCAAAATTCTATCCACAATAATATGACACAATAACAATCATGAGATTGGGGAAGGCTAAAACCCTTGCTTGCAATACTCTACTAACCCTCCATCATAACATCATAAGAAACAATGTATTTAAAGAAAAAGGAAATCTATTCATTCAAATGTCTTAGGGTTACAATTAGGGCTTGAGTCAATCCATCAGGTTTATGTGAAAACTAGGGTTTAACAAGTTTTTCAAAGGTTATTAAACTGCAAGGCCAAAGAACCAAAAACCCTAGTTGGTAAACAATGAATTCAGTTCTAATTTTTAACCTAAGATTTGGAAAATTTTATTTTGTAAAAATTAGACCAATAGTGGCTCTATCTGGGCATGATAGACTACCTAAGTGTATGCAAGAATATAGAATCTATGGTTGAGGAGACCACACACCTAACTTTCCTTAGAGCCTGACAAAACTAATAGAGCAACAATAGGGAAAATCTATGTACAAGAAACTACACAAAGACCAAAGGATTTACAAATGTACAGATAGACCATAGACTTCTATTCATGGAAGAAATAAGTATTTTTTAGAAAAGAAATCTCTTCAAGAACTATCCTTGAACTAGCAATCCAAGAATGATGCTTGACAAATCCTTGAAAATATAAAAGCCTTCTCCCCACATATTTTCAATTAGATAGGGGCCTAACCATATGGGATCAAACTTACCATGTTTTCCTTAATATTCCATCCTAACATTCCACATAGATACCATATCACCTAATTCAAATTTTCTATCAATGGCTCTCTTGTCATATAAATGCTTCATCTATGATTGTAACTTGGCATTTTGCATAGAAGAATCTCTTCTTGTTTCTTCCAATTGTAATATATCATCCATTCTGAGTTGCATTTCATCAATGATATCATCTTCATAAAGTTGAACAAATTTATATATTTCCTTTAGATTATTTTGTCAAATTCTAGCTTGTATGTCATAGACCAAATCAAAAGGAGCACATCCAATGGCCTTTTACATAGTAACACTATCAACCCATAGAGCTAATGGCAATTTTGAATCCTACACCTTCTTGTTCTCTCCTAAAATCCTCTTGATAATCTTCAATATGTTTTTTTTGCTTGATTCTACCTGACCATTTCCTTGGGGGTGATAAAGTGATGATGTGTATTATGTAATGTCATACTTCTTACAATTTCTTTTATATTCCTTAGATCTAAAACACATAGCATTGGTAGTTACAATCTTCTGTGGGCATCCCAACCTGGTCACAATATTATTTAGAATGAAATTAATCACTAAACCTAGTCCAATCCCATTTAGAGAAGTAATCAATAGGCACCAGGATCCAAGAATGTCCACCATTGGATTTTTTAGAGATCTCACCTATAAAGTCAATTCCCCATTGTTGAAATGGTGCCTACACTTCAATAGGTCTTAATGGTAAATTCCTAAAAAAAATTATCTTTCCACTAAACCGTTGACAAGCATCACATGTTTTCACAAACTCATAAGCATCTCTGAAAAGTGTTGGCTACCAAAAACTACCCCTCAAAACTTTATGAGCAATTATTTTAGCCATAGAGTGACTACCACATACACCTTCATGCATATCTCTTAAGATCCTTTTAGACTCAATTTCATCTACACATTTCAAAAGGACCCCTTCCATATTCCTCCACCATAATTGCCTCTATACAATAACATACCTTAGAGCCTGCAACTTTAGAGATCTTTTCTAGTTGTTTATTAATTCTAGTGGGGATTTCATGTTCTGCAAGTATCCATACTGTAAAGATTATCCCTACAACTATCATCAAGTTGATTAATTTGATTTGCCTCTAAATTGGCTTCTATCATCAATTTGGCCAAACCTTGACCCCTAACCAATTTGGTGATATGAATATCAATGTTAAATTTTTATATTTTGTTAATCTACCTACATCTTCTACTAGATTCCTCTTGTTATGAAAAGATATCCTTTACTGTAGTAGTAAGGATAAATGCAATAACATTGTCTTACATTAGGAAACACCTAAAAGCTTTAACAACCTTTACTAAAGCATATGCTTGGTTCTCATTTATCTCATATTTTAGTTTAGCAAGTTGTAATGATTTGCTAAAGAATGCAATTGGTTGTTCATATCCCTCCTCATTCTTCTGCAACAAGATTGCAGCTACATTATGAAATGAGGCCAAAGAAAATATATGCATTAGCTTATCATAATTAGGTTTCCTAAGAATAGGAGCATCTTTAATTGTTTGCTTGATTTTCTGGAATGCAATGGTAGGCTCCCCATCCTATTTTATCTTACATTCCTTTCTCTAACATCCTTGAAATAGGCCTACTAATCTCTATAAAATTAGTCACAAACCTTTTGAGAAAATTAATCCACCCAGAAAATGACTAAATTACCTTAACACTTTTAGGCTTCTAAATTTTGTCTATTTCTTCTACCCTTTTAGGGTCAATCCTCACTCGATGCTTACCAACTAGATGCCCCAACAACTTTCCTTCAATAACACCAAAATTACATTTCCTTGGATTTAAAGAGATACCATACTTAAGCACTCTAATAAATACCTTTTTTAGATGCATGCAATGATCATTCTCATCCTTGGAATAAGTAGTTAGATTATCCTAATATACAACTAGTAATTTATCAATAATATTAGCAAAATCCAAATTCATAGCCCTTTGAAAAGTAGCCCCAACATTAATAACCCCCAAAGGCATCTTGACATACACATAAGTACCCCATGGAGTAGTAAAAGTAGTCTTAAATTGTTCTAATTCCTTAACAACCACTTGATTATAACCTAAAAAGCTATCCATCATGGACATAAGTTTAGAACTAGCGACCGTTTACAACATAGCATCCATATTTGGCAATCCATAATTATCCTTTAATGAGGATATATTAAGATTCCTGAAGTCAACACACAATCTTATGTCTCCATTTTTCTTCCTAACATGGACTAAATTGGACACCCAAGAGGAATGTCTAATAGGCTTTATGATCCCTAAATCTCTTAACTTGATTAGTTACTCTTGCATTTTGGGAGTCAAAGTTGGATTTATTAGGCTCTATTTCTGCCTGAAAGGTTTAGTATTGGGTTTCAATAGGATTTCATGCTGAAAAAAATCTTCTCTATATGATTTTAGGTCATCATATGACCATGCAAACACATGTCTATATTTCATTAAAAAAACTATCAAGTCTTGCCTAATTTTAGGAGGTAATTTCTTACCAATATATACCTCCATAGGCTGATGTTTCCTCTATTCCCAAATTTACCTCCACCAGATCTTGAGCATTATACTTACTGGCATCAACCTGTGACCTGTCTTGGTTGTCAAAAATAGTTTCTAAAACAACTAAACTCTTTAGGATTTTGTTTGTCTTTAATTTCACAATTTCCTGCCCAAAAATAATATCTTTTCCATTTATATTTTCTACATAAGCTACACAATCAATTTCTTGTCCTAACAACATATTATCACAATTCAAAAATCTCAAAATATCCTTATCGTCTTCAAATACTTGCCAATTCTAGACATTATTAGGAATAGAAGTTCTAGTTTGAACTTTGGATATACTAGAAAATGTGATATCATCAAGGTTTACTACTATATTTGCTAACAAGTTTTCCATCTTGTTATTAGTCCTATCTTTCCAAACTATCCAAAATGCATCAAAATATTTAGTCATGTCCCATGCAAAATTCATATATTGTTTTAATCTTTTGTTTTTTGACACATAAGTATTCCCTACTTGGGATACAACCAATTCAAAATCTCCCATTACATGCAAACATTTTATCCCATGCTTATGAGCTAATCTAAGGCCTAATAGAACAGCCTCATATTTTTCTATATTGTTGGTACAAGGGACACTCAATGTAAAAGAAAATTTATATGTTACCCCTTCTAGAGATATCAACAAAATACCTACACTAGATCCATCCTTTTAGTAAGCACCATAAAAAAGCATAGCCCATAGATCACCTTTATCTATCTTTGTGTTAGCTTCTATTTCCATTTGAGATTTATGCTTGGATTTCTTCAAAGTCAGAACCTTAGCTCAAAATGCATTGATATCTGTATCCACAAATTTTTTCATAACATCCTTTATCTCCTCTTCTATCATATATATACTTTTAGGCTCCCTACTTACTTTTACCAAATTTCCCTCAATGTTGAAAGTAGCAAATGATAAATCACATTGTAGACTCCTTCCCATGGCAACACTCCACTTTTTGGATAACAACATGCCATATTGGGATGGAATATCAACAACCAACACACTCATAGTAAGCACCTTGTCAGGGTAAGTTGTTTGTCTATATGGTAAAACATTAATAGTACCTATAGCTGTCCCTTCTCTTTTATCCATAGCATAACACCTTCCCTGAGTAGTATCAACCTTTAGGCCTAATTCCTTCATTATTTCAAAAGGCATCATAGTATTGGAAGCACTAGAGTCAATCATGCAAATTTCTAATGTTTTATCATTTACCAAAATACTCAAGAAAAATGGCTCAACATTTCCCAAACATTGATTTATAAAGTTATCCAAAAACATCTGAGGAATTTGAGGCACAACTACTTCAGCTTCTTTGTCTTTCACCTTCTCTTTACTACTTTCTTTGGGATTGTTATTTTCATTACAATCATGTCTTACCTTTATATCAGTATCTCCCGATCATGTTATGGATTTATTTCTATATTCAAGGATTCTTAATAATTTAGACAAAGGAACTTTGATAGTGATTTATGAAAACATAGTAGTCATATCTATAGAAGAATCAGATGGGCTATCAATAACCATACCCCTATTTTCATGATGTTTATCCAAAATGTTTATAGCACCTTGTTAATTCTTATCATTTATAGTGATTTCTTTTGGTATCTTCTCATCTAACCATGCTATGGCTTTATTTCTGTGTTTAGGGGTTCTTAATAATTTAGACAAAGGAACTTTGACAATGATTTATGATAACATAGTAGTCATATCTATAGAAGAATCAGATGGGCTATCAATAACCATACCCTTTTTTTCATGATGTTTATCCAAAAAATTTATAGCACCTCATTAATTCTTATCACTTACAGTGATTTCTTTTGGTATCTTCTCATCTAACTTCTTGGGAGCATTATTTGGGAACTCAAAAACCTTGGGATTATCCACCTTCTTTGGTTCCCATTTTCTATTGGTAATTTTAACTTTCACAGCAGGGTTTTCTTTAGGCTTCACAACTTCCCCTTTTTAAATATTAACTCCTTTTATAAACATACCAACCACCTTGTCATTGCCCTCCTTCTGAGCCATGTTTCTAGTTTGTAATTGAGCTATCATGTTGGTAGTAATTTGATCAATCTCTTCCCTAGAAGGTTTCCTTAATGTCACCTCTCCTTTGGCATTTACCACATTACACACTTTATCTTCAACATCATCCTCATTAGAAAATACTTACTATTATATTTCATTCTGAAACTGCCTTTGATCATTTACATCTCTATCATAATCTTCACAATTAGAATAATCATAGTGTGACTCAAACATATTACATCCTACATTATTATTTTCTTCATTTTCTTAACATTTGTCTACTATAGTCTAATTTCCAAGGAAGGACAAGGCTACTGGACAAGCTTTATGGGCATGGGGTAATTGACACAGAAAGCACCATGTAGGCTTAGCAATGAACTCAAGATCATTCACTAAATTTATAGAGTTTTTGGATAAGGGATTAGGGGTCACCTTGTTGTTGAAATTCTTAGGGAGAGGGACACTAGGCTGACCATCTTTCCAAGTGGTGTTATAGGGAAAATTTTGTAACCTATTATGTCTATTGAAATTTGATTGGTAAGGGACCCTATTTTTAATGGGACTCCTATTATTCTTTACCTGAGGAAGATTTAGGCTCTTTATAGCATTTAGATCTTGACTTATCTCACTAGACTCTTTCTTTTTTCCAGCTACACTTTTGTGGTCTTCCTTTATATTTCCCTTATTCCCAAACAACCTAGGATCATCTCTTTTACTTTCTAACCTCCCTAAAATTCTCAAGTTATTCTCTACATTTATAGCAATTTTGAAAGCATCTCTTAAAGTCCTATGTTCTTTATCCCTAAGTTGGTATGCCATTTTGCCATCAGAAGCATTTAAGTATGTAATTAGACATATCTTGTCATCAACTCACATGGTTTGCATGAGCTTATACATAATTTATTGAAATCTATTATTGAATTCAATGAAAAACTCATTAGGTAACCTCTTAATGTTACTAAATTCACTTAAGATATAGCTTTGATTCTCACCATATTGCTCTTTGAAATAGTACTCAAGATCCTTCCAATCAACAATAGATAATTTAGAAAGTCTCATGAACCATTCTCTAGAATCTTTAGGTAATGACTAAAAAAAAAAATTCATAATAACATCTTCAACCTCAATCTCATAATCACTCATCATATCAAGAAAACTCCTCAAATGGTTCTCACAAGTGATAGCATTATTCCAAGAACAATTAGACAACCTTTTCCTTATTTCTTGTGGGATGGGGTTAGGGAAACTAGGGATTCCATCAAAACATATTTTCCTATAACCCTCTAATAGGATAGGTCTACTTTGTAAATCAATCCTAGGATGATGGACAATATCTCTTTTAGTATTATCCATAGTATTACTAGTGCTAGCATCACCAACAGATTTTTTACGCTCTACCTTCAATGAAAGTGAAGAAAATAAAGAAGTAGGTACCTTGGTAATTTTTTTATTTTCTTCATTAGATCCACCATCATATTTACACATAACTATAGACTTCCTCCTAGCATTTTCCAAGAACTTAATCTTGTTGTTTATCTCAGCTATAGTTGCTTCATTTTCTGCAATTTCCAATATCTTAACCAAAGCATCCTTTTCTTTCCTATTCTTTTCCAACTCAATATTAGAAGGTGACATGTAATCATGAATGTGAACAATCTCTATTGGATCCTTAATCTTAACACCAATCTCCTTCTATTTATCTTTACCCATAGCATCAATAGCACACTCTACATCTTTTACTTTATTGTCATTAACTTGTAGAGCACTATAGTTCTTAATCTATTGTATTACAAGTCCTTCTAGGTTTATATTCTGAGTTGCCAACAACTTTGGCTCTTGTGTCTTAAGCTTTTCAACTTGAACTATAACCTGTGGTTGCCACACACTAGTTGCTATCATATTTTTCTTCTTTAGGGCAATAATTTTCCTAAGTAGTGTCTACTTTTCTTCAAAAGCTTTCATAATATTTTCTTCCCTCTCCTCTTGCAATTTCTTATTTATGGCTTCTTGCTCAACAAGTCACATTATTAGGATCTCAATCTCATTAGGATCAGGGATGGTAAACTCAAAACCAACATTTTTTTCATCATTAAAATCCTCATGATCTAAATGTTTTGGTCCAATTTCTTCTTGAGAATAGTCAGATAGGAAAGGGATCATACTTCATTGAAAAAGATTATTACTATTTCTTTTTTCTAGACTGGGTGCATTTTGTTGCCTAATAGTTTCTTGACATATTACTTTGGGAGTGCTAAAAAATTCATCACCCGATAGTCTCGGATGAGATTTAGAACTTTGGCAAGATGATTCCCTTTCCACAATAGAAAAATGAATATTCTCTTCCCTTATTACTTGCTCTTAGGAATGGTCTTCTCTATGCATCTAAGACCTTTTCACAAACCAATTCTATCTTTCGCTAGAAGGGAGATGAGTTTGTAATTTAATTCCTAGGTTTTTCTTCACATTATCCCATGTGTTTTTCTTATTCTCCATAATTTGAGACAACAAATTTCTAAATACACACACTGGTTAAAACCCTCTGAGTAGCCACCCACCCTATTAGAATGGGAATAGTTTTTGAATATATCATAATTACTTCACCTATAATCTCAAAAAAAATTCAAATAACCCTCAAGACAATAGAAAAATTCACGTGAAAATGCCTACCTCAAACTCTACCCAAGGGAAACATAGATCTTAAATCATATACTAGTTTATGATAACATAAAGTGGTATATCCTAGTAGAGTTGCCATTTTTTTGGCATTTGAAACTATTGAAAAAAAAATGCTCAATAGCAAAGTGATAATACTCACATAATCTAAGGGTTAGCTACTCCTAACTTATGTGACCAGTGCCTTATCCATTGGGAAAAAGGTTAACTATTGGAAGGAGATCTAGTTCAAATAACTTGTAAATGAATCTATCAATTATAATTGCCTGTTTCTATTTTATGAAATATCCATTTCATAAACTCATAAACTCTATTGATCTACTGAAGCATTTACATAATTCCTTGAATTAAAAGCAACAATTGAACCATTATACAACCCATCCAAATTGCATTCAATCAATTAAACCTTATTCAAATGACTTCAAAGTAAAAAAAACTCATAAAATGGAGACATTAATTGGTGACATAGATATAATGTAAGTACCCCTTTTTATTATCCTTTTAGATGACTAATACAATAACCAATAGGAACTCAATGAAAAGCCTGCAATATCTTGTTGATTATGTCATTTCTAGATATTATTAGATAGTACACAATTGAAAGTAAACTCAAAACAACTACATATAACTAGACTGACTGTAATTTTCTTTTAAGGAAAACACAATTATACAAGCCATTCAAACCCATCATAATGCCTTGAAAATTCATTTATATAAGCATGAGTTACAACAAGAAAAGGGAAAATGTGACTGATAAGTGTGCTTTCAAAAAAGATATCTACATTTTGCTAATAGTGACAAAGGACAAAACATTTTTGTAATAGAAAGTTAATACATGAAGTAATTCTTTGGTGGGTTCCATTTCTATTACACCTTCACAAGCTATTGGTTCTTTGGTTGGCCACTACTATTTTGAATCTTTGTCATATGCAACTACTATAGTGGTGAATGATGAATCTTGTTGTAGCACTCACAAATCAATTTCTACTTGAGGGTTTTCACTCTTTTCATATTGAACTGACAAAACTACTTTTACTCTTGTTTGTTCTTCTATCTTATCCACATCTTGGGCTTCCAAACTTGTAACTAAAATTGACTGTTGATCTTTATCCTTGTCCTCTCTCTAATTTTGTGATGTTATATTAACAATTTGTACTTCATTTTCCTACACCTCATCAATATCTATTTTAGCTTCTTCAAATTTTTCATCAAGAGCAATATCTTCCATCCTTTAATTTGCTGATGAAAACAAATCTGATGAAAAACTAGCCATATATGATCTTAATTTGATCTAAAAACATATTTTTGCACTTTTCACTGAGAAGCTCCCAGAATCTCAAATTTTCTTGTAGCTACTTCCAAAAAATATTTGGACAAGATCTAACTGCAAAAATGGATAGTTCATTCCTTGCTAATTCCAATGGTATACTACACTGCATATTTCAGATAGAAATCATGCCTCTGAGACTAATCTGAAAATTGTGCTCCCAGACCATGAATGACATTCAAATTGAAAGCATATAGTTAAAACTATATAATACTTAAATTCATTTTAAAAATCTTTCAATTTGAAAATTATGAGAGTTGAATTCTTTGATAGTTTCATTTTTATTACTTTTTCACTCTCCCTCCAATCGGTAAATGCCACATGTCCATTTCTAATTTTCTAATTGTACCTAGGTGGGTACCACATAACACCAAGTAGTTGAAATATATGAGACTTTGGAATATATGTATTTTTTTAATATTATAGTAATGAATTTTTTTTTCCATGAACTTCCCCTTCTAGGATATTATGATGAGCTCTTCATTTGTCATAGCATCACAAAGCTCTCAAATTCAATCTCCAATCTCACAATTTCGCATAAAGTTAGGCCTCTTTATTCTCTCACCCATGATCTACTGACAATCGGCTAATCATATCATTGAGTACCTTTAAAAACTAACTCCTCACCATATGGAAAAAATATCACTCTTGTAGCATCGTAGGGCTTAAATTTTGGCAATCAGACCCTACAATCAATCGTAATATTAGGGAACTTCAAATTTTTCTTGGTGATCATACAATTGGTCATAATATTGTAGATCCTCCTCATTAGCTTATCCAATGATTTAATGAGCATCCTCCTAACCTTATCAAAAAGAAAGATTTGTAACATTGTACGCCCTTGAATTTCACCTTGCAATCTCACAATTAATCATAATATCGCACACCTTTTCTTTGAGTTGCTTGATCTGATGATGTGCCTCCTAGAGCTGCCACATGGCACTCCTTCATTTGAATGGTCCTCTATCCATATGATGGGCTCATAATTGTAATATCTCATTCCACGATCCTATGAAACTCATAGGATGATAAACTATCAAAATCCCTATTGGAATATTCAAATATGGAAAGAGTACTTATGAGAGGGGGGGGGGGGGGGGATGCGAATCATAAGTATCACACTTTAGTCAATAAAACTTCTAACTTTAAGTAAATTGCATGCATGTAAATACATCAAATAAACATGTAACAAAACTCATGCATCAACCACTCATAACACTAGAATTTGGTAACCTAGAAACCCTCCAAGAATAAGAAGGTAAAACTCGGGTGGGGATGATACCCACAAAAATTACTGCAGCAATATTGTTCAACCACTTCTGATGGTTTTCCCTGTTAAAGGCCTACCCTATTAAAGGCTTTATATTGTGTTAATAGTGACCTGGTTAGAGGATTTACAAAAACTTAACATGAAGTGTCACCCGGTTAAAGGATTTTAATCACCTAATCAAAAGGATCTTACAAAATAGCTATAAAGCTAACCTATCACCATAGGATTTTCATTCTAATACAATTGCTAGAGAGTATTAGATACAATAAACCTGATAGATTACAATCCTTGATTGCTGAATACAAGCTCCTTTTCTGCCTTCTCCTGATCTTGATCCTTTGTGATCTGATAACTCTTGCTTCTAAAAATAGATTTTCTTATGCACCCTTGTATGTCCTTTCATATGTATGTTTACAATGAAATTTTGTCTCCCTTATAAAGACTTCAAAGACTTAGGGTTTGATTTGGATCTACAATCCATATTGATTCTCAATTTCCCGCTCAATACTTGTCTTCTACTGATTGGTTGCATGCCTTTATCATTTTTCTTATTGGTTGCATGTGAATTGCATGGAAAAAATAAAAGATTTGATTTTATCATTAGATCCCTCGAAGTTTACCTTCTATAGGCTGCAAAAATTGTTTACATCATAGTTTGTGCAATTTCAAACTTTTATGGTTGTCTACTAAGTTAGTTGGCTCCTAAAGTATTTCTGATACTTGACACATGTTGTTTCTTGGATAGCTTGGCACCTGAACAAAATTGTATTACTTGGTACATGTTGTGCTCGGCACTTGTTATCACTCGGCACTTGTTAACACTTGGCACCTATTGTACTCGGCACTTGTTAACACTCAACACCTGTTGTACTCGACACTTGTTAACACTCGGCACCTATTGCACTTGGCACTTGTTATTACTCGGCACCTTCTCTTACTCGGCACTTACTCTTGATCTTGGTTAAGTGTATTGACACTCAGTTGTCAATTTTATCTTTTAAGCTAACAATCTCCCCCCTTTGACATGAGTGGAAAAAACACTTAATTAAGATCCATGTGACTCATTAATTCAAAATTTTCTATCTCCCCCTCAAAATTTTCTATCTCCCCCTTTTATCATTAATCTCCCCCTTTTATCATACTTATCATTTCATTGCTGTACTTAACTCTTATTACTTATTCTCCCCCTTTTTTGACACTTATGTCAAGGGTCTTACAATGAAATGCCATACTTAGCCAAAAATGTGCTATTTACTTCAAGGAGTACCTTCAGAGATGCATCCCAATTTTCTAATGCAACATCCAATGTCTTATGCTGGATGGCAATCTCTGCTGCTAGGTGTACAAGTCCATCAGATGAAGAAAGATTGGGGTCTTTCCTGAGGACTGTCTCTGCATTTATCTGCTCCTTATGAAGTAGTTCTAAATGAGGAGTAATTGATGATTGAATTTGTATCAATTTGGCTTTTGTGGTTGCCTCCTCTGCTGCTAAGATAGCTAACTCTCTTTGTGTGTGAAGCGATTGGACAAAATGCTTCTCACTCTGAGCTGGATCTGTGGGGAGTTGCATGCTAGAAATTTTCAGATTGTTTTCCAAACTCAGTATTTTCTAGCTAGTGTCCTATGTGAATGTGGAAAAATCACCCAACTTGTTGTACAGGGAAAAGATGTTTCCTAGTAAAATTTTAACTGTTATAGCTTTCTTTGCCAGTTCTTCTTGTGACAGTGCTATATCACCGGATATTTTACTATTTACTTTACTTTGGAACTTCTTTTCTGACCATTCAAGCAATCTGACATTTTTTTCCTGGTCTTCATTAGTCACCTAGTCAACTATATTAGATAGTTGTTCTATAATTGGTCTTGATTCATCTAGAGATTGTAAGCAAAAAGGTTCTGTGAATTTATCTTTAATTTCATTCAAGGTAAGCTTATGCTTGTATTCTTTTCTTAGTGCTTCTTGTCTCCTTCTTTTGTCCAATGCACTCTGAATTTCATTAATCTTTTCTTCAGTAAGAGTGCTAGATTCATAATATGGGATCTTTATTTATTCATCAAGCTTAGGAACTCCATAGTGAAGTTTCCTGACTGCCTTTGATGAGCTCGAGCCTAGTGTCCTGATTTTTAGCTGTAACCCATCTGTGCTTGATTGCTGAAGAGTTTGTGTTGGAGTACCAGATTTTGGTAATGCAACCAGTGTTTGTATTGCAGTCTCCTCCTTCTTCTTTGTCTCATCTTTTTCTTTAGCTTGAATATCCCTTTTATGAATGCTAGGTGGGGTTGAACTTGTTGGTTGTTCAGATGTTTCTTTTATTTCCCGTACTGCTGTACTCGGCATTTGGAGTGTATAAGTGACTATACTTGGTGGAGGTGGTGGTGGAAGAAATAGAGTACCAGTAGTTTGTATGGTCAAAGGTGGCACTTGTGCTTTTACCTTGACTTCTGGATTTTGTAATTCATCAACACTGACCAGTATAGGATTTGAACTTAATTTTGCTACTAGTGATAATTGGTCAAGGATTTCCAAATCCTTTGTAGTTAATGGATTGATGTTTAGATTTGAAGTGTCTGTAACATCCTTTATTTTTATGATATCCGTAGGTGTGATGGTGGCATGAGGAGGACTAGGAGGGGATACCTATATGTCTTGCATACTTTGATCTTGTGGCTCAGTTGTATCTTTCTCTTCCTCTTTCTCCTCATTATGTGCCTCTTCTTCCTTTTCTTCTTTACTCTTCATCTCCACTAGTTCCTTCTCTTTTTCTTTGGTTTTTGATACTTTCTTTTCCTTTGTCTTGGCACTTGCTTCTGCCTTGTATTCTTCATTATATACATCTTCTATTTTCTTGTAAACTATTTTCCACAATCTTTTGGATTTAGTAACTACCTCTTCAATTTTATTTTGCAATATGCTGAATGCTCTATAATTGGGAGTGAATCTGTTATTATGCCTTTTTACTACATTTATTATTTGATCCTTAGTCAAATCAGGCAACAATCTGGCTAATGTTGACTCCCTTATTTATTTTTCCATTTGTAAACAAAAATACCATTTATCCTCTACAATTTTATACAATTCTCTTGGCATAGATTCATCTAATTCTAGAGGTGTGTGCTTATACTCAGCCATCATAGAATACACAAATTCCTCTAATTTATTTTTCTCTTCTTTGGTGAGCTGAGAAAAATTTAGGTTCTTTAGACCTTTTAAATCATTATTCCTAATTTTTGAACATAATTTATCAACAACAGTCTGGGGTTTGTGTCTTACCACTTGAAATTGACTATTGTCTTCTAACTTTTTTTCTCCTCATCTATTTCAAGCTGGGGAATAAATTTCCTTTTCTTTGACTTAGCAAAAGTCTTCTTTGAGTCTTTCTTCTTTCCTTTTGCCTCCTCTTATGCTTTTTGTGCTGCAACCCTTGTGGTAGGTCTCTTTGGTGCAGGGGCAGCTTCTTTCCTCCCCTTGGATTTAGGAGCAGAAGGAGTTGTGGTCTTTCTCTTAACTGGTGCTTCCTTGGCTTCTTCTACCTCAACACTTTCCTCTTTGTCTTCGCCTAACTCTTGAGTCTGACCTTGAAGTTTATCTTCTTCTTCTTCAATGTCTTCTCCCTCTTCTTCTGCTATTCCTTCTTCTTCCTCCACGCCAAATTTTCTTTTGATTTGTCTCACCATTTTCTCTTTCTTCTTTACTGCTGAAGTAGTCTTCAAATTTGTTATTACCTTTGATTTGACAACATCATAAGTTCCAAATTTTTTTGCATTTTTATCAACTTCTTCTATAGGTAGAGCTGTTATTGTTGCAGAGGCTTGATCAACATCAAGTTCATAACCTAGTGGCCTAAGCCATCTTACTCTAGGTATAACTACTTGTATGTAGGTATAATCTATATCTACAAGAAAACAAATATCTTTTTCATATTTCTTAGTCAATGAGACTGGAATTCTCATTCTTTGTTTCATGGACTTTTTGAAGTCCTCAAAATAACCAGTCATTTGGGCATCAAAATTTTCACCGATCTATTCAATGTATCCATTAATTTGTTCAACAATTGTTTTATCTGGATTCCATTTTACTTTACCCATAGAAGGAAATTCTTTCATCAGATAGAAAAACATAGACATCAAAATTGATCCAAATTTGCATTGAGCTCCCTTGGTCTTCCTTATAGCTCCCAAATTTTCATTAATCTATTGAAACATGAGCTCTGCCAAATCATAAGTATTATCCCTTTTGATTATCTTGTATGCAACATCAACTGCTATATAAGGTACACTGTTTAACCTACTTGATTGATAGAATTTATGTGAAATGATTCTCATAGAAAAATCTTGTAGGGGATCTGTGACTGTGTCGATAGTCATTCCTCTATTGTTCTATTTGGCACCTGTATTTTTCTCTATTACTTCCCTTTTGTCACTTTGTAGGGTCTTTGGCCTATCTAGGGTTGGAATACTAGTAACCCTATGAATAGTCTTCTTGGTGAATTTTACTGGTCCTGATTCTAACTAGAAAGCTCCATCATGTATTTGACTCAAAACTATCCATACGCATTCAATTTTGAAAACAGTCAGAAATGCTAGGGTTTTGGTCAATCCTTTTCTTTCAATTATTGAAAACTCATTTTTTAGTACTTTGTTTTCACATAGTTTATCATATGCATTATGAATTTCTAAGTCTCCTATGGCACCATTTTTGCAATTATAACATCTGCGAACATCTTGGACCATAACGACTTTATCCAGAATAACTAATAATGCACCTATAGGATCATTCTTGTACGCTACTTTTGGAATGGGCTTAAATTTAGGTTGTTTAACTTCATTGCTGACCAACTAAACTTCATGACTCTCTATACCCTTAGTGGTTCCTGACCCAAATGCCATTGTTTGCCAAACTAGGGTTTTTAATTTAAACAAGTTTATAAGTCCTATGTAGCTCGACACTTAAGTAAAATACCTTAAATCGATGAAACTTGTCTTGAATCATTGTTGAGATCTTCATGAATGGCTTCTGAGCTGATCTTGATCTTCTTCGCTCTTTTCGGCTTTGCTTCTTGTTCGAATGGTGAGAAAATGATTGAAAATCAGACTTATGTACCATTCATAACAGAGTAATAAATGCTTAGTACACTGCCAACTATCTACTCGACACTTGAAAAGTTTCATCATGACTCGGCTCCCATTGTGTTTTACTTCACTCAGGTCCTATTGATATTTCATAGGTCGGCATCAACTATCAACTCGGTCGTTGTTAGCAACTCGGCTCCTGAAGGAAACTTCGACAGGCTTTCACAAAAATTATCAATTTTGACTTAGCATCTCTATTTATGCTGATTTCATTTTTGCAGTTCTTATATTTCTTGGGATTGATTTATGATGTAGCTTGGTTTATCAATCTAACACACTCATTCTTTCCTTAACTTGATGAAGTGTGATCACTTGACCTATTAGGTGAAGTGATCTCTGTACTTGATGTGCTAGACTCATCTTTCTTCCTCCATGTCTTATTCATTTCACTTCTAATATGTCCAACATCTATCTTTGCCTTTCCATTGCTGAGCTCAGAACTTGATGCCTTTGACCTTGTTGGGCAATTCCTGCTGACATGACCAGTTTTTAAGCAACTGAAACATGTGGTTTGACTCAACCATATTTTGTAGTTCCCTCTGAAATGTGTTCTTATGCAATTCTGTGGGAAATGTCCATATTCTTGACAATAGTGACTGTTGTACCTGGTGTTGTAATCCCAAAATTCATGGTTAGATGTCTTTGCTAGTTGATTTACTATCCACATAGACTTTGATCTACATTCAAAAGCTCTATGTCCATACTTTTTTCAATTATAACAATGTCCATCAAATCTTGATGTATTGATAATTTGGGTTCTGCATTCATATGCTTGATGGCCTTGCTTCTTGCATTTATGACAATGATTTATGCTTTTGGGTTTGTTATGCTGATGGGCATTCTTTCTTCTATAGACATTGGATGTATGTCCTTTCTTTCCACAGAAATGACATGTAGGTTTAACATCTTTACCTTTTTCACTTCTTTTTTCTGCACTCTTTGATGATTCTCCTACTTTAGTGCTGTTATTCTCCCACTTCACTTGATTTGTTGAGATTTTCTACCACCTCTCTTTCTCTATTCAATTCATTCTACATTTGTTCCTTCTGCATCTTCAAAGTAGAGATCTCAATATCTTTCATATTGAGTTCATGATGAAGATTCATCATTTGAGCAAGTGTATCCATCTGCATGTTTGAGATCCTTGTCAATTTAGTACATATTTCTTCAAGTCTGTTTGCAAGATTCCTCTTGTCATTTTCCATCATGACCTTATCATCAACTGCTCTTTTCTTTTGTTCAGTAATTTCACATATCATTATAGCCTATGATTCATGTTCCATCTTGAGAGATCTTATCTCATTTTCTTTAATTTTATTTTTCTCCATTAGTTCTGCTATTGCTGCATCAAACTCTTTAGTGTCTCCACTGGAAAATATGTTGGTGGTATCAATCTCGTTGTAGTGTATATCATTTTCAGCTATGGCTAGATCCTTCCTCTTTTTTAATGAGTTTCTCAATTTGTTTTTGAATTCCTCCAAGCTATGCAGAGCAAGTTGCACATCTATCACCTGAGTTTTAATGATCTTTCCAAGTTTGAAAGATTCCATCTTTAGATCTTTTCCTCTAAGCTGTTAGGCTTTTCCTTGCGAGAACCTGGCTTGCTCTGATACCAATTGTTGGAATATTCAAATATGGAAAGAGTACATATGAGAGGGGGCGGGGGGGGTGAATCATAAGTATCACACTTTAGTCAATAAAAGTTCTAACTTTAAGTAAATTGCATGCATGTAAATACATCAAATAAACATGTAACAAAACTCATGCATCAATCACTCATAACACTGGAATTTGGTAACCCAGAAACCCTCCAAGAATAAGAAGGTAAAATTGGGGTGGGGATGATACCCACAAAAATTACTACAACAATATTGTTCAACCACTTCTGATGGTTTGCCCTGTTAAAGGCTTTAAACTATGTTAATAGTGACCTGGTTAGAGGATTTACAAACACTTAACATGAAGTGTCACCTGGTTATTGGATTTTAATCACCTAATCAAAAGGATCTTACAAAATAGCTATAAAGCTAACCTATCACCATAGGATTTTCATTCTAATACAATTGCTAGAGAGTATTAGATACAATAAACCTGATAGATTACAATCCTTGATTGCTGAATACAGGCTCCTTTTCTGCCTTCTCCTGATCTTGATCCTTTGTGATTTGATAACTCTTGCTTCTGAAAATAGATTTGCTTATGCACCCTTGTATGTCCTTTCATATGTATTTTTACAATGAAATTTCTTCTTCCTTATAAAGACTTCAAAGACTTAGGGTTTGATTTGGATCTACAATCCATATTGATTCTCAATTTCTCGCTCAATACTTGTCTTCTACTGATTGGTTGCATGCCTTTATCATTTTTCTTATTGGCTACATGTGAATTGCATGGAAAAAATAAAAGATTTGATTTTATCATTAGATCCCTTGAAGTTTACCTTCTGTCGGCTGCAAAAATTGTTTGCATCATAGTTTGTGCGATTTCAAACTTTTATGGTATTCTACTAAGTTACTCGACTCCTGAAGTATTTTTGATACTCGGCACATGCTGTTTCCTGGATAGCTCAGCACCTAAACAAAAATTGTATTACTCGATACATGTTGTACTCGACACTTGTTATCACTCGGCACTTGTTGCACTTGGCACTTGTTAACACTCGGCACCTATTGTACTCAGCACTTGTTAACACTTGGTACTTGTTTTACTCAGCACTTGTTAACATTTGGCACCTGTTGCACTTGGAACTTGTTATTACTCGGCACCTTCTCTTACTCGGCACTTACTCTTGATCTTGGTTAAGTGTATTGACACTCAGTTGTCAATTTTATCTTTTAAGCTAACAATCCCCTCATCTAATCTCACTATGACCCCATTTTTGAAATTATGATGACCTACATAATGATGCCACATGGAACCTTTGGCTTGCATTGATTATCAAAATCCACTCTTTATCCTCTACCAATTGTCTCCACATTGGGCCCCATGATATCATCATAAGCTACTTTTCTTTCCTACGATCATATGATCACAGTCAAGCTTACCTCTCATAACATCATGTTAGATTCCTTTTTTCTTCTACAATATTATAGTGACCTTGAAACTTTATATCACATCATCAGTGGTTTATGATATTTCTTGTGCAATCTTACGATCAAGTCCTAGTCATGACATCAAAGAGTCTCTTTCATAACCTTGAGATCTCACGATGAAGGATTTATCATAAGATTGGAGACCATAATTTGCTGCCCAGCTTAAAAAAAATTTGGTCCCACTAAATCTAACATCAAACACACTTGGCACTCATACACTTGTTCTATCTAATCAAGAAATAGACACTTATCTGACAGTTCATCACTTTTATTTCCTTTATCACCTTTATGATCCTATGATAATATAGTATCATGTCATCACAACACCTTCATATTTCTTTTTTCATCCCATGATGAACACCTTGTTGCAAGATCGTAGATGCCCCTTTAACTACTCCTGATACCATGTTAAACCTTTCATCGTAACATAGGAGAAGACAAAAATGAAAGCCACTCAAAACATTATATGATCATATGATACAAAGGATATCATATGATTGGGGAAACTCAAAATTCTATCCATGACAATACAACACAATATCAATCGTGAGATCAGAAAAGGCTATAACCCTTTCTTACAATACTTCACTAAACCTCCATCATAACATCATAAGAAACAATTAATTTAAAGAAAAGGAAACTCGTTCATTCAAATGGCTTAGGGTTACGGTTAGGGCTTGAATAAATCCATCAAGTTTATGTAAAAACTAGGGTTTAACAAGTTTTTCAAGGGTTATTAAAATGCAAAGCCAAAGAACCGAAAACCATAGTAGGAAAATGATGAATTCAATTTTGATTTTTAACCTAAGATTTGGAAAATTTTATTTTGTAAAAATCAGACCAACACATGTCATGCAAATGTTTGGTAGAAACCTCTTCAAAACTTAAATATTCCTTCTAATTCATCTCGATAATAATTATTCCATAGACTTTATTCTATTCCTAACTTTGATGTAAGCTATACCTTTCTCGATCTTTACTATTTCCTGATGTTAGACATTATTGTTTCTTTACATGTATTACCCTTCTAATGCTCAACATGTATTATGCATGGCACATACTATATAACATGCTACTTGTGTACTTGGAAATTTTTCAATTGCTGATGACTTCCTTACTTGTTGATGACTTTCTTGGTCATTGATGAGTAAAAACTTACTTGCCCCCTATAGAGCTCAGTACATATTCATTTATGTACATGACTGGGCCTATATAGAGTAGCTTGGTCAAAGTGATGATCATTTGTCTCTTCCTTATAAATGACCAAGTATTGACACTAATAAACAATAATGGTTAGAGATACCAACAATATCCCCTTTTGAGATAAATGGAAAAAACACTTTGTCATATTTACACCACTTTAGCATATTTACATATATACAATACAATCTGATAAATGAGATCTCCCCCTAAGTCTTATGACTTATGCCAATATATAAACAATGCAAAAATGAATAAAAAATATATTTAACCTTTATTAAAATATCTTTTCCAAAACTCTTATCCATTCCCTCTTGTTTTTGAACACTATATGTCATTATTGCTAAAGGTTGAATAGGTGGAAGTAATCAATAAGTTTCAATGAGTTTCTTATGAACTCTAGTAATCATGGATAATGTATGATCCCAGTTGGATCTTCCTACCTCAAAAATATGATTCTATAAGTAAAGTTTTGCAAAAAATCAATTGAACTATCAACCACTAATAGATTATGATCTTCTAGAATAAGATCCTTGGTTTTTTTGAGCTCTCTCTACATGACCTCCAAATCAGGTATCATCATCACCTAAATAGAGATGAATTTGGATCTCATATATTTGTTCACTACTTGAAGCTTGGTCAATGTGCCTTGAGCATTAAGTAGATTATTGTAGTGATCAATGCTTAATCATTTGACTTTGAAATAATTTTGTTGGATCTCTTCATCTCAACTTGAATCATATTTATCTATGCTTGAATATTATGAGTAAACCTTTGCACATCCCACAAAATTGTGTATAAATGTTGTATTCTATGAATTAATTCAATCATTATCAATGCTTTCTCTTTTAGTAGCACTTTCTACTTGATAATAGATATGGAAACTTTGTCAAATGTTGACATATAAGTCAAGTTTATTATTAGTGACATACACTTATTCAGATTATAAGTATCTACCAAGCCCATTGTATAGTTAATAGTGTTAACCAAGCATTTTAGTTGTCACTATGTTCTATAGTTTCTACCAAGTCCTTTGGACAAATTCTAATGTTTATTGAGTAGTTACAACTATTGTGAAGATCAGTAATGTAAACCAAACATCTAAGTGTATGTTGAGTTTACTAGTACAAACTGAGCTATGTAGTGCTTACCGAGTTCACAATTGATGTGATGTGAGTCTAGTGTTAACTGAGCTACTCATTGTTAACCAAGTGACTTAGTTTATACTGAGCTCAAGGTGATAGTCTTTATCGAGCTATGCAGTAGTAAACAAGTGATTCGATTTATATACCAAGTTTCATAGTATTCATTGAGTCACCATTGCACACAGAGTTCAAGACTACTTGGAAGTGATTAGTATGGACCGAGCTTCTGTGTCTACTAAGTTCATGATGATTCTAAGCATTGATAGTGGATGACAAGTATTAGAACCTCAGCAAGTCAATAGTCAAAACTTGAGTGTCTATATTTGAGTTGACTTTTTGATATTTGTGTAAAATTGTATTGTGGCTGAATTTGTAATTGTTTAATTAGATTGGTATATATGTAATATGTTGGCACTCAAAATTGCAGCCTTGATTTTGAGCACTGTTGAGAAATTAAGCCCTATGAAAGCTTTTTGGTGCCTATGTACCCAACTGCCGGTCTGAAGCATAAAAAGTGTTTAATGTTTCTAACACCCTATATTCAGCCTGTCTAAGTGTTCCATGAAGTTAAATTATCATTCTAAGTCGTCCTGTGAAGTCTTTTTTTAAGCAATTGTCAAATTTGCAATTCTGCCCTAGTGTCAAACAGCGACAAGAGGCTATGTTTGCCAATGAATATCTCGCACCCAGAAATGTTTCATGACTTGCCACTTTGAGATTATCTAGTGTCCATACCCAAAAACTTACGTTTCAGATTTTGAGTCATTTCAAGTTCGCCTGACTAGGTTTTGAATCCCTCAAAGTTGGTAAGTTACTATTTTCACACAATTGCAAAATGTTTATAATTCTGGGAAGCCCTGTTTGACATATTGTAACTTTTGACCAATTGACCCAAATGTTGAAATTCCTTTTGTATTCCATTGTAGATGTTAGATACTTGTCATGTTTCAAGTTTTAGCCCTTGATGAATCTATTTGATCAATCTTCAAATGCGATTCCAAATGTAATTTCTAACTTTTTACTCATGTCAGCATTTGCAGATTGATTGAAACCCCTATTTATGATGTCATATCTCCTAATCCATGATAGGTGGGATGAAATGGTTTGATTACCTATGTTTTATATGGAAAATACTACAAGTGTGCTAGTTTTTAGAACTTGACAAATCCGTCTTCACACTTTACCAGGTCATTTCCATTCACAAAAATCATTATCTTGTCAATGTTTCTAGTCTACAATTCCAAATAGCCCACTTTGACCACTTGCCAAATGCGTCCTGTTATTCATCATGAGCCCAAATCGTAGATCCATAATTTCCTCATGACAAAGACCCAGTGTCCCATTTTTCATTTCCCCAAATGCTCATTTGCCTAGTTCTTTCAAGCCAAATCCAAACCCAGTTTATCATTTTCTGACATGTTTTCTTGCAGATAATTTTGAGTAAGCAACTTTGACGATAAATATCTTTTGATCCCAAATTCTTCATGAGATGAGATTTGACAGGGTAGGAATATGAGGAACAAAGATTTAGTATTGTTGATCTCGGAGCCTAGTTATCTGTCCGGGTCAGTTTTTAAAGCCAGCCGAGAAGCCCTGTGAGAAAAAAAGTCAAAATTTGCAGATAAGTGATAAAATGAGCTAAAATGATGTCTCAATGATGGATTTTGATTCAAATTAGTATCAGATGTTCAGTGTATTAGTTTGAGACTTTAGTCATTTGAAAATGAAAATTTTTTTTAGCCGGACCCACTTTCTAGGCCCGACTAATTACTTCAAACTGATGAGATGTCAAGGAATGAAGGTGTTTCAAAATGATATTATAACAATGCTTTTCATGTTGATGTCTTGGCATGTACACATATCGTTGCAAAGCAAAATGGGATATATGTGTAATGGCCATAGCAAAAAGGGGATTTTTAATTCATCATTGCTACTATGATTCCACGTAACGGAGATGTAAATTACAAATTTTAAGTGGGGAGTCAATTTTTAGAAACTATTAACTACTTTTGAAAAGACCCCTCCTTCAATGGATAAATAGGAGATGTAGATCTGTTCACACCCTTCTGAGAAATGCATATATCAGCAATTGAGTCTATAATTATATCCGGCTATATATATCTGATGGCACTAGGAAATCTCTATTAGATGGGGCCACCTCTGTAAAATGTGATCCTCTGTCCTCCTTCAGATCCAAGGTTGGAAATGTATTGGCTTGCCTCTATAGACAATTACAAGTGAGAGGAAACTTGCTATTATAGTTATAATTATTATTGCACTTAAAAAGAGATACAAAACAAAGGGAAGCCAAAGTTTTAATAGAGGAAGCCGCTGCCATTGTACAGAGGAAAGAAATAGCCTTACAAAGCTCTATATGGAGAAATTGAGAAAGGGAAAGAACTCGTAAACAAGATAAGAAAAGTAAATGCAAGCAAGAAATCTTAAAAAGGTAGGCCACTAGTCAAATGCAGAATGTTGGCAGGGGACATACATTAAAGAGAGTAAATGTTCACAAGCAAGATGTAGGGCAATCCATGCATGGGAGGAGGCAAGGGATCTACCTTGAAAGCAGCCGATTCCCAAGTAGACCGATGCAGTTTTAAGATAGAACATGCCAAAGAAGGAGCATTCACAAAGGAGAAGCCCACGTTTGGAGGCAGTTAGTTGCTCCAACAGACAAAAGCCTCCATGCATAGAAAGCCACTCCATGTCTAATAGCAGAAACATCAAATGAAGAGAGATACTTGGAAAGCATCCACCTCCAATACTGTAGAACAGATGCCAGGAAAAGGTAGTAAAAGGAACACGTTAAAAAAGGGGGACCCATGTAAATGTGGAGAATCAGCAGTCAAAAATGTGAGCCCAATGCCTTGCTAAGTAGAAGTTGCAGCCAAACAGGGAGAACACATGCCAAAGAAGCACATTAAGAAACAACAGCAAAGGGAATAATGAAAAGGGATCACACTGGAGGAGAAGGTGCAAACTCATAAAAAACTCACCAATGTTTATGCTCGAGAAGTCCCATGCAAGAAAAGAGCTACCCATGTGCAGGAGTATGGGAAACCATGGAAGTTATTTATCCCACATGCATTGTGGTGCAGTAAAATTGTTTTTTAAATACTATTGCTTGCATATTTTAAGTGTGTAAAGAAAGGTACCTTTTGGAAAGGCAGTGGTCCGTGATGGGTCCCAGGTAGTTGTAGGATGACATCAGCTACATAGTAAAAGAAAAAAATTTTAACCAACACGCAATCAAAAACTAATGGCATCAATAAGGATAAGTCATCAAAAAAGTCTAGAAATCCGATGCCCACCACCTCGCTAGCCGAGAAAATCTTGAAATTCTGGCTAGCGACATAGCGAGTCGCTGGAAAAAACTCGGAGATAAAAAAACTCGAAGATGAGCAAGTTTAGAAGCAAGGAGATTTTGACATGTGGCAGATCGTGTGGTTGTCATTAACTCGCTATGGGAGAGTTGCAAGGAAGTTAATATAGCAACTTGGTGATGATGACATAGCGAAATAAGGTGGCACTGATGTGGACAGATGGGAAAAGTTTGATTGTGGGTCCTGCCAGAAAAAAAGAGCTAATATCAGAGTGACACGTGGTAGATGGTCAAACCAAGTTTGACCTGGATGGAAGAGTAAAAGAAATTTCAAAAGTTATAAAATTAATTTTATCCTCTCATATGCACGTATTGATGATTTTAAATAAAGTTTGACTCAGACATAGTTCAAAATTTATAATATTTCAAATTTTTGAAATATTCAAGTGCTTTGAAAGCCATGGAACAGAGGTCTGATTTTCAAACAAACATAACTGGAGAAATTTTCAACCAAAATGTGTGCTCCAATATACCACCGAAATTGGGAAGAGCTGAAATTTTTGAATTTGATATCAGTTTTTGCACAGGAAATTACTAGTTCATGGTATAAGTCAATTTTTAAAATTTGAGGCATTGGCAGCAGAACAAATAGATTTGATTGTTGAGCATTAGAGTTTGTTAGAAGGTAGATTAGCAAACCTTTTGAAGCTTGATTGTGGAGAAAAATGATTTGAAAAGGTTATATGGGCTTCTTGAAGTCACTTTGTAACTAGTTTTTCACCTTTTACCGTGAACTCATCTTTAACATCAGAAATCAGTTATGATGGTGAATCAAATATCTTAGAGATTTTTGCCTTGTAAAGCATAATTATGAGATTTTGATATTTAGTTGAAGAAAGAAGGTAGATAGAGGCTTTTGGTCTTCTTGGGAAGGAATTCTGAGGTTACAGATGTCAAGTGTAGATTCAATCCGAAATTTCCTTCTTCCTATATATCTCTCATTCTTTCTCATTGTAGGGCCCTAGTTTTTTTTTGTAACTGAGAGACCATTCATGGTTCCAATCTTGAGTTCTCTCAGATCTATGATACCATTCTTTAGCAAATTTCTCATGTAATGAATAGCAAGAAATAAGAACACAGATAGTTCTATTCTGTTAGGTAGTTTGGCATTTCAATTTCATGCATCTCTTGTATTTGTTTCAAAGAAATAAATAGAATTCAGCAGTGAGTTAATCTTTTCTCTGGTATCTTATCTGCCATTCGTGTTGTCTGTAATCTCTTGTGTTTTGTAAACAAAGAATATCGAACTCACTTGCAATCTATTAGTTGTATATGTTGATTTATTTTGCTGGTAACTCAAAGGGTTATGAAAATGCTTAATTCATTAGCATAGGATTGTAGATATCAGGAAGGGATAGGTTGAGTATGAGATTCAGAAGGATGCAGATGTCTAATTCATAAACTGGATAGATAGATCAGGAATGTCCTAATATATGGCATATATCAATGACTTTCTAAGATGTGTGTTAGGGATTTGTGTGACTACCCAATAGATAAGGCACCAATCATCTTGAAAGATCATAGGCTTATGTTGATTCATGTCATGGTTTTTTTAAAATCAATATTATTATTCAATCATCTTTACATTTTATGTTGAAGAGCTAAAATGGTGAAACCCTCAATCAGCTTGGGCATTTCATAGATTTTCATTCAGCTATTGTAGATCTTTGTTATTGCATTAAGTCCTTAGGAGATATAAGGGGTTCCAATCTACTTATTAGATTCAAAGATATGTTTTGCACTGGTATGGTATCAATTGAATCTCAGGTCTACCCACCTAGGTTTTGTAGAGCTTGAAGAAGAAGAAGGGTCTAGCCTTATAGTTGGCCTAGTGTTTGAAGTGATATGTTGATAATGGGAGTTAGCTACCCCTAGATGCATCAGTTTCTCATTGGGATAATTGAGAACCTTTCAGCGTTTTCAAACACCAACAAAATGGTGACTCTACTAGGGAGTCTATGAAGAAATTCATTGTTAGTACTACTGGAATTTTTGGTATAAATAGTAATGTCATGAAGTGTTTTCCATTTCTTTGTTGAAGATTCATGTCCCCTAGTGTTCTTATTCATTGACAGCAGAAGTTTAATTGAATTGAATGATTTGCAATATCAAAGTCACTTGAAGTTTTAATAAGTTGCTGTCAAAATTTAGAGTTAATGTCAGGTTCTTTTAGTTTGTCAAGAATGTGAAATTCCCTTGTTGTTAAATATAGTTTGCAAATACCAGTTGTAAGTTCTGGACCATCTTGTTTTGTTTTACAAGTTGGTTAATCTTTTCTCACTAAGTGAGTGGCAACTCTAAGTATATCTCTACACCAGTGCTTCAAAATGTGAAGGTATTCTAAAGGAAACAACAGTGGGAAGGCAGATTTGAAGAATTCATTTCAAGTTCTTGACACTGGGTAAAAGAATCAAACGAGATGCAATGCAAGTGTTAATAAATCTAGTTAAGATTTGAATCTGCTGTTATTTGCAGCATTCAAGTAGTTGCAAGCATCCATATTAAAAGGTATTTTCCATTCTCATGTGAATTTATTTACATGAAAGTAAAGATTCACAAAATTTTCTCCATCAAATGGTTTATAGCATTAAATAGGAGATTGGTTCAACACAGTTCAACATGCTTTGTGGAAAGTAGATTCAGCAAAAGTGTTTTATATGTCAAAGTATGTTTGAAGTTTTGAATTGGTAGAAAGAACTCCAAATTTGCTGCAATTAATAAATTCTAAAAGTGTCTAATGGTGAATGAGTCTCGAGTTTGAAGAATGTCGAGTTTCATCTCATCTAGTATACAACCTGTTAGTGAAAGTTCTAGGTCTGTTTCTACTAGGAGGTATATGCCATTGAATTTTAATGGTATTCATAGTTTCTCGAATACTGTGCCTTGTATCCTTAGAAAGTATTTGCCTAAGTTTGGTGGAAACCATGAAAATTTAGCCAGTCATCATGTTCAGTTGTTTAGTGACTTGGTTGGTGATTTTGAAATTGCTCATGAAGACATTCAGATAAAATTATTTGTTCAGACTTTAGAGGATGATGCTAGAGATTGGTTTTCATTCTTACCAGCATGTTCAGTTTCATCTTGTGATGAATTAATGATAGCCTTCATGATGCAGTTTGAGGAAAGAGTAAGCATCTTTGATTATTTTGATAAGTTTTTGAAAATTCAAATCAGGAATGGTGAGTTAGTTCCTTAATTCAATATTAGATTTGTAAAGATTTTAAATGAAATTCCTGAAAGCTACAAGTCAGATGATCAAATGTGTTTAGTGTTTTATCTCGGTGCGTTTGATAAGAAGATGAGCTATCTGTTGAGAGATAAGGAACCTAGAACTTTGCATCAAGCATTGATGAAATCGATAGAGATTGAGAATAACATAAAATATGGCTTAACCAGGAGTCACTTCTCTAGAAATGTTTTCCGACAAGATGAGGTGCAAAGCACAAGTCAATGTCATATAGAATGTTTAATTTCAGATCAGCAAATAAGCACTCCTATTGTTGTAAATAGTTTTGTTGAAGATTCAAAAATAAAAACATGTGAACATGAAATCTCTTTGTTGCAAAGAATAGATGATTCCATTCGGGCTGAATTGAATGCACATGTTTATGGTATTACAATAGTGAATGATAGAATTGATGCACTTGATGAGTTATCCATGCAAGATATAAATCCAGTCATTCATTTTCCCATTGATGATCTACATTGTGTTGAAAACATAATGAATCAAGAAGAGAAAAGGTATTTATCTCAGTATGAGGATGAAGAACCTGGAAGTAATGCATCAAGCGATAAAGATGAAACTATTGATCTGATGTATTGTGAAGAAGCATCATGTGAAGACAATGGTGAGACTTGTTGCTCAATTCAAGAAGAGGATTGTGATAGTACATATGTGCCTTCATGTGAATCAGATGCTGATTGGGAAGAAGAAAGTAATGATGAAAGTGAGTGCTCTTATGCCAGTAAAGGTATGAATTCTTTTCTTGAATCTGAAAGTGAGTATCCATTTCAGAATTGTGTAAATCAGTTTGAGATTGAAAGTTATGAAGAAAATGTGTCTACACAATATGAAGACAAAGAGGTTATCCATAGAGATGTATTACCTAATTGTGTAGAAGAGTGTCTTGAGGATGAGTGTAGTGATGATCAGTACGTGATTGATCCTAAGATTAATGCATCAACACCTATTGGTAAGATAAATGATGGTTTTCTTGCAAGACATTTAAATCACCTATATGAAGACAATGAAAGTGACTTTGATTTGTATTCTACATGCTTCATTGATGGAGTTAATGGTGTGTCTTCGAGTGATGATCCTGATTTTTCTTCTTCATATGTTGAAAGTGTTCATGATAGTGATGTTAGAAATGATTTTAAAGTTTTCACTAATCCATTATATGGTGAGGACTTTGATCTTGATCAGCGCATTACTTGTCCTAATGTCTACAAAGGCGCTTTGCATGGAGTTATCAATCCTCTTTTTGAAGAACACATGGAAGTTTCAGATTTAGCAGAGAATAAGTTTAATGATGATACTTTGTCTTACTAATGTAAGAGGTTAGACTATTCTTCTTCCAAATATAACAGTGAATATGATCATGATATTGCATCTGATTATGATAACAAGGTGTTTGATGAGACAGTTATTGAAAATCTACCTATACCTTGCAATGATTTTTATGATGTATATTTTAATGTGATGACTAATCCACTTGCTGATTTCAAAGAACCATTTGAACGTTGTGGATTAGTTTCAGATTCTAACATTGATGACATGTGTGAGTACAAGTCAGAGTATTCATTTGAGTATCATCTAGTTATACAAAAGGATACACATTTTGAAGGTACGAGTGGTCTTTTTCCCCAAGTTGAATATGAAGCCTTCATATTTGAAAATGATAGTATGTATGAGTCATTAAATGAAGAGAGTTTTCAGTTTAAGTCTAATATGTTTAAGCATGCTGATCAGTATCTTCATAATGAGCTAATGGTTGAAGATGAAGTAAGTTTTTATATGCATTATGAAAGTAAGAGTGATAATTTTGTTTTACTGAGTGATTTGTTATATGATGATAATATGATTGGTGAAACTGATAGGAGAAGAAAATTTAGTTTACCACATGAAAGTTTAGATGAGAATCATGTTTATGACAGAGGTAAACAATTTTGCTAAAATTCGGTGGCCCGAGGCCATTCTGTGTACATAGTCTTGGTAGTTGTAGTTGTTTCCCTATTTTCAATAAAGCTGATTCGAGAGAAGTTCTGAAGTTTTTTGGAGTGGTCTGCTTCCTCCAGAGATCTAAATCCTTGCCATGCCCACAAGGGACATGCATCCCCAGAAAGAGCCAATGTTGGCGCTCAAAATTGCAGCCTTGATTTTGAGCACTGTTGAGAAATTAAGCCCTATGAAAGCTTTTTGGTGCCTATGTACTCGACTGTCGGTCTGAAGCCTAAAAGGTGTTTAATGTTTCTAACACCCTATATTTAGAATATCTAAGTGTTCCATGAAGTTAAATCATCATTCTGAGTCATCCCGTGAAGTCTTGTTTTAAGCAATTGTCAAATTTGCAATTCTGCCCTAGTGTCAAACAGCGACAGGAGGCTATGTTTGCCAATGAATATCTCACACCCAGAAATGTGTCATGAATTTCCACTTTGATATTATCTAGTGTCCATACCCAATAACTTATGTTTCATATTTTGAGTCATTTCGAGTTCATCTGACTAGGTTTGGAATCCCTCGAAGTTGGTAAGTTAATGTTTTCACACAATTGCAAAATGTTTATAATTCTGGGAAGCCCTGTTTGACATATTGTAACTTTTGACCAGTTGACCCAAATGTTTAAATTCCTTTTGTGTTGCATTGTAGATGTAAGAGACTTGTCATGTTTCAAGTTTCAGCCCTTGAAAAATTTGTTTGATCAGTCTTCAAACGTGATTCTAAATGGAATTTCTAACTTTTTACTAGTGTCAGCATTTGTAGATTGATTGAAACCCCTGTTTATGATGTCATATCTCCTGATCCATGATAGGTGAGATCAAATAGTTTCTTTCCCTATGTTGTATACTAAAAATACTACAAGTGTGCCAGTTTTTAGAACTTGACAAATCTGTCTTCACACTTTAACAAGTCATTTCCATTCACAAAAATCATTATCTTGTCAATGTTTCCAGTCTGCAATTCCAAGTAGCCCACTTTGACCACTTGCCAAATGCGTCCTATTATTCATCATGAGCCCAAATTGTAGATCCATAATGTCCTCATGACAGAGAACCAGTGTTCCAATTTTCATTTCCCCAAATGCTAATTTGCCTTATTTTTTCGAGCTGAATCCAAACCCAGTTTATCATTTTCTGACATGTTTTCTTGCAGATAATTCTAAGTAAGAAACTTTGATGATCAATATCTTTTGATCCCAAAATCTTCATGAGATAAGATTCGACAAGCTAGGAATATGAGGAACATAGATTTAGTATTGTTGATCTCAGAGCCTAGTTATCTGTCTGGGTTAGTTTTTAAAGCCAGCCAAGAAGCCCTGTTAGCAAAAAGTCAAAAGTTGCAGATAAGTGATAAAATGAGATAAAATGATGTCTCAATGATGGATTTTGATTCAAATTGGTATTAGATGTTTAGTGTATCAGTTTGAGACTTTAGTCGTTTGAAAAAAAAAATTTTTTTAGGCGGACCCACTTTGTGGGCCTGACTAATTACTTCAAACTGATGAGATGTCAAGGAATGAAGGTGTTTCAAAATGATATTATAACAATTCTTTTCATGTTGATGTCTTCGCATGTACACATATTGTTGCAAAGCAAAATGGGATATATGTGTAATGGCCATAGCAAAAAGGGGATTTTTAATTCATCATTGCTACTATGATTGCACGTAAGGGAGATGTAAATTACAAATTTTAAGTGGGGAGTCAATTTTTAGAAACTATTAACTACTTTTGAAAAGACGTCTCCTTTGATGGATAAACAGGAGATGTAGATCGGTTCACACCCTTCTGAGAAATGTATATATCGGCAATCGAGTCTATAATTATATCCGGCTATATATATCTGATGGCGCCAGGAAATCTCTATTAGATGGGGCCACCTCTATAAAATGTGATCCTCTGTCCTCGTTCAAATCCAAAGTTGGAAATGTATTGGCTTACCTCTATAGACAATTACAAGTGAGAGTAAACTTGCTATTATAGTTATAATTATCATTGCACTTAAAAAGAGATACAAAACAAAGGGAAGCCAAAGTTTTAATAGAAGAAGCCACTCCATTGCACATAGGAAAGAAATACCCTTACAAAGCTCTGTATGGAGAAATTGAGAAAGGGAAAGAACTCATAAACAAGATAAGAAAAGTAAATGCAAGCAAGAAATCTTAAAAAGGTAGGCCACTAGTCAAATGCAAAATGTTTGCAGGGGACATACATTAAAGAGAGGAAATGTTCACAAGCAAGATGCAGGGCAATCCATGCATGGGAGGAGGCAAGGGATCTACCTTGAAAGCAGCCGATTCCCAAGCAGACCGACGCAGTTTTAAGATAGAACATGCCAAGGAAGGAGCATTCACACAGGAGAAGCCCACGTTTGGAGGCAGTTAGCAGATCCAGCAGACAAAAGCCTCCACGCATAGAAAGCCACTCCATGTCTAATAGCAGAAACATCAAATGAAGAGAGATACTTGGAAAGTATCCACCTCCAATACTACAGAACAGACGCCAGGAAAAGGTAGTAAAAGGAACACGTTAAAAAAGGGGGACCCATGTAAATGTGGAGAATCAGTAGTCAAAAACGTGAACCCAATGTCTTGCTAAGTAGAAGTTGCAGCCAAACAGGGAGAATACACGCCAAATAAGCACATTAAGAAATAGCAGCAAAGGGCATAATGAAAAGGGATCATGCTGAAGGAGAAGGCGTAGACCCATAAAAAACTCACCAATGTTTATGCTCGAGCAGTTCCATGCAAGAAAAGAGCTACCCATGCACAAGAGTATGGGAAACCATGGAAGTTATTTATCCCACATGCGTTGTGGCATAGTAAAAAAAAATTTTAAATACTATTGCTTGCATCTTTTTAGTGTGTAAAGAAAGGCAGCTTTTGGAAAGGCAGCGCTCCATGATGGGTCCTAGGTAGTTGTAGGATGACATCAGCTGCATAGTCAAAGATAAAATTTTGAACCAACACACAATAAAAAACTAGTGATGTTAGCATGGATACGTCATCAAAAAAGTCTGGAAATCTGATGGTCGCCACCTTGCTAGCCGAGAAAATTTTGAAATTCTGGCTAGCAACATAGCAAGTTGCCAGAAAAAACTCGAAGATGAGCAAGTTCAGAAGCAAGGAGATGTTGACACGTGGCAGATCATGTGGTTGTTGTTAACTCGCTATGAGAGAGTTGCAAGGAAGTTAATATAGCAACTTGGTGATGATGACATAGCAAAATGAGGTGGCACTGACGTGGACAGATGGGAAAAGTTTGATTGTGGGTCCCACCAGAAAAAAAGAGCTAATCTTAGAGTGACATGTGGCAAATGGTCAAACCAAGTTTGACTTAGATGGAAGAGTAAAAGAAATTTTAAAAGTTATAAAATTAATTTTATCCTCTCATATGCACATACTGATCATTTTAAATAAAGTTTGATTCAGACATAGTTCAAACTTTATAATATTTCAAATTTTTGAAATATTCAAGTGCTTTGAAAGCCATGGAACAAAGGTCTGATTTTCAAACAGACATAATTGGAGAAATTTTCAACCAAAATGTGTGCTCCAACATACCACCGAAACTGGGAAGAGCTGAACTTTTTGAATGTGACATTAGTTTTTTCATAAGTAATTACCAGTTCATGGTATAAGTCAATTTGTAAAATTTGGGGCATTAGCAGCAGAACAAACAAATTTGATGGTTGAGCATTAGAGTTTGTTAGAGGGCAGATTAGCAAACCTTTTAAAGCTTGATTGTGGAGAAAAATGATCTAAAAAGGTTATATGGGCTTCTTGAAGTCACTTTGTACTTGGTTTTTCACCTTTTACCGTGAACTCATCTTTAACATCAGAAATCAGTTATGATGGTGAATCAAATATCTTCGATATTTTTCCTTGTAAAGCATAATGATGGGATTTTGATATTCAGTTGAAGAAAGAAGGTAGAGATAGGCTTTTGGTCTTCTTGGGAAGGAATTCTTAGGGTACAGATGTCAAGTGTAGATTCAATCCAAAATTTCCTTCTTCCTATATATCTCTCATTCTTTCTCATTGTAGGGCCCCAGTTTTTTTTTGTAACTGAGAGACCATTCATGGTTCCAATCTTGAGTTCTCTCAGATCTGTGATACCATTCTTTAGAAAATTTCTCATGTAATGAACAGCAAGAAATAAGAACATAGATAGTTCTATTCTGTTAGGTTGTTTGGCATTTCAATTTCATGCATCTCTTGTATTTGTTTCAAAGAAATAAATAGAATTCACCAACGAGTTAATCTTTTCTCTGGTATCTTGTCTCCCATTCGTGTTGTCTATAGTCTTTTGTGTTTTGTAAACAAAGAGTATGGAACTCACTTGCAATCTATTGGTTGTATATGTTGATTTATTTTGCTGGTAACTCAAAGGGTTGTGAAAATGCTTATTTCATCAGCATATGATTACAGATCTCAGGAAGGGATAGGTCAAGTATGAGATTCAGAAGGATGAAGATGTCTAATTCATAAAGTGGATAGATAGATTAGGAAAGTCCTGATATATGGCATATATCAATAACTTTCTGAGATGTGTGTTAGTGATTTGTGTGACTGCCCAATAGATAAGGCACTAATCATCTTGAAAGATCATAGGCTTATGTTGATTCATGTCATGTTTTTTTGAAAATCAATATTGTTATTCAATCATCTTTACATTTTATTTGAAGACCTAAATTGGTCAAACCCTCACTCAGCTTGTGCATTTCATAGATTTTCATTCAGCTATTGTAGATCTTTGTTATTGCATTAAGTCTTTAGGAGATATAAGGGGTTTCAATCTGCTTATTAGATTCAAAAATATGTTTTACACTGGTACGGTATCAATTGAATCTCAGGTCTACCCGCCTAGGTTTTGCAGAGCCTGGAGAAGAAGAAGGGTCTAGCCTTATAGTTGGCCTGGTGTTTGAAGTGATATGTTGATAATGGGAGTTGGCTGCCCCTAGATGCATCAGTCTCTCATTGGGATAATTGAAAACCTTCCAGCATTTTCAAACACCAACATAATATATGCATGGAATTAATGTGATCATAATAGAAGAGTAGAAAGTGTGAATTATAAAGGCTACAACAGTATAAGGAGCAAAAAAGATTCATCTATCATAGCAAGGTAAGTTATACACTCAGAAGAATATCATTAAACAAACATAGTTGTAGATCAGAGATTAGCTACTACTTCAACCTAACCGGTGGTTTAGTCAAATCCTTTAACAAGGTAGACCTAATATTCTTATTCAAATCTATTTACCAAGTGTATACTTCATTGTATCTTTGTAAATCCTATAACAAGGTGGACCTAGTAGTCCTTATTACTCCTAATAGGAAAGATCATTAGAAGTGATCAATATAAGCCTTAATAAGCCAAATTTATACTATAGTACTAAAGCTTGTGGGTATCATCCCCACCTAAACTTTTCTTTCTATTTGGAAGGTTTTTGGATCACCAAATATTTGTGTCAAAGTGTTATGTATGCTTTCATGCTTTCAATTTCTCATGCATGCAGTTACATTAGTATTGGATTAATTGATGGTTGGATTAAAGTTTTCAAAGTTTAAGAAGTTACTGATTCACCCCTCCCCTCTTAGTAACTTATCCTTTAAGAATATTCCAACAATTGGTATCAGAGCATTATGGTTCTCATTAGAAATTTTAACAACTTGAGCAAAGATCAAAGGCCATGGATATATTTAGACTTGAAAAGGCTATTGAAAATGAGAAGCTAGATTTTGAAATGGCTATTGCCCAACTCAACGAAGGAAAGGAAAAATTCTCTCAATCCCACAAAGGAAGAAAAAATCTTGCAATTCAAATGAATGATCATCTCTACATTGAAGAAATAATTGAAGACCTTCATTTAGTAAGCACCCCAGATGAAGAAAATAAAGCAATCAAAGAACTCCTAGAAAAGAATGGTTCACCACAAGAAGAAGCAAGAAAAATAAGAAGTAAGCAAGAAATTTAGTCAATAAGATTATGTGAAGTTATGGAAGAGAAAAATAATGTAAGATAAGAGATAGAAGGAAAGAACACTTAAATCCAACACCCATCCCTTCAACAAGCGTAATTCATTGATCATGTCTCCAATGAAAATGAAGAAATCATGAACCTAAGATCTAAAAATGAAAGGCTGCAGAATGACCTAAACTCTAAAAGACAAATCAATGAAAGAATGATGAAATCTAATGTAGACATGAATCAATTGAATGAACAAAATCTCTATAGACAAAATGGAAAATTAGGAATTAGATACACAAAAGAGGGAGAATCATCCAAGCAAGGAGCTCAAAAGAATCAAAGACCTACTTACAATCACTATGGTAAGATAGGTCATACTTCAAATAAATGTTGGAGTGATGGTAAAGAAAAATTCAATGGAAAATGTTACAATTTCAATCAGCATGGTCATAAGGCTAATGAATGCAAAGAGAAATCAAGATATGAAGGCAAATGTCACAAATGTAAGAAGCATGGGCACATATCATTAGAATGCAAAATCAAGACATTGAATATGGTAGAAAAGATTGTAAAAGCCATATTTGGTTGAGACTACAACAGCTGGTATAGATGTCATTACTATGGAGAATTTGGACATATTGGAATGAATTGTGTAAAGCATCAATTGAAGAAAAGAGATACTAGTAAAAGATGTTTCATTTGTATTGAACTTGGTCATATTGACAAGAAATATATGAATACTAGTGGAATTGAAAATGAAAAGAAGAAAAAGACTGATAACATCTAAAAATAGATGAGACAATAATGGGTTCCAAAGTCTACCGAAAATGCAAGTCCAAACAATGATGAACAAGTCACTCAAGAATTCGGTGGCTCCACAATTTCTACTTGATTTCTCAAAGGGGAACTAGGACTAAGCTACCAAAAATGACATCAAAATAAGTTCCAATTGAAAAGGAAAAAGATCCATATCTATATTCAAGATACAAAGGTATCATCGAGTAAAAGGGTATCAATTACTACCAAGTCATTTTTGTTATTGAGTGAGTTCAAGTCATAGACTCTATTGAGGAAGGTCAGGAGTAACTAAATTTCATATGGTTACCAAATGATGATATACTCTACTAAGTAATCAATGCAAGGAAGTCGATGATAGTCTATCAATTTGATATACCATCTGTACCAAGAATTTATGGAAAAAATTGATAAAAGGAATGGAATCAAAGTCATTTTCACCATGAAAATTTCAAGTGCTATTACAAAAAACAATCTTCAAGAGCTTCCAAATAATTTGAGTGAATTGTTACTAAGAGATTTCAAACTCTCTCAAACCCTATTGAGTAAAGATGGCATCTAGCAGTAGCAAGGCAAAGTGTGGTTCAAACATGCTAGTTCATGGTGAATGGAAAGCTCCAGATTTCAAGCACACTCCTACCATCACTAAAACCCTAGATCTAATTGGAGTGTATTCACAAATTTCTCCAAAGATACTATTGATTAATGACATGTATTCTCATTTCAAATGCACGATTCAAGATATTGGTAGTTTGGAAATGGACAAAGCCCTAGAATAGTTGTGTGTAAATGGTGTCTTCAAACCCAAACATAAACAACTCGAGAAACAAGGTAAGCACATATTCCTCACATGCCTCATGAATTTCAAGTGAAATGGATTAGGTTTATTCTCAGTTGGGTGCATAATGGGCAATTATGGTTTGAGAAACTAGTTTTAATCACACAGAAGATGAATCATAGAATTAATAGTCTTCCAATGTTGGCTAAGGTTAAAATGACCAAAACCCTAGGTTGGCCTAAACTAGAAAAGAAAACCCTAGTAGAATGGGATGATAGAGGTATAAGTATTGTTACTGATATGGAATTAAAGTTTGGTATACATATCCTTGCAGAAAAGATCTATAGTTCAAGCTAGTTGAATAGTGTGATATGTGAAGTAGTTGACCTTGCATACAAGGTAGTGAAGAGAAAAATTTCTCTTGACCTTGTCAAGCTACTATTAAAACAATTCAACAAGAACATGGAGAGAATAATGACATCAAAGAACAACCCATGTAAGTTTGGCTCCCTATTAAATTGTTCATTCTTTTATGTATAGAAATTCTTCCCTTCAAAAGTGTCAGTTGTATGGAGAAAAGATGTGCCAATTCTCTACCAAATTAAAGAGTACATTGCTGAGATGGGAGAGAATTATAATAGTATCAAGGAAAAATAGTTTGATGCATTTAGAGAGAAAATGGACAATATATTCAATATTCCAAAGAAATTAGTTGAAGATTACAAGGATGATCTATGTTTCATGGTAGATAGTGATAAGCTATACATTCAGGCAGTTAGGCCTAGAATTGCATGGGTGAAACCTCTTGGATATGAGGTTAATATAGATGAAACCAAGGATAATTATTTAGGCACTTTTAAATGAACTATTTGATCCCAAGGATACATATTTTGGTACATATGATGAATCCAAATCCATGATAGAACTAGAGATCAAGCTCGCTTAGGTGGTAAACAAAGACAAGAAAATAACTTCCAAGTTGAAAACTAGTTCTACTCTTTTTTTAACTAAGGGAAAAGGTGAGGATGAAGAAGTAGAGAATGAGGAAGAATCAAAGGAAGAGGAACCATTGAAGAAGAAGGGAAAGTTAATCATTACCAAGCCTACCAAGCCATCTACTAATTTGTTTACCAAAAGATCCTCAAAGAAAAAAATTGATAAGGAAGGAGCATATATAATATTTAGAAAACCTCCACCCACCTTCCAAGATAGACTAAAAGAACTAGAGGAAGGAGTAGGTATAACAAAATTTGAAGCATTAAAGTATGAAATTAGGATTGAGGAAGAACAAAATAAAATTGAAGTCCTAGTGATAGACAAAATGGGTAAGAATAAATACTCAATAGACTAGCTTACTTAGCTTCCTAATATTTTTATGGACAAGATTAAGCCAAGATGGGAATTTTCCATGGAAACTATAAAAGACATCTATGGGAAAACCCTAAAGAAACTTATTTTGAGCTATATAGATGAGGAGGTTAAGGAATCTCTAAAGAAAAATGACGAGAAATTAACTCTTAAATTCAACACTTATCTAGTTCTAATAGAAGATATTGAGCATGTTTTAAAGAGTGCAACAAATACATGGAACAATATCTATATTTTTCATAAATTGAGTGATTTTTCTATTGAAAAGAAAGATGATGATGATGATGATAAAGAAGAGACAGATGAAGAAGAAAATGTTAAAGAGACAACACATTTTGGTAACATTGATGATGGAGAGGAACAGGAGCGAGAGGCTACTAAGGAAGAAATGTAGGATGATGAAGAAATTGACCCAATTAAGATTGCTACAATAGTTATTGCCTCACTCCCTCACTATCCAAAAAAAATAGTGATGACATCTACCATAGAGACAACCTTAGTCGGATTGATTGTGACTACCATTGATAAGACCAACATCCAATCAATCTTTGCACTAGCTTAGCTTAGTACATCATTGACTAAAGTGACCTCCACTTCATCTAGGAAGTTATAGACTCTTCCCTCTTCTACCATGTTGGCTACGTTAGTTTTGGACACATCAATTTTGGCTACTACAAGTAATTCTAGAGGTATTTCTACAATAAGTGTAGTATTAATTTTTGTGGCTAGTCCTATTATGTCTAATTTTGTTTCCATTCCTAGTAAGAAAGAAATAAGTGTAAGGACAGTTGAGACTAAGCCTCAACTGAGCAAATAATTTTTGGGCCAAGGAAAACAATAAGAGGAGGAAATAGAAAATGATGAGGATTTAGTGATCCCAAACTAGGACATATCCAAACTCAATCCAAATTAAATGTAGAAATTTGTTGAACTTCTACAAAAGAGAGCCAAGTAGTAGAGGCTAAGAAAAGAAAGGGACAAAGAATTCAAAATCATTGATGATGCCAATAATTTTTTGATAGAGGTTGCAGGTATAGAGTTTGATTCATCTTAACTAATTTTGTTTCAACTAGTAGACGTAGTATAGAAGCTCAATGAAGATTTGGATGGATAGGACAAGTTACTGTAGAAGGTGGAGAAGAAATTTGAAATAAGGTGTTAGAGCACATTTCTTAACAAATTTCAATCAATCAAGAAGAACTCTCTACCATTTTGGGCTCTCTAGAAACTTTGTGTACAAATGTATCATTACTTTTTGATAAGTTATCTGATGTTTGAAATTTTGCTAAGGAAATAAAGGAAAAATTATCCAAGATTGATGAAGATCTCAAAGCTAGAGCTTAGCAGTTGTAGATTGACCCTAGTTAAAGCTCTACTCATTTCAATAAAATAAATTTTTTTGATAGATTTATAGGAAAAATTTCTTAGAGAAGAGGCTAGAATTAGATATACATTGGTAGGTATTTAGAATATGATTCTTCCCAACATGGATGCACTATAGAATCATATTATACATTTTAAAACCCCTATCCATGACAACAACTTCTTCATGTTAGACCTATTGGTAAATAGATTGTTCTTTTATATTATTACTCTTTATTACCCAATTAAGAACAATATCTAATCACAAATAGTTGGAAAGCCTCTTGTGAATAATTTAGCTTTCCTCTGAATTGATAGGTATAGCTCTCTAAAACAAATTTGCAATGAATTTTGTTTTCTTCCTAAACTACTTTGTGATATGTTCTTAACCCAAGAATAGTAGAGGAATAACCAAGTTAGACCTAAATTAAATCTAACTCAAGCAGATAATAACTTCTCAATACTAAAATAGATTCATGTATTTAAACATCTGATGAATCCATAAATCTATTCACATAATAAACTGATGCTAAATTAAGTCAAACTCAAATCTGAACTATAACTAATTAATTAGGAGAAACTAATAGAATCCTTTCGTCAAATGAATTATAAAGATACTTATTACATTCATTTTTATTCTAGAAAATAGGGGAGATGAAACTATATTCTTTCTTAGTTCTCAGTAATATAGAAAGGAAATAATAACTAATCACAATATGTACTAGAATGGAAAATGATTTGAAATAAAATACCATTCAATTGTCTCTACAACAAATAGTACTTCACACCAAAAAATTTCCGACCTTTCATTAATCATTCAACTTCATACATATAGATTTTTAGAGATGACCATTACAATAGGAATTTTAATTCGTTCATCTTCTAAGGAGACAAATGGAAAGATGCCAATTTGTCATATTACAAAATTTACAAAATTGGTAGAAGCTGCAAAAGAAAGTGAAAAGGAGGCATCATCAAATCATTTAGACTTCTTCCCCTTTTCAACTTTCACCCTATATGCCTTAGTGGCAACTATAATGGGAACTAATTCATCATGACTAGGAACGTGTACCTTACTAAGTCTTAAGAGCCATTTTGAATGTTCTTAAGCCAACTCTTTCACAAAATTTAGATGTCCTATCAATTCTTCAGGAACTATGTGTATGCATCCATCTAGTGTTTGTAGCTCTATCATTCTATTTTGAATGCTTGAAGCCATTCCTGATAGTTACTTAAATACATGGAGAATTTTTTCTTTAGTATCTCCACTCCAATAAGGGCTCTCCCTTCACCGCTAGCTTGTGGATCAGTGTGTAATCCTTTCATCAGTTCAAATGCTCTATTTTGAGTTCTCTTCACTTTATCTTCTATTTCCTTGAGTCCTTTTTTAGCTTCTTGAATCATCTCTAGCTTGAATTGCATGCCTTAGAGCCATTCGAATAGGGGTTCAAATCCTTTCTTCAAAATTTTTACTTCAACTACCTCCTTTTCCTTCACTTGGATAATCATTTTCAAGAGAGAAATACACTCATCACATCTTTCTTTCTTTCACAGTCAAAGTGTGTTGATTAGATGAGATATTATCTTTCTCAGTCTCTAATCGAAGGATAACATTCCCAATTTGATCAATCAAAGAAACTCCATCTACATTGAGTTTATCAATCCACTCTTTCCCAATCTCACCAAAATGTCCATCTTTCTGAACTTGTGAGATGAAAGCTTGCACTTCCTTTGCTATAGGATTTTTAGTAGCAAGCACACCAGTAATGGTTGCCAATGGAACAACTAACTGCCTAATGAATCTTTTGAGTTCTTCTATCTTAGCTTTCATCTTAATCTTTGATAATTTGAGGCTTTCTAACTAACCTTCTATTATCTCATTGCTTGATCTCCATAACCCAACTTTTGTATCATGCCTGGCCTCTCCAAGATCAATTGACTGTAGAGTGAAGTCTTCATGAATCATATCCTCAATCTTCCTTGCTTTATTTGGTTTTTCAATCTCCATAGTCAAATGTCTAGTCTCTAAATCTAGCCCACAAATGGAAATTTTTTTTTGCTTCTTAGCTTTTACTATGGCCAACCTAGACCATACTACTTGAGACACAACATCCTTGTAGGAACACTTTCATCTTTCCTCTTTCTTTTTCTTTCTAAGGTTTCTTCAAGCCAGGACTCCATACCAATCACTTTAGAAGCCACTCCAAGTGACTCTATGCTAAACATTTTCTTCTTTACTAGAGTCACTGCTACTATTGTTCCAGAGAAGGGGTTCTTCAGATCTTGAGAGAGAAGCCGAGATGATCCTGAGACATTCTCTTCTTCTTGAGCTCTCTTTGTCACTTCATCAAATTTAGTGGACTCATTTTTGCTACTCTTATCATCTCCAATCTCTACTATCTAGATGGGAGAACTAGTTGGCTTCAAAAGAGAAGCACTTGCAGGTGGAGTAGGGCTATGCTGAGGAGATGAAATTGGGGTAACATGGGGAGATAGAATTTGAGTGGTGTGAGGAGGTGAGGCTCAAATGGTGGTTCTATCTTTTGGCTCTTCTATCCATTTTTCTTTAGTACCAGCCTAAGCTTCAATCACTGTTAGAGAACCTCCTTGGCAAGTTGGAGCTATTGAAATATTTTTCTCTAGGGGTTGATCACCTCCTCCTATAGATTGAGCCAGCTCTTGAGTAGCTAAAGTTGTAACACTATGTGTCGCACTTTGAGAGGAAGTGGGAGAAGCAATGGCTAGAGAAGCTTTAGTAGTCTTGCTCCTGCTCTGGCTCTTTTTCACTGTCCACTCAACCCATTTCCCAGTTCTCTTTATGATCTGAGTCATCATAGTATCAATATCTTCTTCTATATTTACACATGGCTCAGAGCTGATTGGTATATTTCTCAATTTGGTCAATATATGTATTACTATACATATTTTTCCCATCATCTTCTAGCCCTTCCACATCCAAGTCAATGCCATAGGTCTTTATTTGATCTACTATGAATCTAGCAAAGGCACGGTCTTGACTCTCTAGCTCATCTCTGTAATCAGCCCAGTAATCTTCTATAGTACTTACATGTTTGATGATGCTTCCAATTTGAAACACATCTCTAGCATACCCATTTGGATCAAACATGGGCCTTATCACTTCATACTCCTCCATTTTGTATTTGCTCTTGAATGCTTTGAGTATGTTCTTTGCATCACGTCTAGATTCACAACTATAAGCTCCAAGTTTTATGGGGAATTCATACCCCTTTTTTCTCAAACTGGTGCTTAGCACATTTACTTGGATTTCTTGCCTAACAATTTTGATGAGCATGATCATATCATTTAGATATCTAGGCAGCTTCAGGGGAAATCTATCAAATGTTGCAAGATGCAAATAAGAGAAAGATGATAATTGAATAAAATAACAATCAAACTGGCTAATGATTGCCATTGCTTCTAGGCTAAACCTTTTCTCTAAGCACCCTTGGATTTCCCTATAGATTCTCATAGTGAATGCATTATTAACTCAGATATACTCCACATAGCTATTCTATAACTATAAGCATGGATAAAACTCATAGCTTTTTACATTTTCCAAAAAATTCTCTATTCTAGGGAGTCTTAGCCACAACTGTAGAGAAACCAATGTATATATCAAGAAAGATGACATATAAAATGAATTATAAAACTTGACTGCATTGAGAGCCCTAGAAAGATGTTCACTAACTTCATATGCCCAGTCAACATACTATGTGTCTGAGTAGATAATTTGCACCATAAAGAAGTATTGTTCTATAAAATTTAGTGCTTCTACCTCACCTTTTAGTCAATGCAAGAGGACCAAAATATCCCCAATTTTGGGCTTAAGATCCATGCCAAACAGGGTTTTAGGGACCTTACTCTTTACTCCCTTGGGCTTTTGGAAAGAGGACTTCATGATCTCCTTTCGCCACACCATCTTTCTCAGGGAGAATTTGGAGATGGATCCTCTAATTATTAGCTTAGAAAAATCCTCTCATTCCAAAATCTCTAGATAGTTCACCATCACTTCCTATCAATTGAAATCAATACCATTTGATCAGGCAATAGGATCTGCATGGTGTCTGGGTTATAATGTTTGATACATTTCACAATTAGTTTCAGAGCTTGTACTATGACAGGAAACTCGACTGCCTCCACCAATCCACTTCGCCAGAGTTTCTTCATTATAGGGTGAATTGGCTCAGTTCTTAGCCTTCTCTAAAAATCTTGCATATCAAAGAAATGTAGTGAAGTATTAGAGATACTTTTCCACGTTGACTTGATTCCACCTAGCTCATCAAAACTAGAGAATCTTGATGCCATCTTGCTTGATATAGAATGATAGAAATTCAACAATTGTGATAATGTAAAAGAAAAATGAACCCTAAACTTTGAAGTTTTTTGGAAGCACTATTCAATATAATAGTATAATAGTAAAGTAATGATTTGAAATTCTATTAGGTTCTTCTTTATATAAGAACCCTTAATCTTCCTATTAAATTGCACAATCCGTGCCACATGAACAAATTTAAGGATAAATCCATTAGATTGGTAAATGTAAGGGTTCTAATAGATTTCTCCTTATCATTTCACTATTTTCATTGGCCCAATGATAACTCTCCTATATTTCTGACTTACCTTTCCGTTTTCACCCAGTTTTGAAAAAACAAGAACGGAGTACTCCCTAGGGAAAAATTCGCTTGGCTAGATTTTGTTCAAAAATTCCTTATAAATTTAACTAATCTACTTTCATTTCTATCCCAAACACATCTGGTGATCAATTCAAACACTTACCATGCTTGTAGTAGTCATTTTTCATTAGATGTGAAAAATTACTCTTGAGGGTAGAAAACCCACAATGGAGAAGGCAATTTCCATTTTCCCGCTTATGCTTTTGTTTTACCTTTCTTGCCTTAAGAATTTTACTATAAGTCTTCAAAAAACATAAAAAGGGCTTCAAAAGAAAAAAAATGGGGCTCACTAGTAACTTTACCTTTCTATTTAGGCCTTTTCAAAAGACTTACTTCTTGGTTTGAAACTTGACAATTTCTGAGTTTTCCACCGATGCTTATTCTGATCATCCTAGTGAGTTCTATCCAATTCCCACTATGAAGACATGATAATACTTGAAATATCCATCCATATTATGACTCACCTTTCCTTGTTTCAGCCTACAAATAGCATTTATAGATTTTTGTAGAGTTTCACCTTTGGGGTGCGAAAACTCGCTAAGGAGAAGAAAAAAACTTGATTTTCCACCAGTTCAACTTTCTTTATACTCGAATCAAATGAGTTGCAAGTAAATTCATCTAAGGTAGCATTATTCAAGAATCTCCATTGAGTAAGGATCTAAACTACCCACATGACTCATGAAAATAAGGAATAACCACCCACCTATATAATGCTAGAAAAGGAAAAAGATGGAAACCCGATGGAGAAACTTAACACTTAAGGAAGGAAGGACCAACTAACTCAACTGACCTAAACACAATATGATTTAAATCCCCCACTTTTAAAAATTGGAATATAGTAAAAAAAGTGGGGCAACAAGACCATATGATTGAGTTGTCTATAGAAGTGCAGATTGCACTACACACATATAAGGTCTTGCAAGACAATTGGGACAAAACTTTGGCTATGATACTCAAGGTGCATTTAGACTTTTTGTCTCATTTTGGTATTAATATGTGAATTTATAGAATAAATTTTTGGCATTTTTCTCAAAAAGAGGGAGAAGACATAGAAGATATAAGAGGAAAAGATACATAGAAGATATGGAAAGATGAATTATGGGGGAGAAAAATGTAAGAATTGGTACATAAGCTAAAAAGGAAATAGGGGAGATAGATGTGATATAAATGTAAATATATGTACAATATACTATATTAGAGCCTCACTATGTATAAAAATATACCTTACAAAACCAATTTTGAAAAATCTCATAAATAACATACTCTACTGAGTTAGAATCACAAGGTGATGGATAAAGATATTCAAGAAACTTTTTGAATACAGTTTTGGCTAGTAAGTGTTTTTGTCACTAATGCCAAAGGGGGGGATTGTTGACATATTAATTGAGTTTGTTATTGGTGACATACAATTATTTAGATTGTAAGTATCTACCAAACTTAGTGTATAGTTAACAGTCTCAACCTAGCAATTTAGTTGTCACTGAGTTCTAGAGTTGCTACCAAGTCCTTTGAACAAATTCTAGTATTTACTAAGTAGTTACAACTATTTGGAAGATCAATAGTGTAAACTAAGCATCTAAGTGCATGTCGAGTTTTCTAGTACAAACAGAGTTTTGCAATTCTTATCAAGTTTGTAGTTGATGTGATGTGAGTACAATGTTAATTGAGATACTTAGTGTTAACCACGCTTTGCAGTGGTAAACTAGTGATTCAATTTATATGCTAAGTTTCACACTATACACTGAGTCACTAGTGTAGACTGAGTTCAAGACTACTTCAAAATGACCAATTTGGACTAAGCTTCTATGTCTACTAAGTGCATGATGATACCAATCATTGACAGTGGATGTCAAGTATCAAAATCTCACCGAGTCAATCTTTAGATCTTGAGTGTCTACATTTGAGCCAACTTTGTAATATTTTTCTAAATTTATATTGTCGCTGACTTTTTAATTTTTTAATTGGAAGTTTATATATGTAATTTATGGTATCACATCTAATGTGTGAATATATGCATGGAATCAATGTGATCATTAGAGAAGAGAAAAAAGTGTGAAATACAAAGGCTATAACAGTATAAGGAGAAAAAAAAGATTTAGCTATCACAGCAAGGTGATTTATATAGTCAAAGGAATCTCATTTAGAAAACCAATTTACAAATCAGAGATCAGCTACTGCTTCATCCTAATAGGTAGATCAGTTAAATCCTTTAACAAGGTAGACCCAACATTCTTACACAAATCTCTTTACCAAGTGCATACTTCATTGTATGTTTGTAAATCCTTTAACAAGGTGGACCTAGCAATCCTTTTTACTCCTAATAGGGTAGATCATCATAAGTGATCAATGCAATCCTTAATAGGCCAACTTTATACTCCAGTAATAAAGCTTGTGGGTATCATCACCACCCCAGTTTTACTTTCTATTTGGAAGGTCTCCTTGTCACCAAATCTTTATGTCTAAGTGTTATGTATGATTTCATGCTTTTAGTTTCTCATGCATGCAGTTAGATCATTATTGAATTAATTGATGATTGGATTAAAGTTTTATAAGTTTTAGAAGTTAGTGATTCACCCCTCCCCTCTCAGTAACTTAGCCTTTAAGAATATTTTCAATAGTTCACAACCTTGGTTTGAAATCTTCTAGAAGACCAATACATTAGCTTCTCATTTGAGTCCATATTCACAACGTTAACTTGTTTAACTATATTTACAATTTGGTTTATGACTAGTGCATCTTCTTCAAAATTTTGAATATCAAAAGTATCAACAACTATATGTTTTACATCATGTATTACCTATTTCTCCTTATGCTCTCTTCTAAGCTCTTCTTGTCTCTTTTTGTTGATAAAAATTTCTTGTAGAAAAATAGTTTTCTCCAAGGTGAGATTTTCTAGATCCAATTGTGGCATCTCAATGATTTCATCCAAAATAGCCTCAATATCTGGTGATACATCTTTTATTGTTTTCCTCTTTCTACTAGGTGAAGGAGTGTTTTTTCTTAGCACTACCTTTAGAGTTGGTGAGGGAGTTTCACCACTCTATCCTTCTTTTACATCTATGGTTGACACAACAATAGTCACACTCAGTCTTCCTTAATATGTGTCAACACGTATATGGGACATGGTACCTTGTGGACTCAGAACACTTTTTTTTAATTTTTGCACTACTATAATCATCTTTGATGTTTAAAGTGTCTATCTCTATAGTCTTTGTTGTTAACCGAAAAATTTTCTTTTACATCAAATCACTTTTATGTGGTATAACTTTCCCTTTATTTTTTAATATTCAAAACATTATGTACTTAGAAACAAATCTACTTCTATACTATTCCAAAAATGTATCTAGTTGATCTTGTGACAGATAAAGCATAACTTCAAATAATGTGTCAATTTTTATCTATTTCTCAACTACTTGAGCCTACAACCATATTATCTCTAGTCTATCATAAATAATTTTTAGTATCTTCTTCTCTATTGCACTAGGAGATAGTTTTCGATTTGCAGTCATTTCTACCATATATTCCTCAAATTTATTTCTAGCATCATTATCTAGTGTTTGATATCAAACATATCTAAAACTATATAATCCTACAAATATTCTCAAGTTTTCACATACCTCATCAATAGTATTTATCTACCTAATAGGTGGTCCTCCACTAAATCCCCTTCTTCTAATTTTGGGGGAACTAGTCTCAATAGTCTCTTCTACCTTCTACTTTGTAGACTTCTTGACACTAGAAACTACCCTAGTCCTTAGCTTGTTTAGTGGTGGAGGTGTCCCTATCATCTTCTTATGTGTTCCTTGAGACTTGTTTCTTGGTGGCATGACAAAAATGAGACCTTTTCCCATTCTACCTTGTTCTTGTTCATCCTCATCACCACTATAATGTTCTTCATCATCACCAAGACATTGTGTAATCTAGAATGGTTCCTTTCCCTTTCCTATGGTGTCCAATTTAGCTTCAAGGTCTTCAAACATTTTCCTTATTTTCTTCTATTTGGAATCTATCTTGATGTTCACAATTATTCTTTATTTGGCTTCCTCATATCTACCAAAAGGTTCTTTCTCATTGTCTATCTCTTTCTTTAGTACTACCTCAATGTTTGCACTTACTATATCACTATCTATGTCATAATCAAGAATTTATAACCAAGCCTTCCTAAACTTCATTTACTATACAAAATTATTTTGGTAGTAGGAAGAAAACATATGTCATTATCATATCTCATGACCAATTCTTTAGGAATCCTTACTCTCCTTTTAATCCTTTGCTAAAATTCATCAAAGTAAGCATTCAACACATTTTCAATGTTTTCTCCCAACTAAGTAATGTACTCATTGATCTTCTTTGTCATTGGTTTGTCTTTCTCCCATATAAAATTACCAATACTAGGAAAGTACTTCTAAATATAAAAGAAAATACAAAAAATGAGGGATCCAAACTTACACGTTGAATTCTTTGCCTTTCTTATTGATGATAGATTTCCTGTAAGTTGTAACTTTTTTAGCTCAACAAGATCATACTCATGATCTTTCATCATGATCTTCCATGCTTGATCTAATACCATAAAAGGAAAACTATTCAATATGATCAAATGATATAGTTTGTGAGCAATGAATCTCACTAAAAATTTGATTAGTGGATTAGAGTTACTTGTAATGGATAGACCACATCCATTCCACTTGGCTCGTGTATTCACCTCACTTTCTCCATAACTAAATCATCACATGGTTTTCTTCTTGTCTAGCTTTGGATAACCTATAACACTATGTATCATTTTCTTTATGATCTCAAATGGTCCATTCTATAGCCAATACTTCATGTCATGAATTCTTCTCAAAGTAACTTAATCCACTCATATATTATATCATTAAAAAATATTTCAAATTGTAATACCTCATTGTTATTACCAATCATTAAGTATATACTATTGTTATCATTAACTATTCAAAAACCAATCTTCACCAAATAATTATTCAATATTTCATACCATGTTCTAGGGGCTTGTTTCAAACCATATAGTTCCTTGTAAAGATTTCATACAATATTCTTCTTATTTGGGTCAACAAATTCTTTTGGCTACTCAATGTAGCCTTATTCTTCAAATATTTGATTCATAAATCTAGAATTGACATCCATATAGTATAAATTAAATACTTTATAAGAACAATATGCAAGTAGTGTTCTAACTCCTTTGAAACTTGCAATAGGGGAAAATGTTCCCCATAGTTAATTACGTATTCTTGTAGATATCCTTTGCATACCATTCCAACCTTGTTCCTTGTAACTTCACCTATTTCCATTTAACTTATTCTTGAATTCCTACCTTGTTCCAATAACATTTTTTCCTTAGGATGAGGTACCAGTGTCCATGTTTTGTTCTTTTCTATCTACTCAATTTCTTGAATCCAATCTTTATTTTCAAAAGAATATTTTATAGTTTTGGGCTCAAACTCACAAAGTAAACATGTCTCACTATTTAGTCTTTTCCTTGTTATAAAACCATATTCTTTATCTCCAATTATTTTCTTAGGTGCATGTTGTCTTCTTACATATTTTTCTAGTATATGTTCTTTCCTTGTGTTGTCTCCCATAGTTTCATCTTGAAAAACAATTTCAAGTTCATTTTCTCTTCTTTTTTTTCAAGTTCAACTTCATGTTCTACTTGCTTAGCATTGCCTTCCTGATATTCAACTTCATCTCTTTGTAATTTAGCAATTTTTTATTGTTCCTTGAGAACTTGGTGTGTTACTCAACATTCCCATTTTTTTGTTGATTTGAATTTTTATTCTCTTGCTTGAGTGGGATGTTGGGAGCACCTTCATTCACATATTAATTCTTAGCATTAATTTTGATGATATTCCTTTGGTGGAGTATCATAAGCCTTGCTAGAACACTTGGGATATTATTAGCATGGTTGACATGTTGCATTCATGACTTTGTTTCTCATTGATGTCAATATAACAATATTGACATGAAGACTAAAAGAATAGAAGACAAAGAAAGAGGTCATACAGACTATGCATTGATGACCTGGTCAAGCAAAATCAAGGATATGTTCTACAATTTATCCCAATGATGTTGATAAGTGCACATAGAGAGAGTCAAACACATCTAGAAGATATGCTTGATTTATAGAAGATGGTAAGAAGATAAACTACCTAATAAGAAATATATAATACCTAATTTGTATCTTTTAATTGAGATATAATCATCACAAGCATAGTTAGACAATGATAGTAAATAGACTAATGATGATGTTAGTGAGTGCACAAGGTCCTAGGTTGCATGTGTAAGAAGTTATAAATACTGTGAGCTGAATAGAATTTACAATTGTAAAAAGATGTAATATTTTGTGATATCTTAATGAGCTATATTATAATTAATTTTTTTGAGGATATGGTATAAAGGAAGATTATTTTCCTTTTTTTGAAGTGTGTATTCAATAAGTGATATGTGAAGTATTTGGTAAATGTGAGTAAGCGATCAAAGGGCTTATTGAATGGGAAGTTGGTATCAAAATCAAAAGAGGATAAGTTAGGTTAGAGGATAGAGAAAGATACATTCTATTTCTATTCTAAAAGGAATAATATTAAGATCACTTAGTAGGTGAGTTTTTTGGCCTTTTTCCTGAAGTTTTTGAGACAGTGGATCCATATGTCTTCTACAACTCCTAAGAAGGTTGGCACAACTTCTAATAGAACTACTACATTTGGCCTTGAATTACAATGATCACATGTTGCCCAAGTGACATAAACATAAATTAGCTCCTATTAGATGTGTATCATATTTTTCTATCACAACTTGTGATGACAAGGATGTCTATCATAACTATAATGGATAAAGCTATTGTAAATTGAAGGACAGGCTAAGAGTTCATCTTCACACCATCACAATTGTGATGACTATCTGTTGGAGACATAGTAATTCTATGGGATTGATGGCTAGCCATTAGACTAGTCCTTGGCAATAGCATTGGGTATATGGAAGCAATGCTAAGGGATTGATGGCTACCCACCAGAATTGCAATGGCTTGTTTTATTAATTAAAAAAATGGCAAATTTTTTTGAATAGATATGATTTTCTCATGGCACATAGTAGATTCACACAATTATTTGTCACATAATCATAGGTTAATATTAAGCTTTCACTTGGTTCTGTGAATAGATTAATATTGTTTACTAATTAGGGCCAACCACATAAAGATGGAAGCTTATTTGGTCCACCCCCTCAACATCTAAATTCCTTGTTAACATCTAAAATCTTTAAAAAATTATAAATGTTTAAAGTACTGAAAAAAGGGTCTACACCTACAAAAGTAATATCATTTTGACATCTTCTGGTGCATGCCATTTTTCTAGACAATCCAAAATAAGATTTTTCCACTCTAATTTGAGAATGCATGTGCAACTATGTTGAAATGTATAAATAATAGGTGGAGCTGATAAAGCACAACATGATTACATTTATTTAATAAGTATATTAAGTTTTTTTAAAAATAGATCATCATGAAAAATGTTCATGATGGTCTATAAATTAAAATGCCTAATTAAAGACCTCTAACAAAAATAAAAAACTATTACATTTTTTAGTTCTACCTAATATCATATGCATATAAATTGAGATTGCATATTGAACTATTGCATCCTTCTTCATTACTTGAGATCAAGAGATTCATAGAGTTAGTTGTCATACAATCATAGGTTAATGTTAAGCTTTACTTGGTCTCAAGAACAGTTTAATATTCTCTACTAATTAGGGCCAACCATGTGAAGGTGGAAGCTCATTTTTCACCGCCTGGATAACATCTAAATTCCTCATTAAAATATAAAATCTTTAAGAAAGGATCAATCTTTAAAGTACCTGGAATATCCTCATTACCTCTTGCTACTCTCAGGGTAAGTGGATCTTCATTTCTCATAAGAAATTCATCACATGAGTATATCTAGGAAAGTCTTCATTGCCTCCTACATAAAACGAATTCAATAATAAAAAAATTATCCCTAAGAAATAATAGTTCAAGTGAAATAAACACATGAAAAATGAGAGAGAAAGAGAGGAATATACTTACCAATAGGTGTTATGATTTCATCTGTGGCATGTTACATGTTTAGTGAGGTTTATTATATTTCTATTGTGCCAAGATCTCTTTGTTTATATACATACATACATACATACACACATACATACATACATAGACACACACACACATATGTATATGTATGTATGAATATATACAAAAATATATACATACATACATACATACATACATATATGTCTGTATGGATTTATATATGTATATATGTACATACATACATAGATACATATAAAAAGATCACAAGGGCATGACAAGAAAATGTAGTGATCATAGAACTAGTAAGCATCGTACCCTTGTAAAAATTCAAGATGATACAGAGACTAGAAGGTTTGAGATGATGAAATAATTGAAGTAGAGATGTTGAGGATAATAGATGACATTCTAGTATACACTATAAGCATGTGAATCATAATGACAAAGACATAAAATTTATGAATGAAGTCCCTAAGGAAAGAGAGTTAGATAATGAATCATTTGTGAGGTACCAAAAAAAAAGGAAGAAAGGGGAATATGTGATCATGACCATGATAGTGAAAATAAAAACTATGGACACACTAGAATGATTAAGAGAAATATAATATAAAGTATATGAAACATTTTGATCATAGGAGTAATATTTATGGAGGTATGGAACATGATGATATTATATATATGATATAGAGGTAAAATAGGGGAACATAGATATGGAAAAGAATATTCCTAATTGTAGAACTGTTAAGCATCATACTTTTGTAAAAAGTCAAGATGACATAGAGCCTACAATGGTTGAGATAATAGGAGAAATAAGTAATTGGTGTAAAGATGTTGAGGGTGATAGGTGGCATTATGGTATAGACTATAGGCATATGGATCATAGACCTTGAACTTCTCATCATGGCAGAGGAGAGTGGTGGGAATGTTTGTAAGACTAAATTTGATGAGAGATAATCATGGAACCATGATACGAGGTGAGAACAAATATGAAAATAAATGATGAAATTGATAAGATATGGGCTTTTATAGGTAAAAATCAAGAGGAATAAAATAATAAATATGATTCTTAAGTCAACAATTATAAAAACATAATATCCAAAGAATGTTTGCATGAACACATAAGCTCCTTGAGATATTATTTTTTACAATTTAGCATGTACATAGTATGAGATTTATTTTCTCTTTTGGTAGAAATGTTACTAAGAAGTAAGAGGTTTTATATTTTAGTCTTCCATTGATTCATAATCTAGTATGGTAGATTATATATTAGAACTTGGTAATTGCAAGATTTGTTTTTTGCAATATTTCAGAATAGATTTCTATTTCTAAATTGACCAAGTAATATTTCTTGGCTTGCCATTTTGAATATAATTATAAGGTTGTTTAATTAATGTCAGAAATGTACTTCACTTGAAACTTTGTTTTTACCTTAAATGTGTCATGCATGGAGACATTTTATTTGAAAGGTGTATGGGCCACTCATTTTGTGGTAGTACTATTTCTTAAGTTATTCAAAATTAATTTCTTGTTGGTTCATGATGGATTATAATGTATCTAAAAGGAAATAGTGAATTTGTCAAGGTTTCATGTGAAACTACTTGTTATTTATAAGCTGGTGCTTAAAATAAAAATGTAGGTAGCAATGTTGATTCTCACTTTATTAAAACTGACATTGAATTAAAATTCAAGAGCCATTTACTTAATATTGTTTTTGATGTATATACATAACTTAGTCAGGCATAACATAGTTGAGGGTATTATATCAAATAGGATATGTTCCATTTTTTGGAATCAAGGACTATTTTTGTATTCCAAGTATTGAGTTAAACAAGTGATTTTGACCTTTGTTATACATACATACATACATACATACATACATACATCCTTTGCATGGTTTAGAGGTAATATCATTGTGGTAGAGGCTTCTGCAAGGGAATGAGCCTCATGATTATGGCATTTACATAGAAGAATAACTTGCTTCTTCAACTCCTTACACTCAACTCTTCACTAAAGTTATTGTTCTAGTAGTGAGAATAACTGCTACACATTCCTAGAAGCCAAGAGACCCTAAACCTATGGTACATTTTCTAGAGACATGGGAGAAATTACTACTAGCTTGAGTACTTCATAACATTCTGGATCATATAGTGATGCCCAATTTTTTTAAAAAAGTATATAGTTGGGATCCTCATAAGGAGAGTATTCCAATACATGCATGGTTACATCACTAGCTTCCATTATTGGGCCAGCATATAGAAGCTTTATATACAACCATTCATTATAAGTTAGCGAATGTGCTTCATTCCTAACATTCAAGTCATGCATTTGCATATGCAATTTTATCACCTTAGAAAACTATATTTGATCATGCTAGTTGGGAACAATTGATTGTTCATTTTGATGTATGTAATCTGATGGTAGTTCTACATAAATTTATAATCAACCAAGTTAATCAGAAACTAAACCAATTTAACCAGGTTATGGGTCAGGCATTTTCTATTTGCATTTATCATATTGTTGCAATGTTGGAGGCAACAATTTTTCCAAAGTGGTAGTAGGATTTGTATCATTGGCTTTGTTCAAGTTCTAATTTTAATGAAGCAACAAAGTGGTTTTTATGATAGAAAGAATTATATAATGTAGAGGGAACTTAAAATTTGAATGTTGAAATGCTAAAATCAAAGCTATCGAAGATCAAACACCTCTGCCAAAGTTAGAACACAATCTAAAGTTGATTTTATATATAAATAGAAAAAAACATGACATAAATCATTCCCCATTTATTTTGGTTATGGATAGTAGTGCGCAAACCTGCAATGCACTACTATGTGGTGAAGTATTTGGAAATTCATATAATCCTCCATCACACAAGGTCTTTCACTTGTTGTTCTCATTCATTAAGTTAAGCAACCTAGTATGCAAAACACTTAACCATGTGATAATTAAAACTACAAAGTCTACACTATGCAATGGCTTAGTTAATGTAGTACATAGTCAACAATGCCCCTTGTACATACTAACTTCAAATGCAATGAACATATTACTAATTTTCTTATATATAAATACATACATAAATACATACATACATACATACACACATATACATAAATAATAGTAACATATGTATTGCATTTGAATTTTCTTTTCCATTGCTTATAAGAATGTTTCATGGATGACAACCACTTCAACATTCTTTGCATGGTTTAGAGGTAATATCATTATGGTAGAGGCTTCTACAATGGAATTAGCCTCATGATTTAACATACAATGACATAAAATATTTAAGTGCTACCTAACTATGTCCAAGGTATCTTCATAGTAGAGGCATACTCCACTTTTGAGGATTCCTATATACCCGTATCCACTAGATCAAGACCTTTGAACTTCTCACTCTAACGAATATGTAATTATGGTTTTTGATTTTCTTATTGTATTTTTATTCATATAGCTATTGGTGAGCTTTACTTGAACCTAATACAACTATTCCCCATCATACACCCACTCAGCTGAATTAGGTGGTTTCCTATAATTACAATACTATAATATCCTAGTGCAACCTTTGTGTTGTAGTTTATATTTAATTTAAAGTTAATATATATAAATACCAAATCACTCCTTATTTAGTTATGTTTAAAAGTGGTCCAGGAGCACACCTAGGAAACCTCCTTTCTTTGATTAATTTTTGGCTTGTACTTGACACTAGCCAAGTCAAGAGCATAGATTAGGTTGGTTTTAGACCTTATAAGGTCATTTACATTGTTGGCTAGGTGAGTTATTCATTAGGACTAAGGTCACACAAATAGTCATTGTTAGTTGTTATTTTAATTCCTTAGTGTGTAGAGGAAATAGTGAGTTGGAGTCGTTAAATGTATCCTAACACACAAAATAGGTGGAAAGGATGCTATAAATTAATTAATTTTCTCTTATGTATTGATCTAGAGGGGTTATAGGTCCTAGAAAAAAGGGTAATTTCATAAATGCAAAGATGCCAAATGTTGTCAAAAAAATTTCATGCAGCATTTCGAATTTATTACAAATGTTGCATGAAACTTAGTTACCTTGAATCCCCTAAATGTGAGGATTGGCTAATCCTAGGAAATAGGCCTTTTAGTCGTATGTGACTTACATAATAGGAATCACTTGTACAAAAAACCTAGGATTTAAAGACCTATAGAATCATTTAGGAAATCCAAAAGGGTGTTCAAATATGGAATATTTTACTAGGTTGTTTGGAGATTTCTTCGAAGAAAGAGGAATTAGTCAATTCCAAGAGCTAATTGGAACTAGGCCTAATTAGGTTTATTAGAGACAAAAAATTGAAATTATTAAGGAACAATACTAAATATATTTCCAAATGGACACAAATGGAATAAAACAAAGTGATATCATGTCTATGGATGAACCCACAATGAAGGATGAACTTTGTGAGCAAGTTGCACTTGGAGCTCTCGAAGTGTGTGTGTGTGTGGAGAAGAGTATTAAACTAGTGTGTTAGTCTTATGAGGGTAAGTACAAAAGATAAAAATCTTGGAAAAGAGTTTTTATTTTTGTTAGTTAATCATGTAAGCCAATCAAGGACCTAGGTAGACTAGGTGCCTAGAATAGACAAGCTAGGTCTCTAAAGGATCAGTGTTAGCACCCCTTCTAATAATCACACCATATTGGTATTAAAGCTAGAGTTTTTTATTAGGCTTGTGGTTGATGTTGCAATCTACTAAATTTTTCAGAGAGAATATACCAAGTTTATATTTATAGAGGACAACACTATGGTGACTAACATCAAGTTAGCCAAGAAGGTTAAAGAACAAGAAGAATACGACAAGTCATTAAGAGTAAGATTGACTCAAATGGAGAAACTCTTGGGTGAATTTCAATAGAAGATTGATAATCTCAAAGAAAAAATTGACCTAAAGGAAGAAAAAGAAGAAAAGGAAAAGGAACCATAGTTGGAAGAAGAAGAATCAACACCTGACCCTATTCTTCCTAAAGAGTCATTCTTAAAGGCATTAAAAGCATTAATTGACAAAGATTTAGGAGTACCACTATTTAGTGGACAAATGGATCCAGATTTAGGTATGGATTATATTAAAAAAATTGAGAACCATTTTGAATGTGATGGTATCCATGAAGAACAAAAGGTTATGGTGGCCAAGTCTAGGTTAATAGGTTTAGCTCTTACTTGGTGGAATTTTGTGCAAATTGAGAGAGAAAAGGATGGAAAGGGTCTTATAGTTACATGGAAGAGTATGATAAATAAAGTGAAGCAAACTTACCTTCCTAATGACTATGAAGTTTAGTTTCATAGAAGGAGATAAAATCTTAAGAAAAATATTTTGATGTCCAAGCATATATCGAGGAATTTCAAAAATTGTGTTTGAGGTCTTCAATGTAGTTGAAGAAGAAAGTATCAAGCTTGAAAAATACTTGAATGGCCTCAAATAGTCTATTCGATAAGAGATGAACCTAGTAAATTTCAAAACCATTAGGCACTCTTATCAAATGGCCTTGAAGATTGAAGAGAAAAGCAAGAGGAAGCAAGAAATCTCTAAAGGGAAATCTAAGAACAAGGACAATAGTGGTCAAAGAGGTGGCTATGGTGGGAAAATTTTACATTCATGGGATCAAGGTAAGGTAAAGTTCAGTGAATAATAAGAAAAAAGTTCAACTAGAGGTGGTAGAGGAAGAAACTCTAATTCTAGAGGAAGAAGTGGTGGACAAGGAAAAAGAGACAACTACATTTCCAATATGAAGTGCTAGCATTGCAATAAAATGGGGCACCCTACTTATAGGTCTCTAGAGAAAGGTGGTTCATCACAAAGAGGTGATAAGAGGACTAACTTAGTTCAAGATGACTCCAACACAATAGAAAATAATGCTAAAGTACCACTAAATCTAGAAGAAGGGGATAAAATTATGATGAGGAGAGCTTTGATCAAATAGCTAGTGAAGGGGGAGCCAAGCCAAAGAAGATCTTTATTCAGAATAAAGTGCAAAATGATGGGTAAAGTGTGTAGAGTCATCATTGACTCAAGGTCTACTAAAAAAAATGTGTTGGAGGAAGTAGTTAGCAAGGTAAAACTAATAAAGATACTACAAACTAATCCTTATAAGGTCACATGGCTAAACAAAGGTCAACATGTGTTACTAAATGAGCAAGCATGGTTGGTGTTCTCAATTTAAAGGTACAAGGATAAAATTTTATGTGATGTATTAACAATGGATGCATGTCATTTTCTCCTAGGTAGACCATGGAAATTTGATTGCCAAGATATTCATGATGGAGGAAAGAACTATTAGAAATAAGGATTACGAAGAGGGGGGTTGGGGTGAATCAATAATCTACAAACTTTAGTTTCCAACTGAATATTATTACTTACTTTAAACCATTCTTAAAAAAGAAATATACTAATTCTGAATTGTAATAGTAATAATGCACAAAGATAACTCATAACATCATATTTTGTTAACTAGGGAAACCCTGGACAAGGGAAAACCCCAATGGTGATGATACCCACTAGATAATATACTGATTATAAGTTCCTTGTTAGAGGACTGACCTTATTAGTAGTCAATGAGTAAATTCAATTTATAAGGAGTCCCTGTTAGGAGATTCCAACCCTATTAGGAGTTGAGGTATCGTAGATGCAAGATGAGCCCACTGCCCAAACATGCACTTCCATTTATATGAAGAGCTCACTACCCAAACAAGTAATCTAATTTTTAGAATAGGTAGTATATCTTCTTCCTTGACTGATCTTTGATCTTCAACTCAATCTTAGATCTACAAATATTTCATACAAAACTTCACATGTATCACTTTCATAGAAGTTCACTTACAATTACAATATAGCACTTTCAATCGCAGTCACTCACTTCACACTTCTTATTGCAAAATGTCCTTTGCATAAATGCCATGACTTTATAGATTTTACTACTGGGTTTACTAAGATCATAATCCACTTTTTTGACATAGAGTAAACATCTAGGATGTAGGACCTAATTGGACAAGTAATTATTTTATAAACAAAAAGATTCTTTCCTTCAATTATGTCATTTTGTTTCACTTCAAACATGATTATCTATGTTTTGTAAAGCTAATATAAATTCTAATGTTAGACATCTCATCACCAACATGTATACTATCTCTATGAAACTTTGCTATTCATAATATGATGTCAGCAACAAGTTATAAACAAAAAAATACATTGATGTAAACCAAATTCTATACTTGGACTATTTTCTAATTACCAAACACTATGTATCTTTATTTTCAAGGTTTCCTATTAGCATGTACATCATGTGTTTCCATAAATGATAACAATTACATATCACTAATAGCCAATTGTCAACAATCTCCCCCTTTGGAATTGATGGCAACAAAATATGGAAAATTGGCTAAGTGACAAAAACAAACTACATAAAAATAAATATTGCATCTATTACAACTTGTTCAACTTTACATATGCTCCCCCTTACAATATACTTTACACTTCTATCTTCTCTTTACTTGATTTACAATTTTCACATTATGTCTCTCTCCCTTTGATGTCAATGAGAAAGGTCAAAGTGTCAAGATTCTATCAAAAACTATCCAAAAATGTTGTCCTTCCTTATACTAATATGACCTTCATACAATCATCAAAATTAGCCTTCACCCTATACATACCCTTAATCCATGTTTCTTTGGTAGACTCAACTAAGGTGAAAATTGCACATAAAGCATATGATGAAATCTCAACTACATTAATGTTTGAATACAAAATGTTGGACTATGTATCCTTGGCCTTAACACATTTCTCTAACTATTTCTCAACAAAATATAATTTCAAAGCAATAGATTCTCTAAAATAAGATACCCTCTTCAATGTCTTTCCTTCCAAAGTTCCAAGTTCCTAATGTCACTATGAATACTAGTCACTAGTCCTTCAAAATCATCTTCTTTGCAAGATTGGTGCTAGATTTGGCTGGATAAAGCCTCTAGCTCATTCATCTTTATTTCTATCTAATTGTCAATGTCCTTAGGGATGTGCAGGATCACAATCAACCAAACTATGCTTTTAAGTGGCAATAAAAAATTAGAAAATTAGGGTTATGTCAACTTGATGTGAAATTTTCTACTTGTTATTAACTTTATATCAAAAAGTTGAGAGAAAATAATCTCTAGGAAATTGAATCTAGTTTCTAAACTACTAGGACTTATCTCAAAAAAAAAAAAATTGATTGGTCAAATTTTTGAATTTCAAGCAATATTATGAAAAATTTAGAACAAAAATAAGAAGTAGACATATGTCTGACCACCTTAATTAAAATTAAATGATAATATTTTTTAATAATATTCTAGATATAGGTAGTAGACTCATGCCTAGATGTGACACATATTTTTGGGTATTTTTATTCTAAATAAATAATTAAATAATTGATTTTTGACTTTAGTATTTGTGGAATTAAAAAACTCTTGTGTCTAACCACCTTAACTAATTCAAAACTCTACGAAATTTAACTTTTCATTTTTTTTCCTTATAGTGGAAGAAACATAGAATGTGATTCATTTTTTGGATTTAAAAAATGTTGTACCATTTGAAAGTTATAGTTGTCTTTCAAGTAGCGTGTCAGTCAACACTTTATACATAGCTCCATTAGAAAATAAGCAATAATTACTTACTAAACTCATAATTTTACAAACATAAAATTTATGGAAAGATAAGAATATTATTAAGAAATCCTTTTCATTTCATCAAATTTTGGTCAAGAAAAAGTCATCAGCTACATGTTTGAAGTAAAAATCACATAAAAACAGGCCAAAAAAATTTTTCTAGGATGTTTTTAAAGTTGAGCATATAGGGTTGGTATCAAAAGATATATTAGACCTTATAAATATATTAATTGTTTTCATTTAGTATTAGGGTGGGTGGGAGAAAAGTTGGAATAAATTTTGAAATAGTTTGAGGCATTTTAGAACTATATATTTTTCAAATTGCTACTTTTTGGTGCACCATGATCTTGCACATACCCCTTTGTCAACTCGTATGATAGGGTACACTCAATATGCAAATTTTTCCCTTCCTATTATCATTTCTAAAGTTCTTTGTAGAAGTATCAAGATTAACTAACTCATTCTTGATATTATGACAGATGGTGGTAAAAAAGTTAGCATCATGGGAACTCTATGCCTTTGCCTCTGCAACATTCAACAAACTAGTAAACTCTTCATTAAATGATTTTAGCAATGCTTTTACTCTTTGGTCAAGATATAGTTGTGTTTTTTACACTACCAATGTACTATGTAGTCTATCTATAACTTCCATTAAAGTCCTTTCTAAACTCTTCACTTTCCTATTCTTATCAATAAGCTTCATTAGGGATGAGATTGGATTTGTTTGATCATCATCATTAGTAGATAAAATAGCAAGAGAGAGAAGAGTAGATGAACTAGATGATTTAGTATCATCCTCCCTTTGTTTCTTTACTACTTCTTTTGTTCTTATCTCTTCTTCTTCTTTATTTTCTCTTTCCTCTCTTTCTCTCTTCTCTTCCAATCTCTTATTTTCATATTCCTTAGTTTTCTTTCTCATTTCTTCTTCTACAATTCTTCTCTTTTCTCCTTCTTCCTTTCTCTTCTTATCTTCCTCAAGAAATTTCTTCTTAGCTTCCTCTATTTTCTTGTTTTCTTCTTTAAGTAGCATATTCTTTCATTGATTTGTCTCAACTTGTTCTCAATATCCTTAGTGTCTAGTTCATTTGGTTTGGAAGCACCAAATGGATTGGTATCATCAATGTTAATGGTAACATTGGTTGTATCAATTTTCAATGCATCACCACTTATTGACACTTTCAAGGTTCTAGGAGTTGAAGGAGATGCTATATTTGACTCTATCAACATTTGATTGATTTTTGTTGTAGTCTCACTTCTTAGCTTATCCTTTTCACCAATCATAAATAGAAATGGTCTCAATTTATTCCTCAAATATGGTGTGCAATTTTTTAATATTATTTTAACTTCTTCTTCATCATCATTCTTGCAAATGGTTCTAAGCATAGACTTCCAAAGTTCTAGGTCTTCTTCCTTTGTAGGAGCCTTCTTCTGAATGAGTTTCTCATAGGATTTCTAGTTAATAATGCTCTCAAGATCCTTCAATTTTTGATTTTTTTCTTATAATATATCTCATAGTAGATATATCAATCTAGTCCTTCTCAAAATTTTTGTATAAATCATAAAACTTGTTCACCTGAAAAAAATTACTTTCATTGACAATAGCTATATTGATCTTTTATATCTTTGGCTTCGAAGGTTGCCGAACTTTTTTAGTTGCTTGCTTAGATGGAGTCACTTTTTTTCTTAGTTTTTTGTTCCTCATCTTCTTCATCACTAGAATCAATTGTCAAAAATATTTTATGTATTTTTTTATGTCTAATGGCCTATTGTTTGACTCTCTTTGTCTTAGTAAACACTTCTTCCACCAATCTTTCAAATTTTCTATTCTGTTCACAAGGATGAACATCAAACACTACTGCATACAGAATATTCTATTCCAAAGATGTCTTAGAAAAGTTAATATAGAAAAATGTTGAATATTTAGTATACCTTTCTTCATAATATATCTTACAACGTTAGATTCACTCTCTATCATCCTCCTAGCCTCTAATAGTGTCTTCTTCATTAAAGATTCTACTTTCTTGTGTGATGCCTTTTCTATTGATATCAAATTAGTTTTGAAATTTGAGTGTCAACACACTTAATTAATTTACTTAGTTCATGTTGAACTAGTAATACATGCTAAGTTCAACATGTAAATATTAGACCATGCCCAATAGCAATGAGTATTGAGTCACTCATGTGATGAGTCACTCAAGTGTTGAGCAAATAGACCATGTCAAGTGATTCAAGTGGCAAGTGAATAGTAGATGTTGAGTAGTTTAGGTGCCAAGTTAAATGAAAAATTATAGTACCTTTCAAGCATCAATAACTTCATATGTTGAGTAACACAGATTGGACATATTTGTTTGTTATGGAAAAACAACTATATAAACCATTTTTCAGCTGAACTAAGGACAATTTTTGATCTTTTAGAGACAAGAATGAATCTATATGTAGATTCTCTATGCAAATTACATGCAATGAACTAGAAAATGGGAAGGTTTAAAGGAAAAAATGAATGAATCTCAATCATAGATTCATACCTAACCTTAAGCCACCTCAGTCTTCTTAAGGAGGATGAAGCCCTAAATTTTTAATAGAGTTGAGAGCATTATAAAATGGTGAATAATTAAATTGTAGGAGAAAACAAGATAGTTTTCAGAGCATTCAATGTGACTTAGTAGTAAGAGTGAATTGCAAAATCAATTAAGTGAAAAATAGAGGATAGAGGATACAACATTTATACATTAGATCATGAAGGATTAATCAAAGATTGGATAGAGGTGATCTATTATTAGGCAACCAAGTGCCAACCACAAGATCTATGCTTAGACATTTTGACATGTGATTTTAGTTAAATCTCCTAGATGGAGTAGTCCTAACAAACTTTACTGAATCCTTTAATAGGGTGGCATTCCAAGTGAATGACCTAAAGTTCTTTAACAAGGCACACTTATAATAGGGTGTTGAAATCATCTAACAAAGTGGGACTTAATAGTCTTTGTAAGCCTTTAAAAAGGAAAGCATTTCATAGGACAGATCTTGATTCATTGACAAACCATTGTAACCTTAATTTGATACACTTCACAACAACAGTAGTAAAGATTTGTGGGTATCATCCACACCCCATTTTTACCTTCTCATTTGGAATGTTTCTGGGTAATCATATATAGTGTTAAGTGTGTGTGTTTAATTAAATGTTTACATGCTCGATGCATATGCTTTATATGTTATTTTAGTTTATATATTGAATACAACTAATGAAAGAAAAAAGTTTTCTGGGTCCAAGTTTAAACTCATGATTAACCCACCCCCCAAAAGTTTACTCCTTTCCTACTTGTAATTCCAAAAATTGGTATCAAAGCCTAGTTCTTAGAAGGAGAAGCTTTTCGTCTTAAAGGAAAGATCTTGAAATGGAAGTCTACAAGTTGGGGAAGACTATTGAGAACCAAGAGATTGAAATACATCTTATGCTACATAAACTAAATGAAGCTTAAGATGCTTTGAAGAGTTCCTTGAAGAGAAGGAAAGAAATTTCTATAGCAAAAAATGATACACAATACAAAGAGATCAGCATGATAAAGCTATTCAATTTGTAACTCTAGTGAAGTTGATGCAACAATTGCAAATCTAATGGAAAATAATAAAGTACAAGTTGAAGAAATTAAAAATCTCAAGTTAGAGCAAGAATCAAAAGCTATACTACTATATGAGGTGACTAAACAAAAGAAGAAAGCTATGGAAGACAAAGCCATGATTGAAGAAGAAAAAAAAATTCTAGCAAATAGACTAGAAGAGAAGTAAATAGAGCTAACCAGAATGTCAAACATGCAATTGGATACCTTGAGCCAAATGATGAATGCTCATCATGATTTGAATGTCAAGGACATTGAAATAACTAAATTGAAGTTGTAGAATGAACAACTATAGAATGACCTAGAAAGAGAAAAGGAATTTCTTGAAGTTTCAACAAGCCAAATGAAGCCATCAAATACTTTGAGAAATTAATAAGGCCCCCTATCTCTAACAAAGATACATCAAGATTGGGTTACACAAGCACTAAAGAAGGATAATCATCCAAAGTTGCTGAAGAAATAAACAACAAAGGTAATAATTCCAAACCTACTTGTCATAGTTGCAAAAAGAAGGGACATATTGCTAATGTATGTAGAAGCAACAATACAAATCAAAATGCTAAGCCGAAGAACATGACTCATTGTCATAAGTGTAACAAGCAAGGTCATAAAAGCACATGAATGCAAAACTAGGACCATCCATAAAGAAAAATTTGAAAGATATTGCTACAACTATTAGAAATATGGACATAGAGCATTTGAATGTAGATCTAGGTCCATGTGGTCATCAAACAAGCTAGAAAAGGTAAGAAGCTATGGAAACTCTTATAATTGGGATTAAAATACAAGATATAGTTGCCATTATTGTCAATAATATGGACATATTCTTGAGAATTGTATTAAGAATCACTTTAGTGGTAACTACAAAAGGTGGTTGAGTCAAAATACATGCTTTAGCTATTTGAAGACTGGTCATACTAGTAAGCATTGTCTAACTAGTTCAAAAGCACCAAGTTGTGAATTTGATAAAGGAAAAGGCAAGGTAGATGCCAAGCACATTAGGAATGAGATAAATAAGGGTGGGAAGAAGAAATATGGTTGATGTACATCAAATCAAGAAGGTATCACTTCACCCAATGGTTCAAGTGATCACACCTCATCAAATTGAACAATCAAGAGGTATGTGGGATTGATATTTAAAGAATTATATCATACATCAATTCCAAAAGAACTTAGTACTGAAAGGACTACATTAGCATGGATGAAGTTGAAAGATGTTGAAATTTCAAGATTAAATTTTTTAAGTTTTCATGTTGTTGCTAAGCATGAAATGTTCTCTATGTATGCCAAGTGAAATAGTAGTTAGTGTTGAGCTACCAAGCTAGCTAGTTCATGTCGAGGCCATAGTAGCTATTAAATTATGGTAATATCAATGGATGTTGAATGATTTTTTAATCAAGTTAATGTTGAGTTTATAGTTGTATAAGAACTAAGCATTAATTGCAAGGTTTTTGAAGGATATATTGTCATTTTCACTCATTCTTCATCATTTTAAATTCAAGAAGAAATTTTTTTGAAGCACTAACCAAAGATTTCAGCAATAATATCACTCTAGTTCTTCATTTTTTTAAAAGTGTTTATCATAAGCTGAGCTATGCAGTTTGCATTTACAAAAGCCATAGTTTGTTACAATGGTGTCTAGCTCAAGAAATGTAGAAGGGGAAAAGGTCTTGAATTTCCAATTAGTAATTAATGAAGTGAAACAACCAAATTTTAATGCAATTCTAGATGTGGCTTACAAAAAAAATCTTTCAAGTGTGTTGTACTTGATTACCCCAAATGTCATTATGGTTCAAGATGTCAAAAAATGTTACAATTGTAACATAGGAGGAATACATGACATGGAAATAAGGGAAGCCTATGATAGAATATGTAAAATTTCATCATTAAAGAAGAATTCAAAATTGTTGAAAGGAAAGGTTTGACGTGTGCCCTAGAATTTCCTAGCATGTTTAAGATAGAAAGGATAAGAATAGTATTGAACTAAATATATGATGGATCCTTGTGGTTGGAAGGTGGACTAATTAAAATCACCAAAAAAATAATCCATAGGGTTACTAGTTTCCCAGCCCTAAATTGACCAAAGAATATATGAAGTGATTCCAAAGAGGTAATAGAAAATAATATAGGAGCAAAGTGAAACAAACAAGGAATGACAATATACACTATAATAAATCCACTGATAAACTTCATAGTAAGGGTTATCTCTCACAAGTTTTATCAATCTAGTAGATTGAATAGTGTACCCTATATTGTAGTAGATGGTGGCTACAAAATTGTGAAGAAAGATCATAATTATGATCTAACTAAGCTTCAAGTGCAATAATTGATGGAAAACCTTAGAGCAGTAACGAAGGCTAAGAGTGCATAGTGCAAATTTGAACCAATTCTAGTTTGCATATTTTTCTATGTACAAAATCCATTCCCATCTTTTGGCACTATAGCATGGAAGACAAACAAGTTAGTTACTATTTGGATAAATGAGTACATTGAACAAATGGGGAATATTTTGAGACATTGATGACTAGTTACTTTTAACACTTTAAGAAATCTATGAAAAAAAGGATAAGGATACCTATTTCTTTGGTTGAAAAATATTTCAATCATATATGTTTTCTTGAAGACATTGATTACAGATCTGTACAGGCTATCACACCTAGGATAAGATGAATAAGACCCTTAGGTTATGAGATCAATGTTGATGAAGCATCAACAACAATAACTACACTTCTAGCAGAGGAAGTGGACAAAACAAAAAAATCTTTGGAAACTATGATGTAATGAAGTCAAAGTTAGAAATATAATTGATGACAAACTCTACACTAAAAAAGAAAGACAAACTAGAGAAGAACCATAAAGCTAAATTTTGTGAAGGTACTAAAGAGGAAGAAGAGGAAGGAGATGAAGAGGATGAAGAGGAAGAACAAGAACAAACCCAAGAACCTCTTGCATTAACCCAAGGCATGGGTGAGGATAAAGAAGAGGAGGAAATAGAGGGTGGTAAGGAAGAAGAAGTTGAGGAAGCACCAACACATGTTGAGCCAAAGAAGAGAAAAGCCCAGGCACAACCTATGGCTAAAGAAAAGAAAGTTGTTAAACCAAGCCCAACAAAGCCAACAAAACCTATCACTAGAGCAAGAACATGAGCTACCATAGAAAAGGCCAATGAGAAAACTATGTAGATAGAACAAGGAGGTCAAGTGCAAAAGAAGTAGAGAAGAAATTATGTTGAACAACTTGAATCAAGTGAAGAAAAGATTGAATTAGAAGATATAGGTCAATTCAAAGTGGTAAGTCACAAACCACAATTTGATCTTGAAAATATATGTGAGAATGTTAGAAATAATGTAGACTTGTTTGGTTTAAAGAATATTGACTTTGAAAAACTTGGAAGAGAGGAGAAGAATGTAGTAGAAGAGGTAGTGTATGCAATGATGTCCAAATTGAAGAACACCCCAATTGAGTTTGAAAACACTATACCAAAATGGTTCCATGACATTGTGGAACAAAAGTGGCATTATTGTTTAATTTTGGAAAAATAGATTAGAGAATCAACACTACCCCAGGTAATGTTAGAATTAACAATAGGGTAGATTGCCGAGGTAAACAAGAAATATGGAGGAAGGTTTGCACCAAAGTATAGAGCCTTCAAAAGTCTCCAAAATGACATGAAAAATGTTTACAAGAAATCGACTCAAATGTGAAAATTAATCAATGGATTAAAAATACTATAAAACAAGGAGAAAAGGACCCCTTTGAGGGTAAGAATGATGAAAAAAATGACAAAGAAGAGGACAAAAAAGAAGAAAATAAGGAGGAAAGAAATATAGGTGAGGAAAAAACTTAGAAGATGGATATTGACATGAAAAATGCTGAAAAGCAACAAGAGAAAGAGAGTGTGGAAGACATACAAATGTTGAGTGCTAGTCCTCCTCATGACATTAGTACAACTATAGAAACTATCATTATCAAGGATGCATTTAATGAATCAGCTCAAAAAATCAATCCATTGACTATAGAAGATTTGAAAAAGATTCTAGATCAATTTACACTGCAAGCACAACTATGTGTAAATCCTATTTTGATTAGTGTAGAAGAACTTCAAAAGGTAGCAACTAAAGTTACAAGGGATAACGTGAATACACAAGAACCACCTTCTATCATCTATTCAATTATTGGTGATCAAACTTTGATTCAAACAATTTTAGACACATATATTAAGGTTGATAGAAGTGTTAAAGTAGACATGGTTGAGCAGAGGCAAACTGCCAAATAAGAAAAAGAGACAACAATAGAGCAAACATGATAGATAGATTGATTTGTACCTAAAGCACAAACACAAGGTGCAAGACAAGTCATTTTCATAGATCAAGATAAGTCTAAAGAGCAAGGGAAATCACAAAAGGCAAAGGAACAAGAGGCCATTTGAGCATTGGTAACTTCACCAACATCTGGCTCTTCACCTACAAAATGTCTTCAGAAGTTGAGCATGGAAGCTATACCCCTCCAAATATTAGTGCCAATCCCAAGCTCTTTTAAATTTGAAAAGATAATTCACCATGGAAATATAATTTTGAATGAGGAAATAGCGATTCATAAATTTGACTACACAATAGTGACACTAGAGTAAATGGGCATTTTGCAACAAGCCTTAGAGAAAAGGAAGCATCAAGAAATGCTTAGGAGGGATTATAGCTAAAATCAAGCTCTCCAAGAAATTAAAGACATATTTTTAGATGCATTCAACTTGCCACCTCCTAAAGAAACCAAGTCACTACTAGAACAACTATTAGAAATTATGGAAAAGGTTGATAATTAAGGCTTGGATACTATTGCTAAAATTTTAAAGTGGTTAAAAATGAAATTCCATAGTAAGGTTAGTCTGAAGATATCTCATGAGATAACACTTATTCAAGTTGCATATTCTCATTGTACACCAGATTTTGGGATCCCCACTCTTCACCCAAGATACTAGACATAGAATTTTGAGCCTAGAGAGGAATCTAAACTTATTAGGCACACAACTACTTAAGAACCTAGCTTAAAGTGAGAATCATTTCCATACATTACTTTAATCACAAAGTCAATTAGTTGTGTTAACAATAGAAGAGGCTAACATAAGATCCAAATTGACAAATATTCAAGCATCTCTTACCCCACACATAGAAATTCCCCATAAAGAACTAGGTTATGTAGAAACTCTACTATAAAAAAGACCCAAATATTTCTATTCTAGATGGCCTAGTACAACTTGCAGTAGAGCTAGCTATCCAAATAAAGTCATTGAATGTTGCATGTGACAACTAGGATGTAGCTCTTGAAATCATCATGGAAGTCCCTAAATCCTTTTTGGACAAATAAACTATAACTATATAGCCCATTTGACATAAGTTTTAGAAAGGGGGAGTAAGTAAGCAAGGGGGAGAATAATAAAAAAGGGAGAGATACAAATAGAAAATATGGAGAAAGGGGGAGATATAAAAAAAGGAGAGTAGAAAAATACAAACATAAAAATAGAGAAGCATAAAGAGTATAAGTGCATTGAAGTCAAAGAGTCTTAATAAAGATAAATTGACTTAGAATGGAAAATAGATTTTGGATATGGAACAAACATTTTAACTTAGGGGGAGTTGTACATTTTGAGGTACATAGGTTATTGCAAATTTTTTTAATTTTGAATTTTTTAATATAAGTTGAGTCATGAATAAGTTATACTTGAGAAGATTAGACTAATTATGAATATTTAGGTGTTTTTGACACTCATGTCAAAGGGGAAGATTGTTGATGTTAGATTGGTTTTGACAATTGAGTGTCAACACACTGAACTCATTTACTTAGTGAGCAATCTCTCTTATATTGTAAGAATTTGGAGTTTTTCCATTTGGAGAATATTCTAATGAATTTCAAGTCTTAATGAAAGTCTTATGAAGCATTTTGTCATCTCTCTTGTCTCCATATAATTTTATTTTTGGTTATGAGTTGGTATGGGTGGTGTGGCCCGTCATCAGTGGTATCAGAGCAGGAGTTCCTGAGCATGCGGACAGATCACCGAACGTGAGGCAGTTTGCACCAGGACCTTGAGTTGGGTGAAGTTTGTCAAGAAGTTCTTGATTGTGTAGACAGATCACCGACTATGAGGCAGTTTGCACGAGGTTTTTGTGTTGCATGAGATTTGTCTTCTAAAGACTTGATTATGGAGAAGAGAAAGAAGAAGATGACTTTTGTGATTGGATGGATTCTGAGGATTCCTCGATTTGAGAAAATTAGGGCAAGAAATCAAGAGGCATTGCTAGTTGATTTGCAGAAGCAAGTGAATGAATTAGAAGTTGAGTTGCAGAAGAGAAGAGCACATTACCAGAAAAGAGATGTTGATAATTATTTGGATGCAGAAAAGAAAGATGATCCAATGGAAGATCAAGCAGATGAAGAGGAAATCATTTGCGAACCTAAAGTTGAAGAAGATGAACGAGAAGAGGAAGAGCATGAAGATGGCAAGATTTATGAACCTGAAATAGATCAAGAAGATTTGAAGATTGCAGCAATGGAGGAAAAGTATAGTGCCTTCGTTGGAGATCAAGAAAGCGGAGTAGTTACATGCATTGTTGACAACATGAAAGAGGCAAGTGAAGATGACTATGTCAAAGAGCAAACACTTGTTCCAGCTAGGTGTTGGAAAAGAAGAAAGAAGGAAATATATCGACATCGGATACTTGTTCCAGCTATGTGTTGGAGGAAGAGGAAAAAAATCTGTCATTAGTGGCTACTTCATTTTGTGAATCCATATTCACAAAATTTTTCCTACCATGGGAGTCGGATGCAGGAGCATCATGCATCAGCAAAAAAAAAAAAGGTGGAAGATTTGCATGTTGGTTTTCTTGTCCTGTTGAGGTGGAAGCTTGTGGTGAAGATGAAGATGGTTGTATATCTTTCTTTTGGCGTTAAAGTGTGGGACACACTTTTCTATCTACCAAGGGAGTCTGATGCAGGAGCATCTTACATGGGAAAATTAAATTTTTAGAAAAAAAAAAAAGAGGAAAAAAAAAAAAAAGGGAAAAAAAAAAAAAAAAAAAAATTGTGGAAGAGAGAGAAAGTGACGAAAATTAGAGGAGAAATAATAAAAAAATAAAAAGGAGAAAAGAAAGGAAAAGGAGATTTCTATTTTCGAGGCGCATAGGTGGCAAAAATAATAAAAATAGTTGTCATTCCATTAATCAAGGTGTATAAGTGGCAATTTAGAAGTTTGTGGAAAGATCCTTAAATCATGTATTTAATATTTGTTGGGTGCTTAGTTGTATTTGGGTGAGAATTTAATATTTATTTAAAAGTAGTTGTATTTACCTTTTATCCCACATTGCTTGTGTTTGTAATGTCTTAGGTTAGAAGTGCCTATTTAAGAAAGGCCTATTATCATTTGTAATCAAGTTCAAGAAGTTGAAGGAATGGAAGCTCTTCTAAAGGAAGTTGGAGAAATAGAAGCTCTTCAAGACAAGCTTTTCAAGTGTAAGCTCTTGTAGTGAATTTTCAAGTATTAATGGATGCTTTATGAAGCATTTTTTTCATCTCTCTATCTCCATATTGTTGCATTTTTTTGTTGTTAGTTGGTACGGGTGGTGTGGCCCGTCATCAAAATATTAGCCCATGTTGAGTTGTAATGAGTCTTGAGTCACTCATGTGCTGAGTCACTCAAGTGCCAAGAAGATAGACCATGCTGAGTGATTCAAGTTTCGACTGAATAGTAGATGCTGAGAAGTTTAGGTGCTAAGTCAGAAGTAAAATTATAGTATATGCTAAACATTAGTAAATTCATATGCCAAGTTACATAGATTGGAAATATTTGTTTGTTATGGCACAAATGACTATGTAAACCATTTTCAATCGACCTAAGGATAGTTTTTGATATTTTAGAGATAGGGATGAATCTATATGCAGATTCCCTCTACAAATTACATGCAACCAATTAGAAAATGGGAAGGTATAAATAGAAAAATGAATGAATCTCAGCCATAGATTCATACCTAACCATAACCTACCTCTATCTTCTATAAGGAGGAAAAAGCCCAAAAATTTTAATAGAGTTGAGAGCATTACAAAATGGTGAATGATCAAATTGGAGGGGCAAGAAAGATAGTTTGCAAAGCATTCAAGGTAACTTAGCAATAAGAGTGAATTACAAAATTAGTTAAGTGAAGAACAAAGGATAGAGGATAAAACATTCATAAATTAAATTGTGAAGGATTAATCAAAGATTGGATAAATGTGATCTGTTATTAGGCAAGAAAGTGCCAATCTCAAGATCTATGTTAAGACATTTTGACAACAGATTTTAGTTAAATCTCCTAGGTAGAGTAGTCCTATAAGGCTTTACCAAATCCTTTAATAGGGCGGCATTCCAAGTGAATGAACTAAATTCCTTTAACAAGGTACACTTCTAAAGAGGTGTTGAAATCCTCTAACAAGGTGGAACTTAATAGTCTTTGTAAGTCTTTAATAGGGCATGCCTTTCACAAGGTGGATCATGATTCATGGTCAAACCATGTAACCTTAATTTGCTACACTTTACAATTGTAGTAGTAAAAATTTGTGGGTGTCATCCCCACCCCAGTTTTACCTTCTCATTTGGAGAGTTTCTAGGTAATCATATCTGGTGTTAAGTGTGTGTGTTTAATTACATGCATAAATGGTTGATGCATATGCTTTAGATGTTATTTCAGTTTATATATTGAATGCAACTAATGAATGGAGAAATTTTTATGGGTCCAAGTTTAAACTCTTGATTCACCCACCACCACCCCCGACCCCCCCCCCCCCCTCTGCAACAAGGAATTTTACTCCTTTCCTACTTGTAATTCCAACATTTTCTAAGGTTGCTTGATGAGCTTGCTATGTGATCTCATCATATGTATGAAATCTATACTCTTCTTTATCTCTATCTAAATTCAATAGAAAATCAATATAATATAACTAACTATTGTATCATCATTTAGTTCATAGTTCAAGGGATCAATAAATGTTTCCCAGGTTCCACTATTTGAATATAAGTATGATTTGTATCAACCAAAATATAAATGTCTTCCTTAAATCTATTTGCAATTGTAGGTGCAATTCTAAATCTCTATTTCATTTCATTTTGAAATGTCCTCATTATTAGGTTGCCACTGTCGAATATCTTGTCTGCAAGGTGCCTTGTGTATACCTTTTTAATCTTCTCCATTGTGCATCTATCACTACTCATTATGTTTGTGACTAATAAGTAGGGAAATATTTTAAGTACATGAAAGAATATGTGACTGATCAATGACTAGAATCTAAACACACCATTATTTTTCCTCTTTATCTTTGATAGGTTGTCTAAGAGTTTCATTCTTATTATTTCACTAAGATTCACATGTTCTTTCTCTATACATATCTTATATGCTGCATAGATGAATCTTGTTGAAAATTTATCAATATTAGAACTTGCACAAACAAAATAGGCAATAATTCTACTTATAAATCTCACACCATCTTACTTGATGGTGATGATCACCATAGCCTTTCCATTATACATTGTTTTAGTATAACTTTCAACTTTCTTCTTGGGCATTTTCTCACCTATAATGACACTACCTTATTTACTAAGACTAGTCATCTCATGAATAAGGTTGGTATAAATATCAACTGCATTGTAATTCCAATAACTCAGAATTCCTTCATAGCTTGTTTAGATGAGCTCTAAATTACAATAATCTTAGGTACCATCTAAACATAACTGGATATACCTTTCCCAACTTCACTACTCTAATTCAGTCTCTGAATGAAATTCTCAAATTTTGATGCTATCAACAAGCTTAATTCAACTTAATTTCATCAAACTCAACAACTAACTCTGATCTTCCTATCTCATCATCATCTAACTTTTCCTTTGAGATATCTACTCCTTTCAAAAATGCTTTATTAATTTCTTCTCAAACTTCACTAATAATGATTATAGGTTCTTCATTTTCTTTTTTAGTTTTAGAGTTCCTTTCCTAGTTCTTTCTATCATTTCAAACATTCTTTCCATTATTCCTTCTATTACTGATGTTTCTTTCATTGTTCCTTCTATCTCAAAAGTTATTTTCCATTCTATGGTACATTGTTGTGTGACTAAATTTTTTGCATAACTAACAAATAGGTGATCTACTTTAAGGTTTCTTCCAAACATTAGGCGCGTGACAATTCTAAGCAATGTGTCTTAAGTTGTTACACTTATAACACATGATCTATCTTATATCTTCATAAGATCTTCCTTCTCTCAACGTCCCTTCATTAGATCTTATTTTATCTATAGGGTCAATATTTCTAGACATTCTACTATTTGTCCTATCATTATAATATCGAGCTTTCCTACAATTAATTGCATTATGACCTATACTATGACAATTGTGACAATAACAGTCCTTAATATGATTAAATGACTTATTTGTACAATTTTTTTTCACATGACCTATTTCATTACATAGAAAATACTTACCTCTAAATTCATTTGTAGTTGCCTTAGGAATCTCTACTTGCTCTAGTTCATCCAAGATTTGAACTTCCTTGTTTTTCCCAACCTTTTTCAGTTTCTCAGAAGATTGACTAGATTCAATCTCATCATCATATATGCCTTTTGCTTTTGGATCTGATCTAAACTTAGGTTTCTTCAAAAACATATTGATTAGATAACCAAGATCAGTATTATCATAAGTAGGTATTTTTATTGATATTGAATCATCAAGCTTTTCTCTGCTACAATAAAGCTTCTCAAGTTGTTTCTTGTACTATGTTAATTCACCTTTCACAATAGTATTGTACTTATTGAGTTCTTCATGATCTTCTTTCTATATTTCAAACTCAAATTTTTTCTTTGCAAGACTTGCTCTTAGATCTATATTTTCAATCTTCAAATAATATTCAACTTTTCTAGGATCATTTCTCAAAGTCAACTTCAGATTTGTAATCTTTAACTCATGCTTCAAGATCTTGTACTCTATCTTCAACTTTAAATAGTCATCATCACTAGTTCTAGATTGTTGGAATATTCAAATATGGAAAGATTACTTATGAGAGGGGGGTGAATCATAAGTATCCTACTTTAACCAATAAAACCTTTTAGGTGAAAGTAAACTGCATGCATGTAAATACATCAAGTAAACATGAATCTAAGACATGCATCAACAACACATAACACTAGAATTTGGTAACCCAGAAACCCTCCAGGAATAAGAAGGTAAAATTGGGGTGTGGATGATACTCACAAAAATTACAGCAGCAATATTTTTCAACCACTTCTGATGGTTTTCCCTGTTAAAGGCCTGCCATGTTAAAGGCTTTACATTGTATTAATAGTGACCTGGTTAGAGGCTTTACAAACACTTTACATGAAGTGTCACCCTATTAAAGGATTTAATCACCTATTTAAAGGATCTACAAAATAGTTGTTAAGCTAACCTATCATCATAGGATTTTCATTCTAATACAATTGCTAGAAAGTATTAGGTATAATGAACCTAATAGATTACAATCCTTGATTGTTGAATGCAGGAACTTGTTCCACTTTCTCTGATCTTGATCCTTTGTGATCTGATAACCCTTGCTCTAAGAATAGATTTTCTTGTGCACCCTTATATATTCACTCATATATTTTTCAATGAAATTTTTTCTTCCTTATAAATAAATTTGAGGATTTAGGGTTAGGTATGGATCTACGATCCATATTCAATCTCCATTTTCCACTTATTATTTGCACTTCTTCCATTGGTTGGATGCCTTCATCATTTTCCTTATTGGTTGCATGTAGATTGCATAGGAAAGATAAAAGATTTGATCTTATCATTTAATTCTTTGAGATTTATCTTATGTCAGCTTCAAAAACTATTTTTATCATAGTTTGTGCAATTACAAACTCTTATGCTGACATTTTGAGTTACTTGGCTCCTAAAGTATTATTGATGCTCAGCACATGTTGTTTCCTCGATAACTTGGCATCTAAACAAAACTATATCACTTGACACTTTATGCTACTCGGCACTTGTTAACACTTAGCACCTTATGTTGCTTGACACTAGTTATTACTCGCCACCTTATGTTACTTGGCACTTACACTTCACTCGGCACCTAAAGTCTTTCCTAACTCAGCATTTGTTGTGGCTCGGCATGCATGGTGTACTCGGCTCCAATATAGAAAGTAGGTAAGTTTATTGGAACTCAAGTGTCAAAAACCATTATGAAGTTAACAATCTCCCCCTTTGAAATGAGTGACAAAAACACTTAACTAACCTTATGAGTACATTTACTAATCTGATTGGTATATACAGAGTTTAAAGAAAACTTGATAAAGATTTGTAACTTACAATATATACCTCAAAATTTTGGTAACTCCCCCTGAGTTGATTGTGCCTTATCTATATATCATGCTCCTCCTTTTATCTTTTCTCCCCCATTAATTCATCTCATAATATCTATATCTCCCCCTATTATGTCTCTTTTCTCCCCCTTTTTGACACTTATGTCAAAGAATGTTTATGGGTTAAGACCATATTTAGCCAAAAATGTACTATTTACCTCCATAATCATTTTGAGAGCTGCATTTCAATTTTTCAAAGAAATTTCCTCTATCTTATGTTGGATGGCAGTCTTGGCAGCAAGATGAATAAGTCCTTCTAAAGTAGAAAGATTTGGGTCTTTCTTGAGAACAATTTCAGCATATACTTGCTCTTTATGGAGTATTTCTAAATGTAGGATAATGGAGGACTAGAGCTATATTAATTTGGCCTTGATATTAGCCTCATCTGCTGTTAATACAATTATTTCTTTGTGAGTGTGAAGCGATTGAGAAAAATGCTTCTCACTTTGAGCTGGATCATTTGGTAATTTCATGCTTGAAATGTTTAAATATCTTTGCAAGCTTGGTATCTTTTGGCTTGTCTCTTGTGTGAAGTATGTAAAATCACATAACTTTTTGTACAATGAGAGTATATTCTCAAGTACCTTTTTCACTTTGTCAATTAGCTTTTCCAATTCAACCTAGGAAAGTGCAATTTGACTTGATATCTGCTCATTTACTTTTCCTTGGAATTTTCTTTCTAACCATTCCATAAGTTTTGCATTAGTTTCTTGGTCTTCATTTGACACCTGGTCAATAATATCTGATAATTTCTCTGTGATAGGCTTTGACTCATTTGGTGATTGCAAACTAAAGGCATCCATAAAGATGTCCTTAATTTCATATAGTGTTTGCTTTTTTTTATACTTCTTCCTGAGTATCTCCTATCTTTTCCTCCTATTCAGTGCTTCCTGCAACTCATTGATTTGATCAATGGTTATTGTTTTTGAGTCATAGCCTAGTATAACTATCTCCTCATCTAATTCAAGGTCTCCATAGTGAAGTACCCTTGCAACTCTAGTAGTACTAGATGTTGGTACAAATATTTGCAATGGCTGGTGTGAAGGAGTTCTTGAGGTAGGCAAATTTATTAATGTTTGTATTGCCTCCTACTCTTTAGGGGTTTCCACTATTTCCTCCTCCTGCTATCTACCATGATCAATTATTGTAATTTGTGAAAGTACACCTTGTGTTTGTGCTGTAGGATCAGATGTAACAGTCTATCTTGTTTGTTCTGGTTGTTCTGTTTGTCCCATTTTTTTTACTACAGCTACACTTGGCTTCTATATTGCAGCATCAACTATGCTTTTTAGCATTTGAAGTTGACTACTAGTAGTTGTAGAGATGATAGAAGGTGGTTCTTGTGGATTCACCTTATCTTTGACTTTACTTTCTACTAGTTTCTATAGTTCATCTATACTGACCAATACTGGATCTGCACATAATATTGCTTGTTGTGTAGATTGGTCGAGAATTCTTTTGAGATCTTCTATATTTAATGGATTAATATTCTGACCAAAAGTATCAGGAACATCAATAATAGTTATAGTGTCTGCAGGTGAGATGGATTCTTGAGAAGGCCTAGGGGGTGGCAATTGTGTGTCTTGCACACTCTGGCCTAGTTGCTGCTGTTGCTCAGCTGTTGTCGTTATATCCTTTTTGTGTGTCTCTTCCTCCTCTCCATCTTTCTTTTTTTCTTCCTTCTTCTCTTCTTCTACCTTCGCTTCTTCTTCTCTTTTCTTTTCCTCTTCTTTCCTTTCTTCTACTATCTTTTGTTCTCTCCTTTTTCTCCTCTCTTCTATTGGAACAACAGCTTCTTCCTTGTATTCTTCTTCAAGAAAATCTTCAATCTTCTTGTACAAGTTCTTCCATGATTTAATTGTTCTTTGAAAAATTTCTTCCATACTATTTTGGAGTATGAAGAATGCCCTGTATTTAGGAGTGAACCTATTATTATGCCTCTTAACTGCATTCTTTACTTGTTCCCTAGTCAAATCTAGCAATACACTTGCTAGGGTTGATTCCCTCATATCCTTCTCCATTTTTAAATAGAAATGCCATCGGTCTTCTACAATTTTTGACAGTTCTTTTGGAAATTGGCCATCTAGTTCAAGTGGAGTGTACTTGAACTGTGCCATCATTCCATAAACTATTTCTTCTATCTTATTATGTTCTTCTGTAGCAAATTTATTGAAATCAACTTTATTTAAATTACTTAAGTCACCATTTCCAATCTTTTTACATAAGATATCAACTGAAGAATGGCTTACCTTTCCAGATTGATCTTCTTCATCAGTGTTAGGTTGAACCACATATCTTCTTCTTTTCCTCAGCTCTTCCTATGTTTCCTTGATTTTTTCCTTCTTTGTAACTTCCTCTTTGGCCTTTTGAGTGGAGGCCCTTGTTGCAACTCATGTTGTTGGATTTTGAGGTGATGGCGTGGCAACTTTCTTTGGTTTTGGTTTACCTAGAGGTTGTTCTGTTGCCTTTCTCTTCTTTGGCTCAGCTTTAGTTGGTGCTTCCTTGGCTTCTTCTTCCTTTTCACCTTCCTCCTTGTCTTCTCCAAGGCCTTGAGTTAATTACATTGGCCATTGTTCTTGCTCATCTTCATCAGTATTGTCATCTTCTTCTTCTTTTGCTTTAGCCTCAATTTCTTTACCAAATTTCTTGTTAATTTTCTTTAATAATTTGTCTTTCTTCTTCAATGTGGAAGTAGTTTTTAATTCCATGTTTATCTTTCATGGATTACCACATCATAAGTGCCAAAATGTGGAGCACTTTTATCTATTTCTTCTGCCAATAATGCAGTTATTGTTGTAGATGCCTCATCAATATTTATTTCATATCCAAATGGCCTTAGCCATCTTACCCTTGGTATTATTGCTTGAATATAGGTAAAATCAATGTCAACTAAGAAACATATATCATTAGTATGTTTTTCCACTAAGGAAACTAGTATTCTTGATCTTTGCTTCATGGATTTCTTGAAATCCTCAAAATAGCTTGTCATCAAGGTTTCAAAATTTTCTCCCATTTGTTCTATGTATTCATTGATTTGGGCAATGATTGTTCTTTCATTCCTCCATGTCACTTTTCCAAAAGAATGAAACTCATTCTGAACATAAAAGAATATAAAAACTAGAATTGCTCCAAATTTGCATTGAGTGCCCTTTGTTCTTCTTATGGCAGCTAGGTTTTCATTAATCCGTTGTAGTTGCAGTTTTGCAAGATCATAAGTATGATCCTTTTTCACCAGTTTGTAGCCTACATCTACTGCAATAAATGGTACACTGTTGAGTCTACTAGATTGGTAGAATTTATGGGCGATGACTCTTACAACAAACTCAACTAGAGGATCCTAAATGGTATGAATTGTCATTCTTCTTTTGTTCCACTGGGCACCAGTGTTCTTTTCAATAACCTCCTTTGATTCACTTCTCAAGGTTTTGAACCGATCTAGGGTTGGGTACCCTATTACTCTATGTATGATTTCTTTGGTCAATTTGATGGGAGTGTTTTCTAACCACAGATTACCACCATGAATTCTACTCAGCACAAGTCTAACCCATTCTATCTTGAATACGGTGGGAAAGCTCAAAGCTCGGGTCAAACCCTTTTTTTCAATGATTTTGAATTCATCTTTCAAGACTCCATCTTCGCATAAATTCTCATAAGCTTGCCTTATTTCCATGTCTCCTAGGGAACCTATCTTACAGTTGTAACATTTTCTCACATCTTGGACCATTACAACTTTTGGGGAAATTTGGGAGAGAGCTCTGGCTGGGTCATTTTTGTAGGCAACTTTGGGAATGGGTCAAAAATCGGGTTGCTTGACCTCATTTGACACTAACTAAACTTCAAAAGACTCTTTGTCCTTGTTTTTCTTCAAACTTGATGCCATTTATGCAAATTAGGGTTTTCACAACAAAATATGAAACTGCGTAGCTCAACATAAATGAAAATACCTTAAGATCGATGAAAAATGTGTTGAATGAGGTTGCAATCTACTTGAAATGGTGGATTCTTGCTATGAAGTTGCTCTGCTCTTTTTCTTCTTCTTTGCTTCTTGATTGTGATGAGTAAAACTAATTGAAATCATGATAATATACCCTATTTCCATTGCATTAAATGCTCAACTACCAACTCAACTTCTGAAGAAATTTTAACATAACTCGTCTTGCACTACACTTCCACTTTATCCAGCTTCCATTAGAGTTAACCAAATTGGCATTAGTTATCAGCTCGATTTCTATTAGGAGCTCAGTATGTGTTGGAGTTCAACTCAACATCCAAAGATAGCTTGGAAACAACATTTAGATTTTGTCTTGACATCTTGTTTCATGTAGATTTATACTTTGCAAGGCTTCTTTGTCTTGGGACTGATGTGTGATATAGCTTTTTATATCGATCCCGCATACTCCTCATGCTTAGTTTGATGAAGTGTGATCACTTGACCCATTGGATGAAGTGATCCCTTCACTTGATGTGTTGCACTCATCTTACTTTTTCCAAGTCTTATTCATTTGTCCCCTTATCTTTTCGACATCAATCTTTTCTTTACCCTTGTTTTCTTCAATTTTGGGTGCCTTTGATCTCGTAGGATAGTTTCTGCTGATATGACCAATTTTCAAACAACTAAAACATGTAGTTTGATTCAACCATCTTTTGTAGTTCCCTCGGAAATGTGTTCTTATGCAGTTCTATGGTATATGTCCATATTCTTGACAATAATGACAACTATATCTGGTATTGTAATCCCAATGATAATGACTTTCATTCCCTTCTATTTTTCCTGGTTGATTTGATGTCCACATAGGTTTTGATCTGCATTCAAATGCCCTATGTCCATACTTTTTGCAATTATAACAATGTCCATCAAATCTCTGAGTCCTTGTGACATTGGATCTACAATCTTGTGTCATATGTCCTTGCATATTGCACTTGTGACAGAAACTCTTACTCTTGGGTGTGTTTGATTGATTGAATTTTCTACTCCTACACACATTAGCTATATGCCCCTTCTTATTACAGTAATGACAAGTGGGTTTTGAATCCTTACCTTTGTCACTTCTTTATTTGGCACTCTTTGATGATTCCCCAACTTTAGTGCTATTATATCCTAGTCTTGATGTATCATGGGCAAATTTTGGGGATTTCAGTAACTGTTCAAAATACTTGATGGCTTCACTTGACTTGTTGAGATTCTCTGCCACCTCTTTTTCTCTATTCAATTCATTCTGCATTTGTTCATTTTGCATCTTCCAAGTAGAGATCTCAATATCTTTCACATTTAGTTCATGATGAAGATTCATCATTTGGGCAAGTGTATCCATCTGTATATTTGAGATCCTTGTCAATTCAGTACAGTTTTCTTCAAGTCTATTTGCAAGATTTCTTTTGTCATTTTCCATCATGACTTTATCATCGACTGCTCTTATCTTTTGTTTAGTGATTTCACATATCATTATGGCCCGTGATTCATGTTCCATCTTGAGATATCTTATCTCCTCTGCTTGAACTTTGTTTTTCTCCATCAGTTCTACTATTGCTGCATCAAACTCTTTAGTGTCTCTGTTGGAAAATATGTTGGTGGTATTAATCTCCTTGTAGTTTATCTCATTTTCGACTATGGCTAGATCCTTCATTTTTTTTAATGAGTTTCTCAACTTGTTTCTAGATTCATCCAAGCTATGCAGAGCAAGTTGCACATCTATCACCTAATTTTCAATGATCTTTCCAAGTTTGAAAGCTTTCATCTTTAGATCTTTTCATCCAAGCTATTAGGCTTTTCCTTGTGAGAATTTGGAAGCTCTGATACCAATTTTTGGAATATTCAAATATGGAAAGAGTACTTATGAGAGGGGGGGGGGGGGTGGGCTGAATCATAAGTATCCTACTTTAACCAAGAAAACTTTTTAGGTGAAAGTAAATTGCATGCATGTAAATACATCAAGTAAACATGAATCTAAGACATGCATCAACAACACATAACACTAGAATTTGGTAACCCAGAAACCCTCCAGGAATAAGAAGGTAAAACTGGGGTGGGGATGATACCCACAAAAATTACTGCAGCAATATTGTTCAACCACTTCTGATGGTCTGCCCTATTAAAGGCCTGCCTTGTTAAAGGCTTTACACAGTATTAATAGTGACCTGGTTAGAGGCTTTACAAACACTTTACATGAAGTGTCACCCTATTAAAGGATTTAATCACCTATTTAAAGGATCTACAAAATAGCTATTAAGCTTATCTATCATCATAGGAAATTCATTCTAATACAATTGCTAGAAAGTATTAGGTATAATGAACCTCATAGATTACAATCCTTTATTGCTAAATGCAGGCACCTATTCTACTTTCTCTGATCTTGATCCTTTGTGATCTGATAAACCTTGCTCTAAGAATAGATTTTCTTGTGCACCCTTGTATATTCACTCATATATTTTTCTATGAAATTTTGTCTTCCTTATAAAGATATTTGATGATTTAGGGTTAGGTATGGATCTACAATCCATATTCAATCTCCATTTTCTGCTTATTATTTGTATTTCTTCCATTAGTTGCATGCCTTCATCATTTTTCTTATTGGCTTCATGTAGATTGCATAGTAAAGATAAAATATTTGATCTTATCATTTAATCCTTCAAGATTTATCTTATGTCAGCTTAAAAAACTATTTGTATCATAGTTTGTGCAATTACAAACTCTTATGCTGACATTCTGAGTTACTCGGCTCTTGAAGTATTATTGATTCCCAACACATGTTGTTTCTTGGATAACTCAGCATCTAAAAAAATTTGTATCACTCGGCACTTTATGCTACTCAGCACTTGTTAACACTTGGCACCTTATTTTGCTTGGCACTAGTTATTACTCGGCACCTTATGTTACTCAGCACTTACACTTCACTCAGCATCTATAAACTACTCGACACATGAAGATCACTCGACACCTAAAGTCTTTCCTAACTTAGCATTTGTTGTGGCTTGGCATGCATGGTGTACTTAGCTCCAATATAGAAAGTAGGTAAGTGTATTGGCACTCAAGTGTCAAAAGCCATTATGAAGTTAACATAGATTTAATAGATTCAAGCTTGGATTTGAGATGTTCAATATATTCCTTTAACTAACCAATGTATACTTTGGATTCTTCATAGATATCCTTCAAGTTATCTCTTTCTTTAGTAAGGAGATCAATTTTTTCAAGAGCTTCCTCAAAGTTCTTCATCAACTATTCCATATCCATAGGGTTCTTACTTAAGTTGTTAAGCCTCTTCAAAGTAATTGCACTTTGATACAAATTCTTAGAAATAAGGAACATTGGGTGGGTTAAATATTAATCTACAAACTTTATTGGCCAATTGGATATTACTACTTACTTTAAACCATGCATACCAAAGAAATAAAGAAATGTTGAATAGTAATAGTAACAATGCACAAAGATAACTCATAACACCATATTTTGTTAACTAGGGAAATCCTAGCCAAGGGAAAACCCTAGTGGGGATGATAACCACTAGATAATTTACTAATATATAACTTTCTTGTTAAAGGATGGACCCTATTTAGAGTCAATGAGTAAATTCAATATAAGGAGCCCCTATTAGGAGATTTAAATCCTATTAGGAGTCAAGGTATAGTAGATGCAAGATGAGCCCATTGCCCAAACATACACTTCCAATTACAAGAAGAGCTCACTGCCTAAAAAACTAGTCAAGATTTTGGAATAGGTATTATATCTTCTTCCTTAACAGATCTCTAATCTTTAGGTCAACCTTGAATCACCAAATATTCATACAAATCTTCACATATATCACTTTCACAAAAGTTCACATACTATTACAAGATAGCACTTGCAATCACAATTGCTCACTTTATACTTCTTATTGCAAAATGTACTTTGAATAAATACCATGCCTTTACATAAATTACTACTAGGTTGGCTAAGACCACAATCTACTTTTCCATGATAGAGTAAACATCTAGTATGTCGGTGCTAATTGGACAAGTAATTATTTTGTAAATAAAAGAATTATTTCCTTCAATTCCATTGTCCTATTTTGCTTCAAACATAATCATCTCTATTTTGAATAGTTTTTACTAACTTCTAAGGTTATACATGTCATCACAAAAATTTATACTATCTCTATGTAACTTTCTAGTCATAATATGATGTTAGCAACATGTTATAAACAAAACAATACATTGTTGTAAACAAAATTGTATACCTAGATAATTTTCTAATTTCCAAACACTAAGTATATTTATTTTTGAGGTTTCTTATCAGCATGTACATCATGTGTTTCCATAAATGACAACAATTACATATCACTATCAGTCAAATTGTCAATAAGAACTCCTATACCTTTAAGAAAGACAATGTGACTTTCAAGATATAGTCATTGATGGAAGATACTAAAACAAAGACAACTAGTCGAAATGTACTTATGGTGAGTGAAAAGGAGTTCCTACAAACTATAGAAGAAAGTGAAGGTGTAGGCTTTGCATTGGTGTTGAGAGAAAAGGAGTGAAATTAATGAAGGTAAGGAGACTAAGAGGGCCGAGATACTTAAGGAGATTTAAGGTATGCTACAAGCTTACCAAGGTATTATAAGTGATGGAAAACCATCAACATTGCCCTCTAAAAGAACCATAAGCCATAGGATATATCTTATTCTAGGATCTACCCTACCTAATAAAGCATCCTACAAGATGACCCCTCAAAAAAATGATGAAATAGCAAGACAAATACAAGAACTCCTAAATAAAGGCCTAATTAGGAAGTGTATTAGTCCATGTTTTGTACCTATTATACTTGCACCAAAGAAAGGAGGAACTTGGAGACATTGTATAGATTAAAGAGCCATAAATAGGATAACCATTAGGTGTAGGTTTCCTATTCTTAAGATTTAAGACCTAATGGACTATCTAAGTGAAGCCAAGTACCATATCAAGATAGACAAGAAGAGTGGTTATCACCAAATAAAGATACATGAAGAAGATGAGCAGAAAAAACCTTCAAGACCAATGAAGGATTGTATGAATGGCTTTTCATGTCATTTGGATTGTCTAATGCCCCCTCCAAATTCACAAGACTCATGAATGAAGTTCTCAAGGACCAAATAGGAAAGTTTGTAGTTTTATATCTAGAAGATATAATAATCTATAGCAAGACAAGGAGTGAATACCTAGAACAACTTGACATTGTTTTCAAGAACCTACATGATGAGAAGTTGATAATCAACCCAGAGAAGTGTGAATTAATCAAAAGAAAGCTAGTGTACCATGATTTTGTTCTAGCATGGTCAACTAAAAATAGATACAAGAAAAGTGGAAGCTATCACGAATTGGCCTACTCCAAGGTCAGCAACAAAGGTAAGAAGTTTTCATGGTCTTGCACAATACTATATGAAATCCATAAGATAGTTGAGTGCAATTTGTAATCTCATGTTAGATACTATCAAGGGAGGAATGAAAACTAAGTTTGTATGGAATGATCATGCTAATAAGAGCTTTGAGTTATTGAAGGAGAAGATAGCTAATAAACTTGTTTTAGTGTTACCAAGATTTGAAAAGATTTTCACTATTGAGTGTGATTCTTGTAATTTGGAAACTAGAGCTATTCTAAGCCAGGAGGGGAAACTAGTAGATTTTCATTCTAAAACATTGAGTAAGGCTTAGAGAAAATACTTATCATATGACCTAGAAATGTATGCATTAATCCAAGCTCTAAGAATGTGGAGGCATTATTTTCTTCCTAAGGAATTCATTATGTATTCAAATAAGCAAGCACTTAGTTTCTTGAACTCACAACAAAATAAAAATCACAAGAACATGAAGTGGGTTGAATACCTACAAACATATACCTTCAATATCAATTGAAGGAAAGGTGTTATAAATAAGGTGGTAGATGCATTTTCTAGAAGGACACTCACACTCTAAGAAATTCAATTGAAAAGCATGGGGATAGATCATTTCAAGGATCTATATGTAGATGATGAGGACCTTTTTGACTTATATAAGTTATGTGATGAATAAAAGAATCATTCTCATAGTAAGTATGTTGAATATGCTTTGTAGAATGATATTTTAATCAAAGAGAATCAATTGTGTATCTGTAGATCCTCTATTAGAGAGAATTTAGTACAAGAAAATAATAATTTTTCTTTGAGTGGTCATTTTGGGATCACTAAGACTCAAGACCTTCTTCCATGGTTTTATTATTGGCCTAAAATGAATCATAATCTTAGGAGGCATGTGGAAAGTTGTGTCATATGTCAAAAAGCTAAGAACACTTCTACAAATATTGGTCTTTACCAACCACTACCAATCCCTACTAAGGCATGGGAATGTTTGAGCATGGATTTTGTAGTTGGGTTACCCAAGACAAGAGTAGGTAGGGATACTATGTATGTGGTTGTAGATAGGTTTAGGAAAATGGCTCACTTTGTGTCATGCAAGACCACTAATGATGCCACTCAAATAGCCTCTCTAGTCTTCAAAGAAAGTGTGAGAATCCATGGGTTATCTTTTAACAGATAGGGACACTAAGTTTATGAACCATTTTTGGAAGGCTCTTTGGCAAACATTGGGCACCAACTTGTCCTTTTGATCAACTTACCACTCCCAAACTAATGGTTAAATCAAGGTTGTTAATAGAAACCTTAGGAATCTTCTAAGATGTTTGAATAAGGAGCACAAACAATAGTGGGATCAACTAATTAGAAAAATTGAATATGCCTACAATGAAAAATTGAATTTTCCTACAATGGCACCATAAACAGATCTTTAAGTAAGAGTCTAATTGAAATAGTTTATGGACTACATCCTAGGGGTGTCTATGAGTTGAGAGATTTGAAATATGGAGTGAAGGCAAGTGGATATGTTGATGATTTTGCATATGTCATGAAAGAGGTTCATGAAATAGCAAAGAAAAAATTGACAAAGAACACCATGAAACATAAAGAAAAGGTGGATGAAAGTAGAAGTTTAGATGAGTTCAATGTTTGTGACCTAGTCATGGTACATCTTAAGAAGTCAAGACTGAAGAAGGAAGTCCCTCACAAGATCTAGATGAAGAGAATATGACCCTCTCCTATATTATCTAAGTATGATGACAATTCTTTCAAGGTTGAACTACCTGAGGATAGTGGACTATCATGAATCTTCAACATTATAGACTTAGTTTTTTATAAAGGAAGACAACAAGAGGTGGATCAGAATCTTCATCAAGTGGTCAAAGATGTGGAGGAACTCGAATTACCTACTACTAAAGCTACAAGACTAGACAACATACTGGATAAAAGAGTCTATAAAAAGACTAGAAAAAAAAAATATACAGAACACTTTTTAAAGAAGAATGGATAGATGGATGGTAGTGTAGTATGGATAAAGGAACAAGAGCTCAAGAAATTAGGTATTTTTCCAAAAATCCTCAATCCAATGGTGGATTAATCTTTTTATTTTGGGGAGGATGGTGTAGGAGCACACCTAGGAAAACTCCTTTGTTTGATTTAGTTTTGGCTTGTACCTGACACTAACCAAGTCAAGGGAATAGATTAGGTTAGTTTTAAACATTATAGGGTCATTTTTTTTCGTTTTATATCCAAGCTATTCATTAGGAATGAGGTCACATGAATAGCCATTGTTAGTTATTATTTGAATTCCTTACTATGTAGAGGAAATAGTGAATTGGAGTCTTTAAATGTTTCCTAACACAAATAATAGGTGGAATATATTCTTTAGGGTCATTTATGTTGTTTATGCATTGATCTAGAGGGTTTAGAGGTCCTAGAAACAAGGGTAATGGCATAAATGCAAAGACACCAATTGCTGTCAAACAGTTGTCATGCAACATTTGCAATTTATTGTAAATATTTCATGAAACATGGCTACCTTAGATTTTCTAAATGTGAGGAGTGCATAATCCACTAAGATGGCCTAAAAACTATGGAAATTGCATCCACTACTTATTAAGGGCTCAATCTTTAGTTGAGAGGTTGGATTGTAAGAAGTTTTTTTGAATGCAATAGTGATTGTTACTATGATTATTGTGTAGACCAATTTTGCATTTTGTGTGGTGTTTATTGGATTGAAATAATTTATCTAATGGTTTTATTATGTTTCTATGGTAGTTTAGATATTTTTTAATTTAGTAAGAAATTTTATTTGAGTTAAGTTTGTAGCTAGAGAAAATTTAGTTCGGTTTTGACAATGTGTTGGTTATTAGAAGGCACTTTTTGCTTCCATGGCTGCCACTGAAGATTCAACACTTGAAACTTGGTAAATGTGGATTAATATTAGAGTGGAACCATTTTATATGATGTATAGCAAGGTAGGATTCTAGAGACATCAATATACTATTTTAAAACTCAAGCCCTAGGTGAGCTAGGAATGCCCAGTTAGACGTTTGACTATGTTGAAAAAAATGGTTAAGCATAAGGAATGGAAGTGTTTTACAAAACAAGTATAGTTCTAGGAAGGGGAGAGTCATATCTTCATATATCCTAGACATTGAGGTCTTACCAATCCATTTAGATGAGTTTCCAAAAAAATATGTAGCCTATTCCTAGGAAATAGTCATTTTAGTCCTATTTGACCTACATTATAGTAATCACCTATGTAGACAACTTGGGAGTTCAAGGCCAATAGAATCATTTAGGAAATTGAAAATGGTGTTCATGTCTAGAATATTTTTACTAGGTTCTTTGGAAAGTTCTTGTAAGAAAGAGGAATTAGTCAATTCCAAGGGCTAATTTGAACTAGGCCTGATTAGGCTTCTTAGAGAGAAAAACTTGAAATCATTGAGAGGACTAAAGATATTTTTAAATGGACACAAATGGAAGAAAATGAAGTGATCATACATCTATGGATGACCCTACAATGGACTATGAATTTTGTGAATGAGTTTCACTTAGAGCTCTCTATGTGTGTGTGAGGAGAAAAGTAATAAACTAGTGTATTAGTCTTCTAAGGGTAAGCACAAAAGGATCAAACTATTGGAGAAGAGTTTATATTGGTGTTAGTTAATCACCTCAGGAAATCAAGGACCTAGGTAGACTAGATGCCTAGAAGAGACAAGATAGGCCTCTAAAGGAGTAGGGCAAGCACCCCTTGGAACACTCACACAAAAAATCTTTTGAAAATAATCAATGGGTCTAAATAGACCAATCAAGTTAGTGTTGAAACTTAGAGTTTAACCTTCTATTTTCAAAAGAAAAGTAAACTAGGTGGGATCTTCTGAAATGTCTTAAGATAGACTATGAGTATGGAATATTCATCATCTTAGGGGGGTCTTTATTAAAATTCAAAATTTTTTACACATTCAAAATTCTTTTGTTTAATGCAAAGCTAGTTTTGATGAACATATTCCTTTTTATTAAATTTAAGGTTGATTACATGAAAATCCATACATTTATAAGCATGGTAAATTACCCAAAATTTCATGAGATCAATCTTTAAAGTACCTAGAATGTCCTCATCACCTACTACTAATCTCAAGGGAATTTTGTCTTTATTTCTCATGAGAAATTCATTACACAAGTACATCCAGGAATATTGTTGTGGCCTCCTACATAGAATTAATCCAATATTACAAAATTCCCACTAAGAAATAATAGTTCAAATTAAATAAATACTAAAAAATGAGAAAGAAAGAGAGGAATATATTTACTAATAGGTGTTTCCATTTCATATGTTGCCATGTTACCTATTGAGAGAGTTTTATTATTTTTCTATTGTGCCAATATCTCTTTGTCTATGCAAACATAGAGATATATATATACACACATACATAAATACATACATACATACATAAATACAAGCACAAATATGTGTGTGTATATATGTATGTATACAAACAAATATATACATATAAATATGTATAGATACATATAAACATGTGTATATATATGTATATACATACATACATATATCTACATATGCAATTTTATCTCCTTGAAAATTGTATTTGATCCTACTAACTAGGAATAGTTGATTGTTCATTTTTTTGTACCTAAACTTATGATAGTTCAAAAGGAATTTGTAGTGAACCATGTTAATCACCAACTAAGAAAATTTAACTAGTTTATGGCTTGTTTATTTCTCAAAAATCTACTATGATATATTTTTCTTTAAAATTTCTTGTAAAATTTGCCCACTTTTCCTATTCTACATTTTTTTGTGTGGGATCTCAAGCTAAGTCACTTAGCATGAGTTGAGTGATTTTTATTGTTTCATTATTTTGATTTTGGAATATTTATCTAGTTGGATCAATTTTTCTATTGTGCTAATATGTAATAAGAACCTTAACAAATATTTCTATGTATATATAAAGACTACAAGTTGTGCAATTTTTCATGTATTGCATCTGCATTTTCTTTGCCATTTCTTATAAGAGTATTTCAAGATTGGGAGCCACTTCAAAATCCTTCACATGGTTGAGGGGTAACTTCATTATGGTAGAGGGAATAACTTTAGTGAAGAGTTCAGTGTAAGGAATTACTACCCTACACCTATGCTAAAAATTCTTGGGAACCAAGGGACCTCTTATGGCCTCACAATGCACACCCTATTTCTCCTAGAAATTGGGACCCCCTAGGAAATTTTTATCTCCCAAACCCCTAGTCCAGGGTTTGGGTAACTTTTTAATTGTTCATGAGTCTAGGAAAAGACTCATTCTGTGATAGGGCATGTCTAGAGTGTCATAGATGGAAGAGAAATGAGATTTTTAAAATGTTTTAAGTGCAAAAATGTACACTAACATACTAGTGTTAGGAATAAGGTTTCTCGACCTTGGATAAATCCTATTGTTATTATTTGTTTTGTAAAATGTATTTCTTGAAAATAATGTTGATGTGTCGGCATCTTGAATTGTGTATATTGAATTGTCAGTACTATGAGTTGCTACTAGAGTCTTCTGTTGTCACTGTTGAACTCGCATTGCAAGTGTATTGTAATCTTTTGTTGAAGATAATACATTCTGTAGGTTCTGGAGGGGTGGGGTTGTTTTACCAAAAGGTTTTTCCCCACTGGTAAATCTTTGTGTTATGTGTTTCTTTCTCTGTCTATTTTCTTTATGCTTGCTTGGCTAAAATATTATTGTTCACATGATATTGAATCTATAAGTGTAAAAGATTTTAATAGGATTTGCACCATACTTTTCTTAAGAGATTAGTTTCGGAACCTATTTTTGCACCTGAGTTTCCTTACAAGTGGTATCAGAGCTTGATCAAATTTTGATCGTAGTTGTTGGGTAGGGTTTTTTGAGCTAATCTCAAGTTGAGTGGGAGTCTTGTGTAGAGCATCCTAAAACTTATTTGTAGATTGAGATGGTGAGTTCATCATATGGAAGAATGGAGGTGGAGAAATTTAATGACACTAATTTTGGGTTATGGAAAATCAAGATGGAAGACATGTTGGAAGATCGTGACCTATGGGAAGTGACTTCAAATGCTACAAGACCAGTAACCATAGCTCAAGCAAATTGGGATATCAAAGACTGTAAAGCTAAGGGTCTCATAAGACTCTATTTAACTAATGTAGTCCTTTTGAATGTTCTAGATAAGAAAACTGCATATATTTTGTGGGGAAGACTTGGGGCCTTATATCAGGCCAAATCTTTGGTGAAAAAGTTGTTCTTGAGGAAGAAGTTGTACTCTCTATGAATGGAGGAAGGTGGATCCTTAATGGATCATTTAAATGCATTTAATCTACTAGCTGCACAGTTGACATCAGCTAGTGTCAAATTAGAGGAGGAGGATTGTCGCTACACACTTTTGTGTTCTTTACTGGATTCATGGGACCATCTTGTGATGGCTCTCAGAAGCATGTTAGTCACTTTCAAAATGGATGATGTGGTGTCTTCACTACTATTAGAGGAGATGCATAGAAAGGCTTCCATTTCAAAAAAAGAAGCCCTTGCTATTCATGGGAGATCCACAGAAAGAGGGAAGAAAAATGAAAATAAGTCTAACAATAAGGGTACAATCAAATCCTGTGGGAAGTCAAAGACTTCCAATACATCTAAGGCAAAATTTTGGAATTGTGATAAACCTAGGCACTTTCATAAAGATTATAAAGAGCAGAAGAAGAAGAGGAAAGGTTTAGATTCAACTTTAGAAAGATCTCAAGAAGATGGCGATGCATTCATCGTAGCTTTGGCAACCCATGCATCTAATGATGTGTGGTTGGTTGCCTCAGGTACATCTTTTCACATGGCCTCTCATCAAAACTAGTTCTCAAAATATGAAGAGTTTGCTGGTGGAAAGGTGTACTTGGGTGATGATTCTCACCTAAAGATAGTTGGACGTAGAAGGGTCACTATCAAATTTCTTGATGGATGAGTAAAGGGAATCAATGGAGTTATGCACATTCCAAGTTTGGCACAAAACCTATTATCTGTACGTATGTTGAATGATGTAGGTGTGAAAGTTTTTTTTTTGAAAGAAGGATGCAAGATGATGAGACGATCGATAGTGCTTGCAAGGGGTACTAGGAGAGGTACCTTATTTCAGCTAGATGCATGTATTCCTCTATGTAATAGTTCTTCATCCTTACCATTTGAATGAGTAGTGAAGAATTCTATGGTTATTGGTTTTGATGGCAATGCAAACACTTTGGAAGGTAAGCTTCCTGTAGAAAAGACAATGTTGTGGCATTTGAGATTTGGTCACAATGGTGAAAAGGGTCTTAGAACCTTGAAAAATAAAAATCTCATATGAGGGTTTAAATGATTGCAATCTCAAGTTTGACTTCTGTGAACACTATGTCTATGGTAAACAAAATCATGTTCAATTTTACTCTAGTTCTCACAAATCTTCTGATGTTTTGGATTTTATTCATTCTGATGTATTTGGTCCTGTAAAAGTTCCTTCAATCTCCAAGTCTATATTTTTTGTATCTTTCATAGATGATTACAGTAGAAGGACATGGATTTATTTCCTTAAAAGTAAGACACAAGTCTTTATTCGATTCAAGGAATTTAAAGCCCTTGTAGAGAATCAAACTAGTAAGAAGATTAAGTGTGTGAGAACTGACAATGGTGGTGAGTTTTTCTCAACAGAGTTTGAACAATTCTATAAAGAAAAAGGTATTGAGAGGCATAAGAAAACTCCTTATACCCCACAACAAAATGGATTTGTAGAGACAATGAACAAGACACTGATGGAGAAGGCTAGGAGTATGCTTAGTGAAGCTAGCTTAGAACAAAGGTTTTGGGCTGAAACTATGGCCACTACTTGCTATCTGGTTAATAGATCTCCTACATCAGCCCTTGTTGGTAAAACAACCATGGAGGTGTGGTCTAGCAAGAAGCCTTTGATTAGAAATCTTCATGTTTTTAATTGTGAAGCTTATGCACATGTTCTAAAGGAGAAAAGATCAAAGTTGGAAAACAAATCTGTTAAATGTATTTTCATTGGGTACAGTACTGGTGTGAAAGGATACAAGCTTTGGGATCCTGTGACAAGTAAGGTGTTGTATAGTAGAAATGTTATTTTTAGAGAGCTAACATCTTCTCCTATTTTTCTACAACCAGATGAAAAAGAAAAGGAAAAAGATGTTGTTCAGTTACCTCTTACCCCTAAGAAGATTGAACAGAGAGACCATGTTGGGTCTAATAATGAGGAGAGCTCTAGCAGCTCTGATAGTTTAGAAGAAGAGGAAGAACAACCTTAATTGCAACCCTTAAGGAGCTCCATCAGAGAAAGAAAGCAACCAGAAAGGTTTGGTTATTCTATGTTATATTCTAGTTGTGCTTTTGCTTTGATTACTAACACTGATGAGCCTAGATCTGTGAAAGAGGATTTGGGCATGGAAGATGCAAGTTCTTGGATTGAGGCTATGGATGATGAGATGGCTTCATTAGAGAAAACAAAAAACTTGGGACCTTGTACCTTTTCCTAAAGGGAGAAAATCTGTTGGCTTTAAATGGGTGTTGAAGAAGAAATTCTATGCAGATGGCGGTGTTGAAAGGTACAAAGCTAGATTGGTTGCAAAGGGGTATTCATAGGTAGAGGGAATAGATTATGGTGAAATATTCTCTCCTATTGCAAAGTTGACATCCATTAGATTTCTATTATCTCTTGTTGTATCATATGATTTAGAGATAGAATAGATGGATGTGAAGACAATTTTCCTTCATGGTGATTTGGAGGAAGAGATTTATATGTCACAACCTAAGCACTACATTGTTAAAGGTAAAGAATCCTTAGTTTGCAGATTAAAGAAATCTCTATATGGTTTGAAGCAATCTCCTAGGATGTGATACCTTAAGTTTTATGCCTTTGTGTTGTCAATTGGATTTGTAAGATCGAAATCAGATCATTGCATTTATTTTAGAGTTGAAAATGATTGCCTTCTTATTGTTGCATTATATGTTGATGATATGTTTCTGTTTGGGAAGGGTAAGGGTATGATTTTTGATTTTAAATCTCAATTGTCAACACAGTTTGAAATGAAAGATCTTGGGGTAGTTAGGTACATCTTGGGTGTGGAAATCAATAGAGACAGGTCTAACACAAAACTTTGGTTGAGTCAGAGTAAGTATGTGAAGTCTGTGTTGGATAAGTTCAGCATGGTAGATTGTAGACCACTATGTGTTCCTATTCCTATGGGAACAAAGTTATCTATAGATGATTGTCCAAAATCTCCTAATGAGATGGAGGACATGAGTAGAGTACCTTATGCTAGTGTAGTTGGTAGTCTTATGTATGCTATGGTCTATACTAAACCAGACATTACCCAAGCAGTGGGAATCTTGAGTCAATTTATGGCTAATCTTGGATGGGTACATTGGGATGCAGTTAAGCAAGTATTCAGATATTTGAGGGGTACATCAGATTACTCCATATGTTATCATGTTAACTCTTCTAGATTTCCGCATTCAGTTTGTATTCATGGGTATGTGGATTCAGATTGGGCAAGTGATATTGACCGTAGGAGATCCACCAGTGCTTATGTGTTCACTATGTTTGGTGCTGCCATCAGTTGGATGAGCAAGTGACAACCTATGGTTGCTTTATCCACTACTGAAGTTGAGTACATGGCTGCTACTCATGCTTGCAAGGAAGCCATTTGGCTTAAGAGATTGTGTTTTGATGTTGGTTTTGATGCAAAATAGATTACTATTTAGTGTTACAGTCAAAGTGCTATTTGCCTTGCAAAGAATCCAACTTTCTATGCCAGAACACAACACATTGATGTGCAATATCACTTTGTGAGAGATATGGTGGAAGATGGAAAGGTAAATTTGGAGAAGGTACATACTATGAAGAATTTTGTAGATGCATTAATGAAACTAGTGGGTAATGAGAAGTTTAGATGGTGTTCAGAGTCTATGGGCCTTTTGGCTGATAGCCATTAGTTCTTGTTATGTTCTTGTTTCTCTTACAAGGTGTTTGACAAGTGGGAGAATGTTAGGAATAAGGTATATCAACCTTGGATAATTCCTATTCTTATCATTTGTTTTGTAAAATGTATTTCTTGCAAATAATGTTGATGTGTCAGCATCTTGAATTTTGTATAAGGAGATCATATCTAAAACGGTTATGACAGATTCCTTTGACACATAAGAGCTATGTTAGGAAGATTCAATGATAGGTGAAGACATGTGGCAATTGAAAAATTCAAGTACTATACACCCTAATACGATGACCTTTGGGAGTAGCCCTAAAAGTGAAGTGCATGTTATAAGCATTTTTAGGGTTGTGAAGAGGTGGATGCAAGAAAGTGTATTCCTGGTACTATGAGTTGCTACTAGAGTCTTCTGTTGTCATTGTTGAACTTGTATTGCAAGTGTATTGTAACCTTGTGTTGAAGATAATACATTGTGCAAGTTCTTGAGGGGTGGGGTTGTTTTACCAAAAGGTTTTTCCCCACTAACAAATCTTTGTGTTATGTGTTTCTTTCTCTGTCTATTTTCTTTATGCTTGCTTGGCTATAATATTGTTGTTTGCATGATATTGAATCTCTAAGTGTAAATGATTTTAATAGGATTTACACCATAATTCTCTTAAAATATTAGTGTAGGAAATTGTTTCCGCACTTGGGTTTCCTTACAACTAGTGCACCTACACATCTAGCCAAGGTGTGTAGGTGCACTCAATGTGTGAGTGTGCACTCATCTCCCTCTAAAAATGTTCACATTTACACTTGAACATTTGTGCACCTATAGAGGTGATCACCCAAGGCCTAGGGTCTATATAAACTCTGGACCCCCCAACTTACATCGCTTGTCTCCATGCTGCTAAATCATCCCCACCTTGTATTATGCACTTCCCTTTACCAACACAAAACACAAACATCAAAGCTTAGACTTCATTAGAAGCTGCACACATGTTCACCTCCTCAAGGTGTGCATATTTGTACCTTGTCTCACCTTAAACCAAAAAAAAAATCCTTAGAAAGGACACCCAAGTCTAAAAGGTGCTCCCCCTCAGCGCCCCCCCCGCCCCCCCCCCCCCCCCCCCCCCAAACACACACACATTTTAAGCATTTTGTGAGGTGGAATTGACTTTTTTTCACTCTTTTGGGTAAATTTTTTTAGGTTTTGATACATTAGGGTTTATTTTATGTTAGATTTTTAGCTTTCTAGACCAATGTCTTCCTTCTTATGTAGATAAAATGACATCTTCATCATCCTCCATGCAAGAAAAGCTATCTCAAAAACTTTTAGTTTTCAAATACATGGGTACATCAAGGAAATCTTTCCTTCAAGATAGGAATGCAAAAATTAGAGATATCAAGCTTGGTCATATTGATTAGAATGCCTTCCTCATCATTTTTAGCAAGCCTAAGGAAAGGTCCACTATGGTTTCCACACTCAAGAATTTTGGCCCTGTCAACATAGCCTTGTTAGCATTAAGTTAGTATTGCCATTAGTGACAACACTTATCCATATCAGTATACCTACCAAGCTTAGCACTTAATTTCCTACATTTACCAAGCATTCTAGTTGTATTTAGCAGTATACACCAAGTAGACAATGGCTACTAAGTGAATTCAAGCAATGTGAAGACTTACAGTGTCTATCGAGTAGTAAGTTTGTATCATGGAGATTTAGTGTAAATCGAGCGTTGGAATTAGTGTTTGCCAAGTGAAACAAGGTAAACTCAGTGTGTAGTATCTATCAATTGACACTACATCTACTAAGTCACCAATGGTCACCAAGTTTAGAACTACATTGAGTGATTATTATGGACTGAGCCTTCACTTCTACTAAGTGCATAATGATGCCGAGTAATGCAGTGGATACTAAGAATCAAAAGGTCATCAAGTCAGTTCAGTGAACCTGAGTTATTTACAATTGGGCCATCTTTGTAATGTGTTGTTCATTTGTGTTTTGGCTGACCTTGCAGTTTTGTAAATATGAAAGGTATATATGTAAGGTGTATTGTAAGATATCATATGTATGAAGTAATAGAGAAGTAATGAAAAGTATTTTTTTTAGAAGTGCATGTGAAGGATTATTAGTAGTAGTTTAAGGAATGCAAAAAGGTTAACACAGAGGTAGAAAAGTTATATCCATCACATTAGATGATTAGTTTATAAAGAATCTTATTAGCAATCAGTTGTAAGTAGATCTACTCCTTCATCTTAATAGGTGAATTAGTTTCTAAATCCTTTAATAAGGTAGACTTTATAGTCTTTGTACAAATCTCTTAACCGAGTACATACTTCATTATTTGTTAGAAAATCCTTTAACAAGGTGGACCTAGTAGTCCTTTGTGCTCCTAACAGGGCAGATCACCAGAAGTGCTCAATGTAAGCCTTAACAGATCGACTTTATGCTTTAGTATTAAAGTTTTTTGGGTATCATCCCCACCATTGTTTTACTTTCTATTTGGAAGGTTTCTGGGTCACCAAAATATTGTTTTCTTCTATGTGATGAATGTTTTATCTTTTAGTATTAATATATGCAGTAGCATAGATGGATTTATGGTAAATATAAAAAGAAAATTTTTAAGTTACTAATTCACCTCTCTCCTCTCAGTAACTTGTTATATCTTGAATATTTCCAACAATTGGTATTAGAGCTTTGTGATTCTCAAGATCAAAATTTGATAGCTTGAGCAAAGATTCAAGGACAAATGGAGATATTCAAACTTGACAAGGCAATTAAAAATGAAAAGCTAGATTTGGAAATGGCCATAGCTCAACTCAAGGAAGCAAAGGAGCATCTTTCCCAATCCTTGAAAAGAAGGAAGGAACTTGCAAGACAAATGGATGACCATTAGTATGTGGAAGACCTTTCTCCATCAAGTAGTTCAAATGAAGCTAATGAGGCAATCAAAGAACTCCTAGCAAAGAATGGCTCTTTGCAAGAAGAAGTAAGGAAACTGAAAAGAGAACAAGAAATCTAATCAATTAGGCTATGTGAGATTTTGGAACAAAGGAATAAGGAAAATGAAGACTTGAAGGCAAGAAACAATTAAGAAAAAAATCAATCTAATCAGCATGAAGACCTCATTGATCAAATCACTGGAGCAAATGAAGAAATTATGATTCTCAAAGCATTGATGCAAGAGCATCCAGAGGTATAAGGACAATCCTGTGTCACCAAAAAAATGTACTTAGACTTAGTTTCTATTTCATGTCTTTACATTTTTGGATACCCATTTGGGTCAAATAAAGGTTCCAACTCTCACAGTTCAACTATCAGTGTGCTAGAAAATCCCAAAAAAATAGGAGCATGCAATTTGGCCATCATTTTGGTGACCTAGAAGGTGTGAATTGGCCAGATGAATGTAATCATGATTTAGAGCATTCCAAAAAAAGAATCAGGTCAAAAGGCCCCACGGTTTGAAAGTTATTGCAGTTTTTTTTAGTTTGGGAGACCTCCTAAGAATGCTTCAAAGTTAGGTTAGGGGCATTAAATGACCTCAAAAAGGGCCAAAAATTGGGAGACAAGTGAAGCTGGTCCATAGGGCTATAGAGCACTTCGAGAGCTTTCTAAAAATGTAAACGGTTTGTCAATCGGAGCTACAGTTCAAAAGTTATGCCTCTCGAAAGTTCGGTTACCGTTTCTGGATTCTTCTAGATTTGCACCAACTTCTAATGCAGCTTCTAGAACCTTCTATTTGGTCGGTGGATGCCTACTAGCACTTTCTAGAATGTACTCCTAGTCCTTAACCCTCCGAGGTCTATTTAAGGAGATTTCTGGCATTGTAAAAGGCAGTTTGGAGTGGAGTTTGAGAGGAGATACTGAAAGGAGAAATTATCTCCAGATTTATGCTATTGTAAGCCCTTAGGGCATGTTTTGAAGTTTATTTTCCTGTACTATTTGTACTAGATTATTTTCTCAGTTAATATAATTTTCCCTTTTCTGTTGTGTCCATTCTGTTCTTGGGTTGTGTCCCCATCAAGCATAGAATGAAAGAATAAGAAGTGATCTAAATTATGAATGGGAAATTAATGAAAGACTAATGAGAGAACTGAGATGTGAAAAGAAAATTGTTGAAAAATTGAAGAATGACCTGAATGCTGAAAAATAAATCAATGAGAGAATGTTGAAATCATAAGAAGACATGAACCAACTAAATTAGCAAAATGAGAAAAATCTTCATAGGCAAAAGGTAAAGCATGACTTGGGTACAATGAAGAACAAGAAGAATCTTCGAAGCAAGGTGCAAGAAGGAATCAAAAACCCTCATGCAATCATTGTGAGAAAATTGGTCATACATCAAACAAATGCTAGAGCAATGGAAAAGAAAATTCAATCGAAAGTGCTACAACTGCAATCAACATGGTCACAAACCTAACGAATGCAACGATAAACCAAAATTTGAAGGTAAATGTCAAAATTGAAAAAAGCATGGTCACAAGGCATCTCAATGTACATCCAAATCATTCAATCTAATTGAATAACTTGTAAAAGTAATATTTGGATGGGACTACAATACCTTGTGCATATGTCATTATTGTGGAGAATACAAAAACACTAGCATAAATTATGCAAGGCATCACCTAAGAAAGAAAATACTACTATAAGGTGTTACACATGCACTAAACTCAGTCATATAGCTAAAAACTGCATGAATATAGGAAAAGTTGAAGATGAAAAGAAAGAAAGGGCTAACAACATAAGGAAACAAATGAGGTAGCAATGGATTCCTAAATCTACTAAGGATACAAGTCACTCTAGAAGGGGGTGACTCCATCCCCTCGAATGAAACTCCTAAGAATGTATTGGAGTTATACTCAACAAGAAAATCATAAGCAGTTCCAAGAAATATGAGGAATACAAATGATCTAGTCAGTATTTTAGATACACTAGGATCACAGAAAGGTTATCTTTTGCTGAGTTGTATTAGACTCCACCAAGGAAAGTTGGTTGAAGACCCTACTGAGTGAGGTCGAGAGTAAGAGACATTTAGTTCATCTATCAAGTTGATTCTCTTGCCAAGTTAAGTCAATGGAGGATAGTCTGTCATGCACTATGTCATTATGGCACTAATCATTTATGAAATTTTTCTCAACAAAATGGGGCAATTTCAATTTTATTTTTCACTGCATTCACAACATTTGAAGAGCAAAGCAATTTGAAAGAGCATTGTAGTGTTTTCAAGTGATTTAGTAGTGAGATCTTCACAAATTTTGTCATCTATTGAGCAATGATGGCATCTACTAGTGGAAGCAACATTAAACCAAAGAAGGGTTTTGAAATGCTGGTTAAGGGTGTCAAATGGATAGCATCAAATTTCAAGATGGTTTCGGCCATTGCTGAATCACTTCATCCTTACAGAGCTCAATTGCAAATCCCACCAAACGTACTCCTAATTAATGACATAAGAACTCATTTTAAATACTCTATTCAATAATTAGGGACATTAGAGATGGATACTACCCTAGCTAAAATGTGTGTTGATGGAGTTTTGAAACCTAAGCATAAACATTTGGAAGTTAAAGGATTAACTCATATCCCTCACATGCCTCAAAATTTCCAAGTGAAATGGATAAGATACATATCTAATTTCACAATGGTCAATTATGGTTAGAGCAACCCATTTTGATTACAAAGAAGATGATACATAAGGTTATAGGTCTACCAATACTAAGCAAAGCTAAGACAACCAAAACCCTAGGTCAGGAGGAAGTGTAGAAGAAAACCCTAGCCAAGTGGGATGGTAGAGGTCTGAAAATAAACAATGTCACTGACATAGAGCTTAGGGTTGGCATCCACATCATTGCACAAAATATCTATAGCTCGAGTTGGTCAAACTGTGTCCCTTGTGAGGTAGTTGAACTAGCATACAAGGTTATAAAGAAGAACCTTGATTTTGATTTGTCAGATGTGTTGCTAAATAAATTGAACAAAAAAATTGAAAGTGTGAAGACTTCTAACAATAATTCCTTCAATTTTGGTTCTTTTCTTACCTTTTTATTCTTTTATGTTCAAAAATTCTTTCCATCTAAGGGAATAGCTGTATAGAGGAAAGACACCCTTGTTCTTTATTAGATAAATGAATTTATTGAAGAAATGGGTGAAAATTTTGAAAGGGTGTTGGATAACTACTTTGAGGAATTCAAGGAGAAAATGAATAATAGATTCCATGTCCCACCCAAGCTTGTAGAAGACTACAAGGATGACATATGCTTCATGGTGTACTATGATAGAGTGTACATTCAAGCAATAATATAGACAGTGGCATGGGTACAACCATTCCTTATGAAATTAACTTTGATGAAGCCAAAGACACCATTGAGGCTTTACTAAATTAGCTAGCAAATCCAAATCTTCCTACATTTGTGAGGAAGCCAAGAAGAGGATAGAGCTTAGCATTAAGATTCCTCAAGCTCTTAGCAGAGGCAAGAATAGATTTTCCAAATTAAAGATAGTTGAAGGTCCTCTAATTCTTACCGAAGGAAAGGGTGAAGATGAAGAGGAGGAATATGATGAAGAAGAAGAAGAATCGAAGAAAGAGGAACTAACAAGGAAGAAAGGTAAGGTGATTATCACCAAACCTTAGAAGAAACCTACTGTAGTATTCTCTAGGAGAGGGAGGAAAGGTAAAAGTGAACTAGTATTCATTCATTCTCCACCTACATTTGAGGAAAGGATGAAATAGCTAAGAGTTGGAGTAGGAATTTGCAACTTCAAAGTTCTCAAATATGAGACTCTAACTCTAGTAGAGAAAAAGGAGATTGAGGACTTGGTCATGGAAAAGATGGGTATATGGAAATACTCCCCTACAAAAATTCAACCTCAAATCCATGCAAATCTATTTGCCAAAATCAAAGTTAGATGGGAGAACACAGTGCAAACTATAAAAGACATCTTTGAACAATAGTTGAGATAGTTAGTACCTAATCTGACTAATGCAAAAGTAAAGAAGGCAATAAAAGAGCATGAAGACAGAATGATTCTGAAACTTAACTCATGTTTTATATTAATGAACAACATAGAATTAGTTGTTAAGCATGCCTTAGACATCTGGAGAGATGTATATCATCTCAACAAGCCATCGGATGAAATTGTTGTAATTAAATATGATGATAGTGATGAGGATGATGATGATGATGATGAAAAAAATCCTTCAATATTAGTTATTGTAGGAGAGTTGCATGCTCTAATGGAAGGAAAGGAAAAAGAGGAGAAGGAAGTAGAAGAGATGGATGAAGAAGGAAAGCAGGGAGAAGAAGAAGAGGATGAAAAGGATGAAGATGATCTGGTCAAAATAGCAATAGAAGCAATAGTATCTCTTCCTCACACTCCACCTCATACTATCATATCTGTGGAGATAGCTTCTACTAGTGAGATTGTGAGCACAACAATAACATTAATTTCTCAATCTTCACCAGCCACCTACTAGCTCCAAGTGTCTATAATGGAAGTGTCAAGCACTTCATCTATTGAGCTGACTGTTTCTTCTTTAGCTACTAGGTTAGAACCCTCTACTCCTACATCATCAGTAAGTCCATCAGTAATTTCTACAATTTTGTCTTGATCAATTCCTAAAAGCTCTGTAGTTTTATTTTCATCAAAATTGTCTGCATCAACTTCGATTCCAGTTAGTTCAAACATTTCTATGGGTATTCTACTGAGTGTGGCAACATTTTTTGGAAGTGTTTCAATTTTTAACTTGCTTAGTACTCCTAGTCTTATCTCATTTTTCACTATTAGCACTTCTATCTCTACTATTGTGTCTATTCCAAAGGTCAAACTAGTCATTACTGAAGTAAAACAAAGGCAACCATTGAAACTTTTGATCACTAGAAAGGAAATTGAAGAAGATATTAACTTAGACTCAAAGATAATAATACCTAAGATTGACTATGAGACTACTACTATTGACTAAATGAGGTTAACCAGTAAACTTGTAGAGAAGAAAGCTACGTAGAAGAAGTTAAGGTCTAAAAGGGATAAGGAGTACAAATTAATTGAAAATGCCAAGAATATAATCACAGAAGCTTTAGGTGTTGAAGTGGATTCCACTCAACATATTTTAATTCAATTAGAAGAGATTGTACAAAAATATAATGAGGACTCCTCTAGACAAAAAAAGCTAATTGATAAGGCTCAAAGGAAGTTTGATAACAAGGTGCTAGAGCATATTTCTCAGCAGATAGCAATCAAACAAGTTGAGTTGTCCACATTTTTGGGTAATTTTGAAAATTGTTTTAATAATGCAGCATTAATTTTTGCCAAACTTTGTGATATGGCTAGTTTTACCAATGAAATAATGGAGAAGCTAAATAATATTGATGTTGACATGAAATCTAGTGCATCAAAGTTGTAGGCTAACCCCTCTTCCAACTCCTCTCATCACACCAAGGTGAAATATCTAGCAGAAGTGTAAGAAGAACTTCTAAGAGAAGAAGCAATAATAAGAGAAAATTTGATTGATATTTAGAACATGATCTTGCCAATAATGGATGTGATGCATAAATAGATTGCTCATTGCAAAACATTGGTCCAGGATCTGAACTTCTTATTGGCTGATCACATGATCAAATCATCAGGAGAAGTTTAGATTGCTCTCTCCACTTGTCAAATTTTGCAAGAGAATTGGGATACCTCATTCATCCTCATTCTCAAGGTACATCAAGAATTTCTCTCTCATTTTGGTGTAACTATATAGATAGTATATGTAGCCCTTTGGCATTACTATCAAAAAGGGGGAGAGATATCAGTATAAGCAACATGGGAAACTCTGTATATAAGGACAGATAAAACTCAATAGAGTTAGCATGTATATGTGTATAGATATGTACATAACTATCTTTGTATATACATTATGTGTCATCAAGGAGACATATGTAGAAATGTATATGCCGTAGCTTTACCAAGATCAATTTTGAAAAACCAAAATTTAGCGAGTCAGCTTATGTACATATGTTTTGTCTTATAAGTGTTTTTTCACTAATGCCAAAGGGGGAGATTGTTGGCATTAAGTTAGTATTGCCATTAGTGACAACACTTATCCATATCAGTATAGCTAGCAAGCTCAGCACTTAATTTCCTACATTCACCAAGCATTCTAGTAGTATTTAGCAATTTACACTAAGCAAATAGTGGCTACCAAGTGAATTTAGGCAATGTGAAGACCTATAGTGTCTAGCAAGCTTCACAGTGTCTACCAAGTAGTAATTTTGTATCATGGATATTAGTGTAAACTGAGCATTGGAAGAAGTAGTGTTTACCAAGTGAAGAAAGGTAAACTCAATATGTAGTATCTATTAAGTGACACTACATCTACTAAGTCACCAGTGGTCACAAGGTTCAGAACTACATCAAGTGATTAGTATAGACTGAGCCTTCACTTTTACTAAGTGCATGATGATGCCAAGTAATGTAGTGGATGCCGAGTATAAGGTCACTGAGTCAGTTCAGTGAACCTGAGTTATTTACTATTGGGCTAACTTTGTAATGTGTTGTTCATTTGTGTTTTGGTTGACCTTGCAATTTTGAAAATGTGAAAGGTATATACGTAAGCTTTATTGTTAGATATCATATGTATGGAGTAATAGAGAAGTAATGAAAAGTACTCTTTTGAGAAGTGCATGTGAAGGATTATTAGTAGCAGTTTAAGGAATGTAGCAAGATAAATACAGAGGCATAAAAGTTATAGCCATCACATAAGGTGATCAATGCATAAAGGATCTTATTAGAAATCAGTTGTAAGTAGATCCACTACTTCATCTTAATAGGTGAATTAGTTTCTAAATATTTTAAAAAGGTAGACTTAACAGTCTTTATACAAATCTCTTAACCGAATGCATACTTCATTGTATGTTTGAAAATCCTCTAAAAAGGTGGACCTACTAGTCCTTTGTGCTCATAATAGGGTAGATCACTAGAAGTGGTCAATGTAAGCCTTAATAGGCCAACTTTATGTTGTAGTGTTGAATTTTTGTGTGTATCATCCCCACCCTAGTTTTACTTTCTATTTGGAAGGTTTCTAGGTCACCAAAATATTGTGTGATGAATGTTTTATCATTTAATATTAATGTATGTAGTAGAAGAGATGGATTTATTGTAAATTTAAAAAGAAAATTTTTAAGTTACTAATTCACCCCTCCCCTCTTAGTAACTTTTTATATCTTGAATATTTCCAACAAGGCTCACATCCAATTTAGTACAATCTTTAGAGTTGATCATGAGCTTGGCAAAATACCATGTCTTAGAAGAAAATGTTGTCAAGCGTATCACTTGAGAAATAGTTCTCGACCTTTGACCTCTAAATATTGAGAGGGGTTTCCACCTCCCCAATGTAGATCAATGCCTATAGATCACATATCAAGGAGATGAGAGGTGGTACCATTACAATGAGAAGCAAGCCAAAGAGATAATTTAATCATCCTTCTTGACCGATAGAACACTAGTAGGCCATAGAGTTAATAAAGTGGACATGAATCAAGGGTAATGTAGATGTCCAAAAAGGGTCTGCATCCATGGTTTCATCACTTCCTCATATTCTCACTCCACTAACTCTGATATTTTGGCCAACTTCATCATATCTCAACAGTGTCTATTATCATTCATATCCTCTTTCACATCAATTTAATGTCATTTTGAAATCATATCAAATCAACTCAAAATCACCCCAAATCAACTTAGAACCCTATAGAATCAACCATAATCATCACAAAATGTATCAAATATCAAAAATCAATCACTATCTATCTAGTTGTAGGATTTTTTGTGGCTTTCAGTGCCTTGCAAACCTATCAATCTATCAAATCTTACCAATTTGAACTTAGTATAGTCATGACTCTCAGTGCTAGGTAAAACTATCATTCATGTCATCCAATTTTTGACATTGTTAAGGCTTTCAATGTTGAATCATGAAATCATCAAACCACTTTAACAATATTGATAATGTCTATTGATATTATTATGATCAACCTTATTAATCTATCTCGATCTTGTAGCATTTACAATGTCGGTTAAATGTTACATATCTTTAATTCATGTCATGTGTTCTTGGCATGTTATCAATTTTGATCAATCAATGAATTTGACCATGGCTTTGGTCTACTTGTCATCATCATATTCAATATGTATCATTATCACATCTTCATCAAAGGATACTGTCTAAACTTAATCAATTTTGGTCAATCATTTGCTAATTTTCTCTATAGGATTGAATAACCCATAATTTAATCCTATCATTCTTACTAATTATTCTCCCTAATTGTCATCCTCAATTAATTAATTTTATTAATTAATTGATTCATCATTCACAAACCATGGAAATTCTTAAGTCACATTTTCCTCCATTAATTCCATTTCACTAATTTCTATTTTTTGGAATAAAGGATTTTTAATTCAAATATTCCATGAAATATTGACATCATCATGACACTCGGGTATGACACCTCATCGATTATCCTTTGACACTTGGCTTAGATTTTTCATGATCCAAGATTCTTATTATCTTACACATATCCATATTTGGCTTCATTTGTCATAGATTATTAGCTTTAAGTGGGCTTGAGGTGTGTTATGACACATCATAAATTTTCTCCCACATTTAGCCAAGTTTGACTTCCATGCATCATAGAATCTTATACTTGGCATTTTGTGTCATATGTATCATAGATTCTCAAAGGAATCTCATGACAAGTAGCATATATAAATGTGACAAATCCAATTCTCTTACTTTATGTGTTGATTATAAAATGAGCATTCTTCCTCTCATTTTGGGTCCTAATTCTGGAGTTCTTGGGTCCCTAGTTTTCTCATCTTTTGCACTCTTGCTCTCATACTAAAATCACAACTTCAAGTATTCTAATAGCATTATCATCATAGGCTTTTTGCTTCAACTTTCTATGCACTATAGGAAATTTTGGAGCTACATCATTTGGAGAAGAAAGAAGGACATGGGAGCTACAAACAAAAGAGGGAGTTTTGACATTGTTTTCTTTCTTTATTAGTTTGGCTTTCATGGTAGACTAGTGGGTTCTAACGTATAATTATTGAATTTGTGATTTTCTCATAGTATGTTATGCATTTAGCCCATTTTTTGGTCCTACAATTAGTTAACTTGACATGAACATACTCATCTAACTTGGGTTTTCTTGTTTTGTGTTTGTAGATGCAAGGAAGGAGCTCACTTGGAAGGGTATAAAGACTATTTGCACTTTCATATCACAACTAGATTAATTACATGTTTTAGTAACACACTTGTATGCTCTTGTTTCATGCATTTTGTTAGCTTGCTATCCTAGGGTGCAATCTGCTCTATCAGGGCACACTTGGGACCCCCTAGGAGCAATTTTATGAGTCTAGGACCCACCAAAACCCTTTCTATTGTTCCTAACTAAAAAATACACCCAAAAACTACCAACTATGCCCTTCTAAGCCCCAACTATGTCATGGGCATAGTTTGCACTATCTGGGCACACTTGATAGTATAAGTGTCAAAATTTGTTGTTTCTAGGTCTCATTTAGGGCATAATTCCCCACAACTTGCACCTGGGCTCCCAACTGTGCCTAGAAACTACCAACTATGCCCAACTAGGCCCCAAATATATCATGGGTGTAGGTATCACTATTTGGGCACACTTGGGGGCATTCTAAGCCATTTTGACCTTCTGATGTGCAGTTTGCTTTGTCAAAGCTTACATCGTTCATAAAAAACACACACATAGCACAGAATCTACCTCTAATATTTTCATTTACTTCTAGGATATAAGTAAGATTATTTTATGTTATTTATGGTCTATTTATAGCATGTGGCAATCATTGGATGAAGACATGATCATGAAAAGCTATTAATGTTTTTTTGTAGGATGTTGTCGAAGACCATTGTGTGTTTATCAAAGCCATGTGTGTGGATTTCCTAGATTAAATAACACTTTGTTTGGTGCTTAAAATAAAATTTTCCTTTTTTTTTTGGCATGTCTACAATGTTTAATCCCTAGTGGTTACATTGGACGTATCCTCTCCCCTCACTATTCATGGATCTTGTGTGTAAGAGAAATCTATGTAACTTCTATAGGAGGCCTACCTTGGACCAAGATACTAAATATGTGGTATGCTAGGGGACAACCTCAGAGTAGTAATGGGAAAAAAGCTAAGTCAATGTTCCAACTGCTATATAAAATTTGATTACGGTGAAAGCTGTGTCAGTGGTATTGCTATGTGATAGCTCTCCTCTAGTACCCTTGTGGTGCATCAAACCTTGGTTCTCGGGGCTAGGAGACCTTTTGTGAAAGTTTATCATTCACTTGCAAAACAGAATGCTCTTACTAAAAATCATGTTTTAGTGGCCCAAATCCTTTCTATCTACTAGCTCAAGTGGTCACCCATGCCCATGAAGACATCCTATATTCTCACGGTCCTTAGTAGAGGCAACAGTCCCTTGGGAAGCCATGTCCCTTGGGAAGTGGATCTTGGAAGCCCCGAGAAGTGAGTGCACTGTAAGGGGGAGCCTATGATGCCAAGATCCTAAGTTGTCCACTCTGGATAAGAATAGTTGAACTTTAGCTCAAGTAGGAACTCAGTGGATACAACCTTAAAGCCTAGGTTGTGGTGTGTTTTTTCACTTTTAACAATAGGTATTCTTGTCTTAATGTGTCTTGCATGCATGTGAAATGTTAGCTCCTGATTTTAAAGTTTTGAAAATGACCAAGAAACTAGACAAATGCATCTAAGGCTAGCAACTTCCTATGATGGATGCACCTAACTATAGTCTTGGGCCAACTATAAGGCATAACCCCTTCTTCTTCAGGATCTGCAAAACCTAGGCGGGTAGACCTTAGATCCAATTAATATGGTACCAGTGCAAAACATATCCCTCGATCTAACAAAGTAGATTATAACCCTTATATCTCCTAATAACTCATGTAATAACACAAATCTATAGTAGCTAAATGCAAATCTATGACATTCATAAGCTGAGTGAGGGAATTCTACTATAGCTCTTCAACATAAAATGTAAAGATGAATTGAATTTTATATCATTTTATGTGGGTGGGGAAAGTGGATGAAAACCAAGTATAGACAACAAACTAATGATCCTATAGCTGATTAGTGCTTGATCTATTGGGAAATTCATGAATCTCCCTCATGCATTTTGGATATCTAATACTTATTCATATATTCAGATATATGATCGATCCATTCACCTTGTAAATAGACATCAATGTTTAATTTAAATCTCATTCTTACCTAATATCATCCTCAATAAACCTACAACCCTGTTGAATCTCTAAAGCATTTACATAATTTATTGAATTACAAGAAACAATGAAGCAACATATAGCCTTAAGGGACTGCACTTATGATCTAGGCTCTTTTTTAAAAGACCATAAAACATCACAACTAAACTAAGAAAGGAGACAAGATTTAAACTAAAACCAAACACTTGCTATTCCTCGTATTGATTTCCTTGAAATAATAAATAAAAATGCATGAAATTAACTCACAAAGAACATAATAAACCAAACTATTCAATGAACAAATGTTGTCATACAAGAGAGAAAATGGTGGGAATGAGATCCTAATGGGATGGGAAAAAGGTATCATAGCCAAAAAAAAGCTTCATGGTTTGGAACTAGCACATCCCAGATCTTCCATGTAGGTTTCACCGATTCCAGAACCAATTCTGCTAAGTGTTTTCATTCTAAATAAACTTTCCAAAATTTCCCAACCCTTACAAAATAGAAGAAGAATGTATAAATAGAAAGGAAAAGAATCTTAGATTAATTCTGCAATTTACATGTGTACCCTCAAAATTCCTTCCCAAGAAGATGAAAATTCCTCTCTCTACCTTCTCTCTGTAACTACTTATCAAATCCCCATGATTCTAGCTCTTAAAGGCATAAAGAATCTCAAATATTTGAATCACCATCATAACTGATTTCTAATGTCAAAATGAAAATAAGGTAAAAGTAAAAATCAGTTGAAAAGTGAGTTTAACAAGCCAATGTAACCTTTGCCAAATTGTTTTCTCCATATTCAGGCTTTAAAAGGTCCTCAAATCTACCCCATAACAAACTCTAATGCTCAATGATCAAATTTTCTCATTCCATTGAGAAGGCCCTAAGAATCAAAAAATGGCTTATAACATGAACAGGTGAAGACCTGTACATAAACTGACTTCATATTCAAAAAATTTAGCTCATTTCAGTTTTGGTGGTATATTGGAGTGTCCATTTTGGTTAAAAATTGCTCCTGTTATGGCCTTTTGAGGATTGAAACTCTATCATGGCATTGCACAAATAAAAGAATGAAAATGAAAAATCTAAAATATCCTATAGTTTGAACTATGGAAATTTGACATTTCAAATCAAAATTTTCACAATGGGCATGAACATGTAGGGATATTTTTAATTTTAGAACTCCTTTTTCTCCACAGGCCCACTGGGTGCCACACGGGCTGCCATGTGGCATCCCCTAATTAGCTGCCTGGTTGCTCTATCATCACCCAATCACTGCCTAGTCAACACCTACCTCATCATCTCCATCTCATCACCACATGGCACTCCATTATTGGTTAAAACTTGCATCTTCCACTTCTCATCACCACATCAAAGTTTTTTATGTCACTATGTTAATTCTCGTGCATCTTTGATTTGGCGATATAGCGATGATCACACAATCAGGACATGTGTCATAATCTCCTTCCATCTAAACTCATTTGTCTTTTGCTAGATTTCTTAGTTTTTTTTGTGACTCGCTATGTCACTAGTTGGAAAACCTTAGGGTTTTTCGGCTAGCGAGGTAGCGACTAGCCGAATGTTTGATTTTCATGGTCTTGGTGACATCATTAGTTCATCATGTGTGTTAGTTCAAAATTGTACTGGTTCCTCCAACTATTGGGGTCACTAATGGGGTCTCCATGCATGGGCTAGGTTTCAAAAATGCATTGTCTTTAAGACATTACACCTTGTGTGTAGAATAGTAGTTAAAAGCATTATATGTCCTCCCCACAACCAATATGGGACAAATGTTATTTCATGGCTTCCTTGCCCCTACTCTATTTTTATGGTGTCTGCAACATCTAAATCTATGTTGGATAGTTGCTCCATTGCAATCTAGTAATTTAATCAACAAAATCTCTTTTGGAGTCACATTCAAGTTCAAATTGTGAAATCTAAATCAAACAATTGCACAAACATCTTTAGAAATATGTTGAACTTTAAAATCAACCCTACGTTTTCCTTTTTAATCTCACAGCCAACCAGACAATTTGACTAGCATCCAATGACTCCACATTGGTAATAGTCATAGGTTTCCCTTCTTCCATGGTGTTGATAGCTTCTTGATTTCACACTATGGCTGCTCCTTCTTCTATGTCTACGGCTTGGTTCCCTTTAATCACACTGGAAAACTTCCTATCTTTAAACCTACGTGGGATCATTTGTGAAAAATGTAGCTTCTTTTGGTTTTAAGTTCTTTGCATAGCTCTGCCTCTATCCAACGCATGGAAAATGCTTTCCAACAATCTTCCCTTTGCTTATATCTATTGTGGGCATCATATGATTATGTAGAACTCCTATTTTTAATGTGACCTTTGGCTTCTTAAATTCTAGATGCCCTTTTCTTAGCTTACGTGGTCTATTACCTCCTTACTCCTTTGACTACATAAGAGGCTCTAAACTAGGCATCCTTTTCTTTTGAAGGCATGACTTCTATGTTCATACAATGTGCATGCCTTTGGATGCATGAATGACCTATTAAACTACATGGGTTCTTTCTAGTGGCTATTCCTTTTATACATGCTTTTATATGTCATGGGTTCTCATACTTGTGCCGCGTGTTCTTTGACCAGCATTTTCTTAGTTTAAAATAGCACTCCTGACTGCGCTTTGAAATACTATTGGGTGTTTTCCACTTTGTGGGCATCTTTTTTAAAATTCTTTTGGCATTTTCTCTACACATTGATGCTTCTAGTTCTTCCACTGACTACCTTGTTTTCCCTTGCATGGGCTCTTGTTTAGCTATGGCTTTGACTCAATGGTTGGCAACTAACTCGAGCTACTTCCTCATTGCGTAAGGTTGGTTGCCTACTTTAAACTTGTATACTGCTACCAAAATATTGGCTAAAACAAATAAATCAATGCACATGTTTCTAATGAAGTTTGAACTCGTCTAAAATAGGGCATGCAACTCTTCAAGATTCTCTCACTCCATATTACCGATTTAATACTAGTCATATCAAATGATGAGAATTGCATTCTAATTTAACCTATGAGATGCCCAATGTTAATTGCCCCCTTTTTATGAATGGCATGGATGGTATTTTAACTACCAGGGAATTAACATTGAATAACACACCATTGAATTCATGTTATATCTAGTCCACTCTAATTTTGCTTCACATCAATTCTAAAAAATGTGCGTTTGTCACTACCACCTTCACCATATATATGGACAGTGAAATGGGGTCGATCAACTAGGTTGAACACCACAAACTCTCCATCCCTAAAAGAGTGATCAAAAATGAATTTTTCCTAGCCTACAATAAAATTCATCTTTGGATCTTGGCTTATAGACCATATCTGTCCACTTGGCCCCTCTAAGATAAGGTCCTTCCTGATTTGATCTTGAAACTATGCTGCAAACTCAGGTGGAATTCTCATAACTTTTTTATTCATCAAGTTGATGAAAATGAAAAAAAGAAGGCATGTGTGAGTATATTAAAGCTTTGGCTGACTTTAATATGCATCATGCAATGTACCTTTGGCAAGCTTTGAACACGCTTATGTTTTTTGGGTTTTTCTTCATACCACTGGGAATCCATCTCAAGCCTTTCTTTTTCTTTTTTAACATTTTAATACTTATTGATCAATGACATACAACTTTTGCCATGGATACAATTCCAAATATTTAATTGCCTTCACAGGAAGAACATTTATGAATCATTTTCACTTTAAAATTCAAGCTTTAGGGTCCCGAGACTTCCCATCAATTTAAAGCACTCAGTTTGATGCAATTAGTTGGACCCCTAAAAGGGGTTTGAATAAAAAAAAATTCATTTCCAAATGATTGAATTCTCAAACTGATCTACCAATCATCTCGAATTTATTTTAATCAAGTTCAATCACAAATAAATCAATTGAAACCCATTTAACAATGATCTACAAATTGTCACTTTTGTGCCAGGAGGTCTGTTGACTAACCTTAAAAATTGACCCAAACCTTTGACCAGGCTCTAAAACTTAGCACACTTGATTCTTGGTTTTGCATTCTTGCACCCTATCAAATCTCGTCCCATGAAGAATTTGTTGTCAAAAGATATTAGCTATCAAAGTTGCCTTCTCAAAATTTCTTGCAAGTAAACATGTTAGAAAGGAATACACTGAGTTCAGTTTTTGGCTGGAAAACTGGGTAAATGAACACTTGGGAAAACAAAACTTGGGGCATTGGTTCTCTATCATGAGGACATTTTGGATCTATGATTTGGGCTCATGATGAATAACTGGGCACAAACAGTGATCAGTCAAAATAGGCTACTTGGATTTTGTAGACTAGAAACACTAACTAAAAAGTGATTTTTGCAAATGGAAATGACTTGGAAAAGTGTGCAAATGGATTTGTGAAGACATGGAAATTGGAATAATTAAATTATTTTTAGAGGAAAACATAGGGGTACAATCCATTTGATCTCAAAAATCACGATTTTAAAGATATAACATCATGAACAAGTGTCTCAACAAATCTACAAATGTTGACACTAGTAAAATTTAAGAAACTACATTTAGAATCGCATTTGAAAACTGATCAAACAGATTCATCATAAGTTGAAACTTGAAACATAACAAGTTCCTGACATCTACAACACAACACAAGATGAATTTCAACATTTTAGTCAACTAGGTCAAAATTATAGCACGTCAAACAGGGCTTCCTAGAAATGTGAACAACTACACAAATGCACAAAATAGTAACTAACCAACTTTGAGGTATTCAAAACCTAATCAAACAAACTCAAAAAAACTCAAAATTAGAAACATAGGTTCTTGGTTATGGACACTAGATATTCCCAAGGTGGAAAATCACAAAACATTTTGGGGTGCAAGATATTCAGATGCAAACAAAGCCTCCTATCACTGTTTAACACTTTGGTGAAAAATGCAGATTTGACATTTGCTCAAAATAGGACTTCACCAAATGACTAAGAATGATAGTTTATCACCATGGAACATGTGGAAAGGCTAAATGGAAGGTGTTAGAAACATTAAACACCTTAGAGGCCTCAAAGGTATAGTCAGGTACACATGCATTTATGGGGCTTGATTTCTCAAAATTGCTCAAAATTTAGGCTACACTTTTGAGTGCCAATAGTGGCTCTATCTAGGGATGCATGCCCCTTGTAGGCATGGAAATATTTTAGATCTATGGGAGAAGAAAACCACACACTTGAACTTCAAAAACTCTCTTGAACAACTTTATTGAAAATAGGAAAACTACAGCTACACACGATGGCCCTGGGCCACCAAACCTCAAAAAAATTGTTTACCTCTTTCATACACCTGATTTTCATTCCTTTCCTCATGAGGTAAACTGAAATTAATTCTACCAATTTCACCAATCAGATTAACATCATGAAATGAATCACTTGGCAAAATGAAATCAACACCTTCACTTTCACAATGCATGTAAAAACTTGGCGTAAATTTAACCTCTTGCTCACTATGAAAATGAACATCATCATGCTCATGAATGGAAACATCAAACTGAAATTGATCTTTACTAACTGATTCATGCATGTTGTCTACTAGAAACACAAAGTGCTCATATTCCAATTCATGGAAAGAGTTAAATATATCATGAATTTTCAACTCACCTTGACTTTGGATTTCCTCAATTGTTGCTAGCTGAATGTTAAATGAGAAATCAGATTTTTATTCAGACATAATATCATCATCACAATCTAAAAACATTTCATAGCCTTTTGATGTATTTTCTTAATTGAAGTGTTGATTGGCTTTTACCTCATTTGAATCATCATAAAACTTACTATGAAGTGTCAGTTTCTCTTCAAAGACAACTCCATCGAACACTTCATCTTCAAAATCACAAAATGTAGCATCATTAGAAGATTCAATATCAGCAATGGAAGAACAATATTTTTATTTATTACAATAGTATGACAGTGTATAACCATTTGCATCTAATCTTGCTAAACCTAAAACCTCCATGTCCTATTCAAAAAATGGATTAATGACTCCATGTAGTGATCCTTTTTTAACATTAGGAAAAAACATGGGTTTCTCATCCTCACAAGCATCACCATATAAAACGTGATCATATACTTTAAATACACTACCCATTTTATTCTCATGAAAACTTTCAGTGTATGAAGAAAAGTCAGAACTATATGAAGACTCCCTTTCTATTTCTTCTACCAAACATATAGTGTCCATAATTACATCCTCTTCATCAACTTGTTTAGGATAACCATTACAAATAGACCTTAAATCATTCCTAAACCCCTCACTACATGCTGGAATTCGATTGTCTAATGTAAAATCACTTGACAAACCTTTACTAAGATCTTCAAAATCATTAATATTAACTGGACTCAGCATTTCTTTATCTTCATACCTTGAGGACAAATCACTCTTAAATTCTTCATTGGCTAACTAATTTGTATGACGCAAAAATTGAGATGCACTTTCCTTTTTAGATTCAGAAAAAGAAGTCATACCTTCACCTTCAGATGAATGTTCACTACCATCATTGCTTTCTTCTTCCCGATCAACATCAGACTCATATGAAGGTGAACATATTGTGTCATTTTCCTCACTTTGATTTGAGTAACCACTCTCATCATCTCCTTCATATGATGCTTCTTGATTATACATCAGATCAACAACTTCATTATCATCACTTGGAAGATGACTTTAAGATTTTTTGTACCCACATTGAGATGCATATCTTTCCTCTTCAACCTTTATATTATTCTCAACATAATGCAATCTCTCAATAAGATAATTCATTTCTTGCCTATCTTGCTAATCAAGAAAATACATCTTACCTTCTATTTCTGAAACACTAAAAATATATGAACTTTGTTCTTCTGATTGTGGCTAAGATGAACATGACTTACATTCTTCTTCTTGTGTTATATCTCCAGGACATGTTGGATCAGCAACATCAAGCTCATGATCAAAGAGATAACTCTCAGCCTCCTCATTTGCATAAGACTAAGATCTAGGTTCAGCAACTTCAAACCTTGAAATGTTAGTTACATCATTGTACATATAATTATCATGAGAAGAACTTGCTGTTGTAACTAAACTTTGATCCATAAAATCAACACAATGCTAAACCTTATTAGAATTTGAAATATTATTCACTGTTGCAACATCAAAAACATGTGTGTCTTCATTTGGCACTAGACTAACCTCCCTTACACACATATTCTGATTTGAATTTTCAGTCTAATCATACATTACAATAGGGGTATTGATATGTTTATTTGAAACTGAAGCATCAACACTACATTCATCCTTTCTTTCAAACACCTTATACTGGCACTCATTCATAGAAAAATGATGTCTAATCAATCCATACTTCAAATTGTTCTCAATATCCCTAGCGGTCATAAAAGCCTGATATAATGTCTGTGGTTCTTTATCCCTTAGTAGATAATTCATTTTCTTGTCAATGCATCGAAGTAAATAGCTAAACACATTTGATCATTGGGTCTATAACTCTTAGGGATATCACTTAAAGCTCTCACAAATTTGATGATAAACTAAGGGACAAGTTCATCACTCTCAATGTGAATCCTCAAAAACTTGTCATAAGAATCAAATATGCTAACTCATTCTCCAAATTGCTCCATGAAGGCTAAATGCAACTTACCCCATGATGAAATAGAACACATTGGTAGAAAAGAAAACTAGTCTCTAGCATCACCTTCTAAGGTCTGAAAAAATAGCTTCATGTGAACATCCTCATGAGCAATCTCATAGTCACCCATCAAATCAATGAACAACTCAACATGATGATTGGTTGAAACAACACAATTCCCATTAAACTTAGGCAAACTTTTTCTAACATCATTAGGAATGACATTCAGGAAAATATGAATACCATTAAAATTTAATGGCATATACCACTTGGTAGAAATGGATCTAGGAACTTCACTAACCGGCTACATCTTAGGTGAAATGAATCTTGACATTCTAAAAAGCTTTGAAACTCATTCACACTAATTCTGATTTGTAATTTTCAGCAGATCTAGACAACCTTCTACCAAATAAACCTCTTCAAATACAATTCACAATTTAAAACAACTGGCTGAAAACTCGATCTAATGAAGTGTATAAAACCTTAAAACCATTCTCCTCTTCTTAGTGCTAAAACTTCACTTGATAGAGAACACATACACATATAACTCACCTTCATGGAATATGAATCACATGAAAATATAAAATACCTTTAGTGTTGCTACATGAAAACATTGATATGCTGATTGGCCTGGTGCTGATCTCAACTCCTCACACCACTGATCGAATCCTTTGTAGAATCACCATCTCCTTGAGGAGAACTATATGAAATCATATTTGTGATTCATTTCTTATCATTTCAAATTCTTATGATAGTAGATTAAACAACATTTCAAAAATTATTGGTCTAAAATTCATATACTCTCTCTTCTTGTTTTAAAATTCAACACAACTTTTAGATCTACCTATTTCAACTAAAAACTCTTGAAAACAATTATATAACTTATCTATACTAGTTCATAGATCCTTTAGAGAATCACCACTCACAATTGTGAAAAATATTTAAAACATAATTCACAACACTACAGATTTGAACTGAATTGTCACTTTGTAGAACTTTGCAAAAATTTAAACACCTTGAAGAGAGAAAACCCTTTAAAACAATTATCACTTTGAATTTTCAGCAGTACTATGAAAACCACAATTAGTTGAATTGACAGGAAATAAAACTTAGTAACAAAATCTATGTTCAACCTTGAAATTACTATTGCAAATGGATAAAACATACTGGGGTGCATGAAACTTCAGCAGGGAAATAAGAAACACCTCTTCTGTATGCATTCCCCAGTAGATTCGCCATCTCATTGGCTCCTAATTTAACAGTTTTGAAAATGACCAAGAAACTAGATGAATGCATCTAAGGCTAGAAACTTACTATGATGAATACACCTGACTATAGTCTTGGGCCAACTATAAGGCATAACTCCTTCTTCTTCTTTAGGCTCTGCAAAACCTAGGCGGGTAGATCTCAAATCCAATTAATATGGTACCAGTGCAAAACATATCCCTAGATCTAACAAAGTAGATTACAACCTTTATATCTCCTAATAACTCATGCAATAACATAGATCTAAAGTAGCTAAATGCAAATCTATGGCATTCATAAGCTGAGTGAGGGAATTCTATTATAGCTCTTCAACATAAAATGTAAAGATGATTTGAATTTGACTTAATTTTATGTGGGTGGGGAAAGTGGATGAAAACCAAGTATAGACAACAAACTAATGATCCTGTAGCTGATCAGTGCCTGATCTATTGGGCAATTCATGAATCTCCCTCATGAATTTTGGATATCTAATACTTATTCATATATTTAGATATATTATCTATCCATTCACCTTGTAAATAGACATCAATGTTCAATTTAAATCTCATTCTACCTGATATCCTCCTCAATAAACCTACAACCCTATTAAATCTCTAAAGAATTTACATAATTCCTTGAATTACAAGCAACAATGAAGAAACATATAACCTTAAGGGACTACACCTATGATCTAGGCTCTTTGTTCAAAGACCATTAAACATCACAGCTCAGTTGAGAAAGGAGACAATATTTAAACTAAAACTAAACACTTGTTGTTCCTTGTATTGATTTCCTTGAAATAACATATAAAAATGCATGAAATTAACTCACAAAGAACCTAATAAACTAGACTATTCAATGAACAAATGCTATCATACAAGAGAGAAAATGGAAAGAATAAGGAGCTGATGGGATGGGAAGGGTGTATCATAGCCAAAGCAAAGCTTCATGGTCTCGAACCAACACATCCTAGATCTTCCATGTAGGTTTCACCAATTCTAGAGCTAATTCTGCTAAGTGTTTTCATTCCAAAGAAAGCTTCCAAAATTTCCCAACCCTTACAAAAGAGAAGAAGATAGTATAAATAGAAAGGAAACAAATATCAGATTGAATTTGCAATTGAAATTTGTACTGTCAGAATTCTTTCTCAAGAAGATGAAAATACCTCTCTCTACCTTCTCTCTATAACTACTTATCAAATCCTCATGATTCTAGCTGTTAAAGGCATAAAGAATCTCAGATATTTGATTCACCATCATAACTGATTTTTGATGTCAAAATGAACACAAGGAAAAAGTAAAAATCAGTTGAAAAGTGATTTGAAGAAGCCAATGTAACCTTTTCCAGATTGTTTTCTCCATATTAAGGCTTCAAAAGGTCCTCAAATCTACCCCATAACCAACTCTGATGCTCAATGATCAAATCTGCTCATTCTGTTGAGTCCTAGGAATCCAAAAATGGCTTATAACATGAATAGGTGAAGACCTATGCACAAACTGACTTTAGATTTAGAAAATTTAGCACATTCCAATTTTGGTGGTATATTGGAGAGCCCATTTTGGTTGAAAATTGCTCCTATTATGGCCTTCTAAAGATCAGAACTCTGTCATGGCTTTGCACAAATAAAAGAATGAAAATGAAAAATCTAAAATATCCTATAGTTTGAACTATAGAAATTTGACATTTCAAATCAATTTTTTCACAATGGGCAATGAACATGTAGAAATATTTTTAGTTTTAGAACTCCCTTTCCTCCTCGGGCCCACTGGGTGCCATCCAGGCTGCAATGTGGCATCCCCTAATTGGCTACCCAGTTGCTTTGTAATCACCTAGTCACTGCCTAGTAAACACCTACCTCATCATTGCCATCTCATCACCACATGGTGCTCCTTTATTGGTCGAAAATCACATCTACTATGTTAGTGCTATCAAGGCTTGCTACCACGTGTCACCACCACATCAAAGCTTGTTATGTCGCTATGGTAATTCTCATGAATCTTCTATTTGGTGATGTAGAAATGACCACATGATTGGGACACATGTCACAATCTCCTTCCATCTAAACTCATTTTTCTTTTGCCAGATTTTTGAGTTTTTCTAGTGACTCGCTATGTTGCTATCCAAAAAACTTGGGGTTTTTCAACTAGCGAGGTAGCAAATAGCTAGATTTTTTATTTTCTCAGTCTTGGTGATGTCATCAGTTCATCATGCAGGTTAGCTCAAAATTTTACTGGTGCCTCAAAATGTCAAGATCACTAGTGGGGTCTCCACACATGGGCCAGGTTTCAAAAATGCATTATCTTTAAGACATTACACCTTACGTGTAGAATAGTATTTAAAACCATTAGACGTCATCCCCACAACCAATATGGGACAAATTTTATTTCATGGCCTCCTCACCCGTGCTCTATTTTTATGGTGTCTATGACTTCTAAATCTATGTAGGATAGCTAGTCCACTGCAATCTAGTAATTTAATCACCAAAATCTCTTTGGAGTCACATTCAACTTCAAACTGTGAAATCTAGTTCAAACAATTGCGTAAACATCTTTGGAAATATGTTGAATTTTGAAATCAACCTTTCATTTTCCTTTTTAATCTCCTAACCAACCAAAGAATTTGACCAGCGTCCAGTGACTTCACATTAGTAATAGACATAGATTTTCCTTCTTCCATGGCATTGATAACTTCTTGGTTTTGCACTATGGCTACTCCTTCTTCTATGTTTGTGGCTTGGTTCCCTTTAATCACACTGGCCAACTTCCTATATTTAAACCTACGTGGGATCATTTGTGAAAAATGTAGCTTCTTTTGGTTGCAAGTTCATTGTACTACTCTACCTCTGTCCAACACATGGAAAACGCTTTCCAGCAATCTTCCCTTTGCTTATATCTACTATGGGCATCCTTTGATTGCATGGAACTCCTAATTTTTATGTGACCTTTGGTATCTTTTATCTTAGATGCCCTTTTCTTAGTTTACATGGGTTGTTACCTCATTACCCCTTTGACTGCATGAGAGGCTCTAAACTAGGCATCCTTTTCTTTGGAAAACATGACTTATGTGTTCATGCAATGTGCATGCCTTTGCATGCATGAATGACCTATTAAATTGTGTGGGTTCTTTTTGGAAACTCTTCCTTTTATAAATTCTTTTATATGTCATGGGTTCTTATACTTGTGCTACGTGTTCTTTGACCAGCATTTTCTTATTTTAAAATAGTGCTCCCAACTGTGGTTTGTAATATTGTTGGGCATTTTCCCCTTTGTGGGCATCTTTTTTCAAATTAGTTTGGTGTCTTCTCTACACATTGATGCTTCTAGTTTTGCCACTGACTACCCTATTTTCCCTTGTGTGGACTCTTGTTTAGCTGTGGCTTTGACTCAACGGTTGGCAACTAACTTGAGTTGCATCCTCATTACATAAGGTTGATTTCCTACTTTAAACTTATATACTACCACCAAACTATCCACTAAAAGAAATAAATCAATGCACATGTTTCTAGGGAAGTTTGAACTCCTCTAAAATAGGGCACACAACTCTTCATGATTCTCTTGCTCCATATTACTAATTCAATACTAGTCATATCAAATAATGAGAATTGTATTCTAATTTAAACTGTGGGCTACCCTGTGTTAAGTGCCCCTTTTTTTATGAATGGCATCGATGGTCTTTTAAGTACTAGGGGATAAACATTGAATAATGCACCATTGAATTCATGTTATATCTAGTCCACTCTAATTTTGCTTCACATCAATTCTAAAAAATGTACATTTGTCAGTACCACCTTCACAATATATATGGACAATGAAACGGGGTCAATCAACCAAGTTGAACACCACAAACTCTCCATCTCTAAAAGAGTGAACAGAAATGAATTTGTCCCAACCTATGATCAAATTCATCTTTGGATCTTGGCTTACAGACCATATCTATCCACTTGGCCCCTCCAAGATAAGGTCCTTCCTGATTTGATCTTGAAACTATGCTACAAACTCAGGTGGAATTCTTATATCTTTTTTGTTGATCAAGTTAATGAAAATGAAAAAAAGAAGGCACATGTGAGTATTTTAAACCTTTTTCTGACTTTAATATGCATCCTACAATGCACCTCTAATAGGCTTTGAACACACTTATGTTTTTTGGGTTTTTCTTCATACCATTGGGAATCCATCTCAAGCATTTCTTTTTCTTTTTTAACATTTTAAGACTCATTGATCAATGAAAAAACCTTTGCCATGGATACAATTTCAAATATTCAGCTGTCTTCACAAGAAGAATATTTATGAATCATTTTTACTTTAAAACTCAAGGTACCTTTAGGGTCTCGAGACATCCCATCAATTTAAAGCACTCAGTTTGATGCAATTAATTGGACCCCTAAAATGGATTTGACTAAAAATAATTTCATTTCCAAACAATTAAATTCTCAAACTGATGTACCAATCATCTTGAACTGATTTTAATCAAGTTCAATCACTGATAAATCAACTGAAACCCATTTTACCACTGATCTCAAGCTGTCACTTTTGTGCTAGGAGGTCTGTTGACTAACCTTAAAAAGTGATCCAAACCTTTGACTAGGCTCTAGAAACTAGCACCTTTCATTCTTTTTTTTGCATTCTTGCACCCTATCAAATCTCATCTCATGATGAATTCGGGGTCAAAAGATATTAGCTATCAAAGTTGCCTTCTCAGAATTTCCTACAAGTAAAAAAGTTAGAAAGCAATACACTGGGTTTGAATTTGGCCTGGAAAATAGGGAAAATGAACACTTGGGAAAGTGAAACTTGGGGCATTGGTTATTTTTCATAAGGAAATTATGGATCTACATGATCGGTCAAAATAGGCTTTTTGGATTTTGTAGACTGGAAACACTGACTGAAAAGTGATTTTTGCAAATGGAAATGATCTGGAAAAGTGTGCAAATGGATTCATCAAGACTTGAAAATTGGCATAATTAAAGTATTTTTAGAGGAAAACATAGGGGTACAATCTATTAGATCTCACCAATAATAGGTTCAAAGATATAACATCATGAACAAGGGTCTCAACAAATTTACAAATGCTGACACTAGTAAAATTTAAGAAATTTTGTTCGGAATCACTTTTGAAAATTGATCGAACGGATTCATCATAAGTTGAAACTTGAAACATAACAAGCTCCTGGAATCTAAAATGAAATTCAAAAGGAATTTCAAAATTTTATTCAATTGGGTCAAAATTATAGCATGTGAAATAGGATTTCCTAGAAATGTGAACTACACAAATGCACAAAACTATAACTGACCAACTTTGAGGGATTCAAAACCTAATCAAACAAACTCAAAATGACTCAAAATTAGAAACATAGGTTCTCAAGTATGGATAATGGATATTCCCAAAGTGGAAAATCACAAAACATTTATGGGTGCAAGATATTCAAATGCAAACAAGGCCTCCTGTCACTGTTTGACACTTTGGTGAAAAATGCAGATTTGACATTTGCTCAAAATGGGACTTCAAAAAATGACTCAGAATGATATTTTATCATCATGGAAGATGTGGATGGTCTAAATGGAAGGTTTTAGAAACATTAGAGACCTCAAGGGCCTCAAACTTATAGTTGGGTACACATGCATTAATGGGCATTTATGGGGCTTGATTTCTCTAAATTGCTCAAAATTTGGGCTACACTTTTGAGTGCCATCATGAAACATTAATCAAGATAATTGCCAACATTAAAATTTGAACCTTTAACCTTTTCCAAAAATTACACATTTTCAAAACATTTCAACCTTTGTCAAATATTTGCAAACTTTGCTCAAATACATTCAACACATGGCAAGTTGTGATCCCAAATGTGTTTTCCAAAATATAGATTTCATCCTTGCATAGACTCCACTTGCATTCAACTTAGTCTAAGCCTCATACTTTTATAATAGAGGCTTCATCTTGCATCTCTCTAGTCCTCATTGTACATCCCTCACATTGCATTCATTAAGGTTTAGTTTGCACACTTCATTCTTTGCATTTCAACCCCAAAACTTGCATTTTACATTGCCCATCTTGCATCTTTGCATACCCAACCTTCATTTTTCCTACTTTAACCATCATTTTGTGTTTCATAACCATCATTTTGAACCTCCATTCTGGTCTTATCATTTTCCCCTACTATTTAGCTCTCTATGACATCAACACAAAAATCATAGCTCCTAGAATTGCCTTAGTTTCAGCCCACTTTACCAACTACGCCCTAAAACTACCAACTACACCCAAACTAGCTCCAACTACACCATAGGCATAGGTGGTACTTTCTAAGCACACTTGGTGGTTTGAGAACCCAATTTGGGATTCCAAATAACATTTTGAGGCTTCAATAGTGTCCCAAGGTACCTGGTTAGCTCCCCTTGCATTAACATTCCCTAATTTGCATCTTGCATCTCCTAGTCTTCATTTCCTTTAGTTAGGAAATCATTCCTTAGGTCATCATCCGTTTCCTACACTTCCTAGCCCATCCTAACATCAACCCTAGTAGCTTAGGCTCCTAGCATTTGAATTTGGCAAGCACATCACTCAAATTCAACACACATTAACCCCAGCTTCCCAATTGCACCCATATTGGCCCCAACTACACCATAGGAATAGTTGGTACTGTTGGAGTTCACTTGGAACTATTAAGGTGCACTTGGACACCTGCATGACCATTTTGGACCTCCAAACTACACTATGGGACCCTAAAACTGCATCTAGAAGCCTTTATACTTCCTCATTCTGCATTTGATCCAAAACTAGATCTTGCACCCAAAATATCATTTTTCACCTTAGGACCTTTGCATATTGCATATCCACTCAGAATCATCACCATTTTAGGTCTCCTAAATGTCATTTTGAACCCCAAAACCTTTAAACTTAATCAAAAATCTGAACAAAGTATGAGTCTTAGAGTATCTCCTAGTGTTGATGGATGATGGATTTTGACTAGTATTTTTATCTTTTCTTATCATTTTCTTTGGTCAAAATTTATGTCTTCATAGATTTGACCTTGTCATATTTTATCAATTTTATATCTTTTGTCTTTTATCAATTTTGGGTCAAGATCCAAAGTCCATTATCACAAGGTTAAACTCCTAGACAAAATACCTTCTACATATTTCACCTAATTCCAACGCTTTCCATATACCTTTGTCATTAAATTTTCATATTACTAGCATCCCTAAATTTCATTTTGACTAACCATAGTGGCATATCCCCTTCATATTGCATTGTTCAAACCCCTAGCATCATTTTCACTATCAAACCCTACCAAATTGTCCATCAACCAAATTGTCTCCTTGATCACTTGTCCTCATTTTGCATATCAAAAATGTCATTATCAACCCTAGGAAACCATCCCTTGCATATTCCACCTTGAATAAATCATCTTTAGCATCATTATCAAGTCCAAAATCCAACCCTAACATTCATTTTACATACCATAATCTTCATTTTGCATAACTTCAAAACAACACCTTGCATTTGCATTTGCATAATATCCCTAGGACATTTGCACTTTGTATATCAAAAACCTAGTTAATTTGGAATTTTAATAGGTTTCATAACATCCCTAAACACTTTAAAATCCAAAAAAACTCATATCTTGCATATCCACATCCTGATTATCAAGTTTTAACCTATTTTACCAACTGCACACTTCAAGTGCATAGTTGGTATTTTCAGAGTACACTTGGTAGTTTTAGAGTGCACTTGGTAATCAATTATTTCATCCTAGGTTCCGAAACCCCAATATACACTTCCAAAAATTGCATTTCATTGCATCCCAAAACCTTAGGAAACACTCTAAATCACTCAAAACACTCAAAATTTGTAGGCACCCTAGCACCTCTATTTACCCATTGCATACCTCTTACTTACCAACTGCTTACTTTCAAGCCCCCAACTATGTAATGGTTTCACTTTGTACTATTTGAGCATAGTTGGTAGTTTAGATGTGCACTTGGGAGGTAGAAAGTACATTCAGGTTTCCCTCCATTGCATTTGCATTCTTAGGTATCATGCTAGCACTTTCTAGGACACAATCAACTGAAAAACCTAAAGAACTTTACCAACCTTTGTTTTCTGAGACATCAACACAACCAAAATCTTTTCTAAGATAGAAGAAGAGGAAGAAAACTCAACAAACATTTGATGAAGACCAAATCAAGGCATCACAACCATTACTTGCTGACCCCTTGAACATGTATCTGCAAGATCACCATAGTCAAGCTACAACACCACAAACCTTAAACAATGCACCTACCATGAGGTTTCCTTCAAACACTTCCCCTACACATGGGATGGTTCAATGGATTCCTAACTTTGAACCTATATTCATGTCAATACCACTCGGAGGAGGAAGTTTGCCAACCACACCCAAAGATGAACAATCACACTCCTTCAAATTTAGCCAACCTAACACAAGTACCTTCAACACCAACACATCAAACATACAACAAGGTATTGTACACCTTAGTGATGAATCTAGCACTAATTATGGCATCACTAACAAAGAAATAGCTAGGGCATGTCAAGACAAAAAATTTCCACAAAAACTTCAAACGTTTGGCAGCCCTAGAGATTGTCAAGTTCAATCCAAACTTGGAAGGTCCTAAGTCCAAAAATCAAACCAACTCAACAATTGAAAACATAAAACCCATGAACAATTTGGACTTAGATAAGGGAAAAAAATGTTTGGAGTTTTCAAATACAATAATGGCACCTATAAGGTCCCATCAAGAACCAACAATTCAAATCCTCCAAAGTACATTTGAACACATCAACAATAATCCCTTGTTCAATGAACCACAACCAATAAAGGTAAACAAGACTCTCCCTAAATATCCCAAGAGGAAATTAAGACTTGATTTTAGTCACATGATGCAACAAAAAGATGCACCTAAATGGACTTGTGCTCTAGGGATGCCAAACATACCTCCTTTGGAGATGAATCAACAAAGTGCACCTTTGCTCCTAGCTCTACCAAGTGTCATGATGTCTAATGTTATGGAGCCTCCCATGAGTACACAATCTGAAACATTGACTACAATAATCCCTATTGATGACCAAAGGAAAATTCTTATTGACATTACACCTATTCCCAAAAGGAATGCACCTCATTGTCAAATCGACATGATATCCCAAGGGGAAACCTCAAAAACACAAAGGTGCCAAAGTAATGATACCAAGATGGTGGTCAATTTGGAATGACATAACCAACTACCCCAAAAACATCAACCTATAGTGGTACAAGGACTTAACACTTCCAACCCACAACCAAGTCTACATCCACTTAACACACATTCCACATATCAACAACAAAATCAACCACAACAAAAACAACCTCAAGTGTTGAAAAATCCAACATAAACCTACTTGACTTCCATGCAATGTATCAACAAAAATTCCAACAAAAATAAGCCATGTTTGCTAAATAGCAAGAGAAACTCAAGCAACAAATGGAATATCAAAGATGCCTTGACCAAAAAATTGCGTACTAGCAACATTTGTTACAAAAACAACACATGCCACAACAACCTCAATAGATACCTCTACAACAAAAATCACATACATGGTCTCACATATAGCCAATAGAGGTATCCCAACAACAACCACAACAAATGGAACAAAACCAACATATGGTACATCAATCATAGTTAATATTGCAACAAGTGCCACATAAAATACCACAAAAAATACCCTAACATGTGACACAATAGGGAACCTTTTGTCTTCGAGGTGCCAACATACCTCCACCACCTAGTGCTACATTGCCAAACTCATCAGACATAGAAATGTCAAAACCAAGTAGAAATAGCTCCCACCATAGCAAAAGGTCTACTCATAGGCACAAAAGACTTGAAGGGAAAGCTATCTTACAAAACCCCAATGAAGAACTATTACAACAATTCAAGCAACTTTCCAAACAAGTTGAGGAATTGGGGGTCCAAAAGAAATAGGCTCTATATACAAAAAGGGACCTATGTCCTAATCCATTTAATAAAATTCTATATATGCCTCTATTCCCTAAACACTTTGAGGCTCCAAGATTCAAAAAATACCAAGGAAAAGGCATCCCTGTTGATCACATTAGAGAATTGTGTGCCTCATGTACCAAACTTAGTGGTGAGCCTACTTACCTCATGAGATTATTTCCTCATTCTCTAGGTGGGCCTACACTTGAATGGTACTCTAAACTTCCTGATAATATCAAATCTTGGTTGGAACTTGCACACAAGTTCATCTCCTACTTTTCCTTTAACATTACAAATGTGGTGACCCTTTCCAATTTGTGCTCAACCAAACAAAATATAGGAAAACCATTTATCACATTCTTACTATGTTCGAGAAGCTTGGTCAATTAATGCTCACTAGAAATTCCTAGAGAACAACAAGTAAACTTGTGCATTGAAAACCTAGTCCCAGAATTAATGTATGAACTCAAAATCAAAAGTCTGAGCACCATTTCTAAACTAATGAAAAAAGGGGCTAGTGTTGAAGATGCTCTTATCTATAAGGGAATCTTCAAGATGAACAAGGAAAACACAAACACCAACTCATCTAATGAAAAGGCTAATTTTTTCCTCCAAAAATAAGAATATGACTAATGATGGCATCGTGGATGCACAAACAATTAGCACATCACAACCTCAACTGAGTTTGAAAGGTGAAAACCCTACAAATTCACAAATTCCCAATCAAATATCATCTCCACAATAGAATATTGGGACTTCCATGCAAGAAAAAACTCAAAGACATCCTAGAACCAAAGATAGGAAATTCACACCATCAGGGATACCTCTTGAGACTACACTACAATAGTTACTAAGTAATAATTTCCTATAGTTACCCACAATCGTAGATGACCTGTTAACTAAAGTAGATTGGTGAGATGACAAAAGATACTATGATTACCACCACACCAAAGGACATAAGACCTCATCATGTTTTCAACTAAAACATGCAACACAAGACCTTATTGATGATAGTGTAATCATAGTTGATTCATCACTATTAGCATCCAACTCTGATCATGCTATTTTCAAAGATCCTTTGGGTAATCATGACAAAGAGAAACCCTCTAGTTCAAAATCTAACTCACAAGGTAATGTGAATTACACACACATGGGATATGACTATACCATTAGTTGTTTCAATAAGTTAAATTCCTACATATCCATATTCACTTTAAAGGCTAAATACCCTCATTATGTTATCACTACACACCATGCCAATATCACCCTACCTAGAGCCCCATCTAGACCTACTACTTTTACCATACCTACACCCCCTAGTAGACCTAATGGTCCTACTTCATTTGATTATAGCCTTGTTGAATAGCTCAATGAGACCCCTATCCAAATATCCATCTTGGACCTACTGTATGCATCTCCCCAACATTAGAAGATCTTGGATCAAGCCCTTAAAGAATTAGTAGTCCCAGATAACATGGATATTGCCTAATTCCAAGCCATGATTGGGACGCTAGCTACCTCATAGCATATTACCTTTTCCCCTTAGGATATTCTTAAGGAAAAACTTAATCACAATGATTCCCCTTCATCTCAAAGTCTTCATCCATAATGCCAAAGTCAGATGCATCTTAATAGATAGAGGATCAGGATTGAAAATCTGTACTCTTAAGGTTTTCAAAGGCCTAGATTATTCTAAAGACAATGTGGATCCCTCTCAAAGAATCACAATAAAAGATTATGATGATGGTGAACACTTCTCCAAGGGCATCATCATATTACTTGTTAGAGTTGGTCCAACTATTAAAGATACATTGTTCCATGTCCTAGATATAGAAATGAACTACAACATGATATTAGGATGCCCTTGGCTTCATGCTATGAAAGTAGTCCCTTCTACATATCATCAATGTCTAAAGTTTTCCTATGACAATGTGGAGGTTATCATCACTAGCAATCCAGCCCTTTCCAATTTTCTACTAATCTAAGAGATGCTACTACATACCAAGTCCCAACAAACAATGAAGCACAACTCACAAATTCTTATAAGTATGTGGATGTAGATATACTCCTCAGTAAGGCCAAGGAAAAGATGAAGATTGAAGACAATGGGTGTGGAGAGTATTGTATGTCTCAAGTATCCCACATTGGGGAGTCATTAGTTTCTCCCCAATCTTATGGTAAATCAAACCTATTACAAGACCAACACTTTGAAATTGGTACACAATGTTGGCGCTCAAAATTGTAGCCCGAATTTTGAGCATTGCTGAGAAAATTGAGCACTATAAATGCCTTTTAATGAGTTTGTACCTAGTTGTACCTTTGAGGCCTAAGAGGTGTTCAATGCTTCTAGCACCTTCCATTCAGCCTCTCTAAGTTTTCCATGAAGTTAAATTGACATTCTGAGTCATTTGGCGAAGTCCTGTTTTGAGCATTTGCCAAATCTGCATTTTACCCTAAGTGTCAAATAGTGACAAGAGGCCATGTTTGCATATGAATATCTCACACCCAAAAATATTTCATGACATGCCACTTTGGGAGTGTTTAGTGTCCATACCTGAGAGCCTATGTTTTAGATTTCTAATCATTTCCTAGGTTTTGAATCCCTCAAAGTTGGTCAGTTATCAATGTCATGCTAATATGAAATGTTCAAAATTCTGGGAAGCCCTATTTGACATGCCATAACTTTTGACTAGTTGACCAAAATGCTAAATTTCCTTTTTCATTTTATTGTATGTGTCAGATAATTGTTATGTTTCAAGGTTTAGCTAATCAAAAATCTATTTGATCAGTTTTCAAATGTGATTCCAAATGAAATTTGTAACTTTTTACTGGTGTTAGCATTTGCACATTTGTTGGAACCCCTGTTTGTGATGTCATATCTTGAAATACATGATAGATGAGATCAAATGGATTATAAAACTACATTTTCCTTTGAAAATACTTCAAGTGTGCTAGTTTTTATATCTTGACGAATCTGTTTGCAGACTTTTCCAGGTCAATTCCATTTGCAAAAAAAATAATTTTGTCAGTGTTTTCCAATCTACAATTCCAAATAGCCCACTTTGACTGCTCACCAAATGCACCCCATGATTCATCATGAGCATAAATCGTAGATTTGTAATATCCTCATGACATTAAATCAATGCCCTAGTTTTCTTCCTTCCAAGTGTCAGTTTACCCAGTTTTTAAAGCTAAATCTGAACCCAATTTATTGTTTTCTGACTTGTTTTCTTGCAACCAGTTCTGAGAAGGTAACTTTGATAGTGAATATCTTCTGATTGAGAATTTTTCATGAGAAAATATTTGACATGGTGAAAGAATGTAGAACAGAGAATTAGTGTGCCAATTTTTAAAGCCCGATCAGGTGTTCTGGTCAATTTTTAAGGCCAGTCAAAGGACCTCCTGGCATGAAATTGGCAATTTGCATAAAGAGGTGAAAGTGAGTTTTAAAGTTGAATCAATGATGTAAATTGATTTTAGTTGCTTCCGTGTGATTAGTAGATTAGTTTTGCATTTCAGGTGTTTGAAAATGAATTTTTTTTAGCCAGACCCTCTTTAGGGCCCGAGTGATTCCAATAGATCATTTTAATACCATGGATATCCGAGTTAGATTACTAGTCCTAATATTTGTAGTTATATAATATCTTAGTGTGCTTCTATTTTCATTTGAGAAAAAAAGGGTGTAGGGAATGTATAGAGTGAATGAATGTATCTCTATGTAAGATTGTGAGCAAGACATCACTGGCTCATCTTAGTCTTGCTGATGATAGTTTTGGATATGGATGTAACTCCAAGCAAGATAAGGATGCCTTTTAGTGGATGATCATGTAATAATAAAGACTAATAAGCACATACCAGATTGCTCTATTTTCCAACTAGTAGTCATAGTTGCTAAAGCCTTAGATGGATGGTATATGAAGACACTGGATATTGAGGAAAGTATCTAACCTCCAGAAGAAAAGTCACTTTCCAAATCAACTTCTACCAGGTATTGGAGCCAAGACCCACTATATGGGCAATGAGATTAAAGGGGATTGTGTCTTCAACTCTAGAAGTCATCTGAGTAGAGGATGTAAGTAAATTAGGAGGATGTTTACATATGATGACAAATACATGTGGTATAATGTGTTCTCAGCATGATAATCAACATTATAGCCTTGAACCCAAGTAGTGAGTTGTATTTTTATAATGTTTGGATGCATCAGTGTTAAAGATAGGGGATTTTAAAAACAAGAGCCCAAGCTGCTCATGAAGAAAGTAAAAGGCATTCACACATAAGAGGGCCATTCATGGCATGAAGTCAAAACAACCAAGATCTGGCTGGGAGAGCAAGGCGTAAACAAAAAAAAGCCATCAGTCAAACAAAGGGAAGCTTTCAAAGAAGCCCATAGATTAAATAAGGGAATGCCCATATTAGAGTAGATGCAAATTAGAAGGAGCCTCGCACAAATTACTTTAGGGACTCACACAAAGGACTTAGTTGCAAGCATAGAGGGAGCTCCATGTTGGAAGGAGGTCTAGGGAATGTAAAAGATTTCCATGTCTTTTAAAAGGAGTAGCTCCACACATAAGTATGCAGTCAAAGCTGCCCAATAGCCCATTGCAAATGAAAAAGATGCCTCACACAAGTGAAAGGGAGGAAGGGCCACAACTTAAATAAGGAGACTCCCACATTTGAAAGGAAGCACAAAGAAGCGGGGGGTAGATTTAAAACCAAAGAGCTCCCATGCATTAAAAAAAGGAGACCCTCACGCCATGAAAAAGGAAAACCCATGTCAATAATAGAGGGGTTGATATTAAGATAGTAAAACTCATGCAAGATAGATGGAGCTTCAGCATTTAGGGGAAGGAAGCAGGTAGGATATGTGAATGTTGGTGCACAGGGTTATGTGAACCTAAGTTTATATTCACTTAGGTAAATTGAGGTGGAAAAAATGCTTTCAAACCTGCAAATATTCTTTATTTTGTTAGGAATTTGGTAGTGGCCAAGCTGAGTGCATTTTAGGGATCAAACCTATCATAGAAGTACTTTCTTATCAAGTGGTAGCATTTATTTCAATAAATGAGTATTATTAGTGTGCTTTGCGCATTAGAGAGTGCAGGGCCTATTTTGGTGTAGATGCTTAGAAGGAATCTGAGTTGGAATTTAGAGTTAGTAATTGTTTTCTTTGGAGACTACAACTATGGATGGTTTCTTGAATCAGACCTAGTTCCTTTTAAAAAATTAATTATTATGTGGAGAAGTCAAAGCAGTCAATGCAACACAATTTTACAAAGGCTGTTGACGAGGTTGTGGATGAGATAAGTAGGTGAGTAGCATTGGGATTGATGTGTGTATGCCACAATGGTGATGTGGTCAGGTCATAAACATTTAATCCCATATTTTTGGTGTGGGAGGATATTCTATAATTTAAATACTAATGCACACATATTTATAGTCTCAACAAGACAAGCAACTTTTGTGAAAGGTAAAGCTTGCGAGATGGGTCCCGGTCAGCCAGATGGATGTTGTTAGAGACATAATTTTAAACAAACATGCAATTGAAGCCAATGATGTCAGCAACAATTTAAACTCACTAGAAAAGGTCAAAATCTGAAAATTTTCTATCTCGCCATGAGAAAATGGTGAGGCTTTTCGATAGTGACATAGCGAGTCGCCAGAAAACCTCATAAATGTGGGAAAAGCCAAATAAGCTCATGGGTCCTATTTCTAATGCAATCAGTTAACCAAGGAATGACAAGTGGTGATTGAATAGCAATGGTGATGATGTGGCAGTGATGTGGAGTTCTTAACCAAGCACAAGGTGTCATGTGGCATGAATTTTGATGTAAGAAGATGTGGTGGTAGGTATTTCAGATGTGCTAGATGCGCTAGATTAGAGGGTCATTGCTATGTTGCTAAGAGGAAGTTGCTCACTCATTAGTATAGCAACATAGTGAGTATGAGGTAGCATGCTAACATAGAATTGAGATGGACAAATCTTGTGATGACACATAGCACCCAGTTGGAGGTGTCTGATGACTGTGCAGAAGCGAACAAATTAGAATGTGCAACGTGTCAAAGTCAGTCAACCAAATTTGATCCAAATTGAAAAGGTAGAGAAATTTAAAATATTTCAATTATAAAATTTATTTCCAGGTTGGTTTTAGGTGTAGTCAAGAGATCTTTTAAATAAAGTCTAAAACTTTATAGAGTCCAAACTTTGTAAAAGTTTTTTTTTTTTGCAAAATAATGCAAACCATGGAGTTCAAAGGCCTAATTTCAAATAGTCATAACTAGAGAATTTTTTATCCAAAATATGTGCTCAAATATACCACTAGAACCAAGAAGATCTAAATTTTCCAAATTTGAAGTCATTTTTAGTACAGGTGTTCACCAGTTCTTGCTATAGGTCACTTTATGATTTTCAGGGCATTGGCAACAGAATAGGTAGATTTGATCATGGAGCATCAAAATTGGTTAGAGGGTAGTTCTAAAGACTTGTTGGGATCCAAATGTGAAGAAAATAATCTTTAAGTAGTTTTCTTGCATTCTGGAAATCAAATTTCAACTAATTTGTTACTTCTACCTTATGAATTCATTTTAACATCAAAAATTAGTTGCATCCTTTCATCATTATGTTTCAAGATATTTTATGCCTCTGAGAACCAAAATGAAACGATTTGATTCACTAGTTGAGGAGAGAGATTAGAGAGAGTCTTTTCATGGAAAAAAGAAGGAATTTCATGTGGACAGATGTCAATTGTGGATTCAATTTGGGAATTCCTTCCTCTATATCAATCTCATTATTTCTCATTGTATAGGATCTAGTTTTGAGAAGAAAATCACTCACCACTGAGACACCATTCTTTTGCACTTCTTCTTATATGAGCAACATTTATGTTTTAATGCAAATAGTTTAGATTTGTGAGGTGAGTTGTGAGTTAGTTTGCTGTACATATTTTATGCATTTGGTTTCAAGGAAAACAAATAAAGAGTAGTAAAGGGATTTAAATTTAGTTTGAATCATGTCTCCTGTTTGTGGGCTTGTAATCTCTTCTAGTTTGTGAACAAAGAGCATAAACTCAGTTGCATTTTGTTTAGAAGTGTATGTGATTGAAGTGTCTTGCTAATGGAACAAAGAACCATGTAATTGATTTATTTTTATCATAGGCTTTATAGATTTCATGATAGGATAGTCTAAGTATGGGATTCATTTTGACACAGATGTCTATTCACAAGATGAAAGATAGATCAGGGATCTTGATGTAGAAATATATCTGAGATTTCTTGAAGATGTATGGATGTAATTCATTTAATTGCCCAATAGATAAGGCACTAATCAAAGATAGGATCATTAGGTTTTGTTGCTTATATTTGGGTCTTATTGATATCAACATTATTAATCAAACGCTTTTCCCCTTTCATGTTGAAGAGCTATAATAGAATGCCTCACTCAGCTTATGAGATTCATAGCTTTGCATTTAGCTATTGTAGATCTATGTCATTTCATGAGTCATTAGGAGAAATAAGGGTAAAATCTTCTTAATAGATTTAGGGATATGTTTTTGCACTGGTATGATATCATTTGAATCTAAGATCTACTCACCTAGGTTTAGCAATGCCTAAAGTAGAAGAAGGGTCAAGCCTTATAGTTGGCCCTATGTCTGAAGTGATATGTCAAGAATGGGAGTTAGCTACCCTTATATATGCCATTTTCTCATGGGGATAATTGAAAACCCTCTAGCATTTTCAAACACAACCACACAAAATTCCACTTCTATCAATTAGAATACATCTATATATATTGAGAAAGAACAAGCAGAATGAAAACTCACTTTAATATCTCCTTGCAAGTATGGACTTGGGATTACTATCATGCACAAACAAGGCTGTGATGGATGTAGTGGTCTTAGATCTCAAAAATAATGTATAATTGAACCTATCACTACAAAAGGAGAACCTCCTAGTTTGGGGCTTAGGTTTAAACCTTTGCAAATAGGTCCTCCTAGTACTACGATACCTACATCTAAGACTATGGATGTTTTGAATGATGAAAAGACATCTAAGGATATCATAGCTGAAACCAACAATCCTCTAGCTTCTGAGCATGACCCCAATGATATAACTAACTCTAATGCCCATATTGATACCTTTAACCAAATGCCATTCAACATTGATGATGACATCCCCTCAAGTTATCCTGAACTATTGGCTTGGGACCTATTGGTGCTCAAAAGTGAGTTCTCATTTTGAGTGTCTGTTTGGAATTTTGAGTCAAATCAAGCCCCATAAATGCATGTGCATCTGACTATACCTATGAGGCCCCTAAGGTGTTTAATGTTTCTAACACCTTCCATTTAGCCCATCCACATGTTCCATGATGATAAACTATCAGTTTGAGCCATTTCAACATAGCGAATCACAATAAGAAGATGACATGTGTCACTGACATATGGCGATGATCGTCAAACCAAGTTTTATCCAGAAGGAATATATGAGGAAAATTCCACAGGGTTTTAAAAAGTTTTTTTCTAAATTTTTTTTTCTCAAAATCACATGCAATCATGACATTTTAAGTAAATGTCTAAGCTTTGTATAGTTTAAACTTTAGTTAAACTTTAAATTTTTGCAAAATAATGTGGAACTATGAATAGAGGCCTATTTTTCAAATAGACATAATAGGAGTTATTTTTATCAAAAATGTGTGCTTCAATATACCATTGGAACTGGGAGTATCTAAAATTTTTCATTTTTTAGGTCAATTTTTGCATAAGTGTTCACCAGTTCAAACTATAGGCCAATTTGTGATTTTTGGATCATTGGTAGTAGAACAGGTAGATTTGATCATTGATCATCAATAGTGGCTAGGAGGTAGATATAAGAGTTTGTTGGAGCTTGATGATGAAGAAAATTGACTCTAAAAGGTTTTCTTGTTTTCTGGAAGCCAGTTAACTGATTTTTTACTTTTACTATGAGTTCACTTTGATATCAAAATTAGTTATGATTCTCATCAAGTTTTGAGGTATTTGATACTTTTGAGAGGTAAAATGATGAAATATTTTGATTTACCTATGGAAGAGAGAGATTAGAGAGAGTCTTTTCAAGACAAAGAGAGGAAATTTCTAATGGACAGATGTCAGTTGCATAATAGATCTAGGAATTCACTTCTTGCTATATCTTGCTTTCATCCATTCATTATAAGGGTCAGAACTTTAGAAAGTTTTCTCTAGAATGAAGGCATTTAGTAGAACTGGCTTTGGAATTGATGAATTCTGAATGGAAGCTCGGGGATGTGCTGGTTCCAGACCATGAAGCTATGCTTTGGCTTGATACCTCCTTTCCATCCCATTAGTTTCTCATTCCCATCATTTTTTCTCTTGTATGATAGAATATGTTATTGTATAGTCTTATTTATTAGGTGATTTGTGAGTTAATTTCATGCATTTTCATGTATTATTTCAAGGAAATCAATACAAAGAACAAAAAGAGTTGAGTTTCATGTTAAATCTTGTCTCCATTCTCAGTGACTTGTAACATTTTATGATCTTTAAACAAAGAGCCTAATTCATAATTGTAGTCCCTTAAGGTTGTATGTTGTTTCATTGTTGCTTGTAATTCAAAGAATTATGTAAATGCTTCAGGGATTCAATAGAGTTGTGAGTTTATTGAGGAGGATATAAAGTAAGAATGAGATTTAAGTTAAACATTGATGTCTATTTACAAGGTGAATGGATAGATAAGAAATCTAAATATATGAATAAGTATTAGATATCCAAAATGCATAAGAGAGATTTATGAATTTGCCCAATGGATCAAGAACTGATCAACTATAGGGTCATTAAGTTATTTTTTATACATGGTTTTCATCCACTTTCTCCATCCACATAAAATGAAAATCAAATTCAAATCATCTTTACAATTTTATGTTGAAGAGTTATAATAGTTTAACCCTCACTCAACTTCTACATTTCATAAGATTTCCATTCAGCTATTGTAAATATTTGTTATTGCATGAGTTATTAGGAGATATAAGGGGTTTTCATTTTCTTAATAGATTCAAGGATATGTTTTTGTACTAGTATAGTATCAATTGAATTTGAGGTCCACCCACATAGGTTTAGCAGAGCTTGAAGTGAAGAAGGGTCATGCCTTATAGTTAGCCTGATGTCTAAAATGATATTTTGAGAATGGGAGTTACCTACCACTAGATATGTCATATTCTCATGGGGATAATTGAAAATTCTCCAGTATTTTAAAACACCAACAAAATGGTGACTCTGCTGGGGATTGTATTGAATCAGATTTAAGACAAACCTTGAGAATTTGAAAAGAAGAGATTCAATACAATAGGTGAAGTGCATTAAAAAGTTTCATCAATAAGTTCTCTGATGTTCTTTCTAGTTTTCTTACTCCAAATCATGCACCCCAGTGAAGTTTTATCCATTTGTAATAGCAGCTTTGAGGTTGAATGTAGATTGTATTGTTCTTAAGTTTCATTTTCAAATAGATCAACCAGATCTTGTTTTCAAAGTGATGTTGTAATTTTAGAGTTAGAATTGTTTAACAATGGTTTCTCTCTTCTAAGTGTTTAAAAGTATTGCAAAATTCTACAAAGTGAAATTCCAGTTCAGATCTATCATGTATGATTTATGTAAAATCTTTCTCACAATCGTGAGTTGTGAATCCCCCTAAAAGGAACTCTAAACTAGTGTATATCGGTTACATAAAATTTCTTTCAAGAGTTTTTAATTGAATTGGATAGATCTGAAAGTTGTATCAAATTTTAAACAGAAAAAGAGAGTATATGAATTTCTACCCAATAAGTTTCATAGTGTTGTTGATTTGCTGGCATAAGAATTTTCAATGATAAATGTGAATCACTATTGTGATTTCATTTTTCTCCTCAAGTAGATGGTGACTCTATAAGGATATGATCAGTGGTGTGAGGAATTAAGATCAGCACTAGGCCAACTAGCAAATCAATGTTTTCAATAGAAACACTTGAGGTATTTCATTTTCATGATGTTTTTCTTGTCATGAAAGGAAGTAAGTTTTGCATATGTATTCTCTATCAAGTGAAGTTTCAACACTAAGAAGAGGATAGTAGTTTTAAGGTTTCATACACTTCATTGGATTAGTTTTAGTTGTTGTTTGTAAAACCTTTTTCAAGTGTTTGAAGAAATTTATTTGGTAGAAGGTTATAGATCTACTGGAAATTACAAATCAAATTTATTATTTGTGAATGAGTTCTGTATCTTTGAATAATGTTAAGATTCATTTCACCTAAGATACAACCCATTAGTAAAGTTTCTAGACCTATTTCTACCAAGAGGTATATGCCATTATGCTTTGATGGTATTCATGGTTTCCCAAATGTCATTCCTAATGATGTCTGAAATAAATTGCCTAAGTTTAGAGGAGACCATCTTGTTTCAGCTAGCGATCATGTTGAATTGTTTTGTGATTTGATGGGTGACTATGAAATTTTTCATGAGGACATGCACATGAAGTTATTTGTTCAAACCTTAGAAGGTGATGCTAGAGATTGGTTTACCTTTTTACTAGCACATTTTGTTTCATCTTGGAGTCAATTGCATTTCACCTTCATGGAGAAATTTGGAGAATGGGTAACCATATCTGATTCTTATGATAAGTTCTTGAAGATTCATATTAAGGATCATGAACTTGTGCCTCAATTCAATATCAGATTTGATAGATTTTTGAACGATATCCCTGAGAGTTATAGACCCGATGATCAAATGTGTATGGCTATTTACTTCGATGCATTTGACAAGAAAATGAAATATCTACTAAGGGATAAAGAACCACATACATTATATCTACCTTTTATCACCACTAGAGATATTGAGAATAATTTGAAGTATGGATTGACTACATGTTATTTTGCCTTGAAATGATTGTTGATATAATGTGTTTGAAAGAAAGGATGAGTGTGGTGTTGATGCTTCAGTTTCAAATAAGAATATCAACACCCCTACTATAATGTATAATCAAGTTGAAAATTCAAATCACAATGTGTGTATAAGGAAGGTTAGTCTAGTTACAAATGAAGACACACATGTTTTTGATATTGCAGTAGTAAGAAGTAGCTTAGACTTGGATAGGGTTGAGCATTGTGTTGATTTTACGAATCAAAGTTTGGTTACAACAGTAAGTTCCTCTCATGATGATCATGTACATAATGATGTTACTAATGTTTCAAATTTTGAAGTTGCTGCACCTAGGTCTTAGTCTTGTGTAAGTGAGGAGGCTAAAATTTATCTCTCTAATCATGAGTTTAACGTTGCTGATGTGACATGTCATGGAGAGAAAAAACAAGAGAAAGAGTGTGAGTCACATCATCTTAGTCATAGTTAGAAGAATAGAGTGCATATATTTCTAATGCTTCAGTAGTAGATGGTAATATTGATCAGTCAGATATGCAAGAAATGATTTATCTTATTCATAGATTACATCATGTTGAAAGTATTATTAAATCTAAATTGGAAAGATATGCATCTCAATGTGAGTGTGAGGAAGTTGAAAGTCATCTTTCAAGTGATAATGAAGTTGTTGATCCATTGTATTATGAAGATGCATCATGTGAAGACAATGAAATGACTTGTTACTCAAGTCAAGAAGAGGATCATGCTAGTATGTGTTCATCTTCATGTAAATTAGATGTAAATTGGGAAGAAGAAAGAAATGACGGAAGTGATTGCTCTTATGCAAGTAAAGGTATGAGTTCTAATTCTAAATCTAAAAGTGAAGTTTCATTTTAGAGTTATACTAGTCAGCTAGATGTTGAAAGTTGTGAAGAAGATTTGTCTACACAATATGAAGACAAAGAGATTATCCATAAAGATGGATTACCTAATTGTGTAGATGAATGTCTTCAGAATGAGTGTAGTGATAATCAACACACAAATGATTCTAAGGTTAATACATCAACACCTATTGGTAAGATAAATGATGATTTTCTTGCAAGACATTTGAATTAGCTACGTGAAGACAATGAAAGTAACTTTGATTTGCATTCCACATTCTTCATTGATGAAGTAGAAAGCAAGTCTACATGTAGTTCTAATTTTTCTTCACATGCTAAAAGTTTCCATGAAGATGAAATAGATATTGACTTTAAAGTATATACTAACACTTTATATGATGAGAATCCTGATGATGAAAAACCCATGTTTTGTCAAGATGTTCAACAAGGATCACTACATGGAGTTATTAAACCATTGTTTGAAGAAGACATGGAACTTTCAGATATGATTGAGGATAGGTTTAATGATGATACCTTATCTTATTGTTGTAAGAGGTTAGACTATTTTGCTTTTTAGTATGATAGAGAAAATAATTATGATGTTGCATCTTATGAGATAGATGACAAGGTGTTTGACAAAGTTGTTTTTGAAAATTAGCATGCACCTTGTACTTAAATTTATGATGAATACTTTAATGCGAAGACTAATCTATTTTCTGATTATGAAGAACCATTTGAAGATTATGGATTGGCTTTAGATTCTAACATTGATGACATGTGTGAATACCAGTCAAATTGTTCCTCAGAATACCATCCAGATATGCATAAGGAAACACAATTTCAAGGTGTGTGTGATCCTTTTCCCTATGTTGAATATGAAGTGTTCATATTCAAGAATGATAGCATGCATGACTTGTCTAATAAAGAATTATTTCAGTTTTAGTCTAATATGTTTGAGCATGCTAATTAGTATTTTTATAATGATCAAACGGTTGAGAATGAAGCAAGTTTTTATATGCATTATGGAAGTAAGAATGAAGATTCAATTTTACTAAGTGTTGAGTTTCAGGATGTTGATCTAATTGGTGAAATTGATAGGAGAAATAATTTTAGTTTACCTCATGCAAGTTTAGATGATAATCATGTTTATGACAGAGGTAAACAATTTTGTTAAAGTTCGGTGGCCCAGGGTCATCGTTTGTACATGGTAGTGGTAGTTGTTTTTACTTTCAATAAAGTTGTTCGAGAGAGCTTTTGTGTCATCTGCTTCCTCCAGAGATCTAAAATCTTGCCATGCCTACAAGGGACATCCATCTCCAAATAGAGTCACTATTGGCGCTCAAAAGTGAGTTCTCATTTTGAGCATCTATTTGGAATTTTGAGTCAAATCAATCGCCATAAATGGCCATAAATGCAAGTGTACGTAGCTGTACCTTTGAGGCCCCTAACCCATTTAATGTTTCTAACACCTTCCATTTAGCCCATCTACATGTTCCATGATAATAAAATATCATTCTAAGCCATTTCGTGAAGTCTTGTTTTGAGCTAGTTCCAAATCTGCATTTCACCTAAGTGTCAAACAACGAAAGGAGGGTGTGTTTGTGATTGAATATCTCGCACTTAGAAATGTTTCATGACTTGTGACTTTGGGAGTACTTAATATCCATATCTACGAACCTATGTTTCATATTTTGAGTCATTTTGAATCTTTTCGACTAGGTTTTGAATCCCTCAAAGTTGGTTAGTTACTATTTTCATGCTTATGCACTTTGTACATAATTCTGGGAAGCCCTGTTTGACGAGTTATAAATTTGACCCAGTTCACCCAAATGTTAAAATTCCTTTGTGTTGCATTGTAGTGTAAGGAAACTTGGCAACAAATAATATAACCATTTCCACATAACCCATAATAAATCTGAAATAAACACAGAATTAAAATCCACATGCAAGAGAATAGACAACATACCCACAAAAATGTGACACAAGATATACCCTGGGAAACCCTCATTGAGGGAAAAACCCAGCCTCCAAAAGCATCCATCATCATGTATTATTCAGCAAAAATACCATTGCCATACAACCATGGAAGCCTTCATGGCCATAGCCACAACCGAGAAAACTATGTGAAAAAGCATGAATCCACACATCCCATGCCATGCTTCCAACCTTCAAAAATGCTCCCTTGGCTAACCTGTCAAGCCTTGTCTCGCTCGACTCTTGCCTTTTTTCTTCTTGTCACTCTTCCTCTCCTTTCTACAACAACTACCCTTGTGGCTGCTTATATAGTAGCAAGTCCCACAAAACCACCAAGTGGTATTACATAAACCATGTGCTAAAACCATGTGCTACCTAACCCACTGACCCCACATTTAATATTGGGCATTTAATTCTTTTCCCCCAATATTAAATAATTACATAAAATATTATCACAATGTTAAAATACAACTCATCAAGAATATTCCATGGGAATCTTTACATGTTGCACGTCCATCTAGGTACAACATTACATAATAAAAATAAAATAATAAAATAACAATATTATGCAATGTGTGCAACACCCATTATCTCAACATGTATATGTCAGAAACTTGTTATGTTTCAAGTTTTAGCTTATGAAAAATCCATTTGATCAGTTCTCAAACACGATTCCAAACACAATTTCTACCTTTTTACTGGTGTCAGCATTTGTAGATTTATTGGAACCCTTGTTCATGATGTCATATCTCCTAATCCATGATAGGTGAGACCAAATTGATTGTACCACTATTTTTTACTCTAAAGATACTTCAAGTGTGCTAGTTTTTAAGTCATGATGAATCCATTTGCACACTTTTCCAAGTCAATTCCATTTGCAAAAAACACTTTTCTGCCATTGTTTCCAGTCAATAATTCTGAGTAGCCCACTTTGACTGATTGCCAAATGCATCCTATTATTCGTCACAAGCCCAAATCATAGATTTATACTCTCCTCATGACAGTGAACCAACGTCCTAGTTTTCATACCCCCAAGTGTTAGTTTACCCAATTTTCGAGCCAAATCTGAACCTAATTTATTATTTTCTGACATGTTTTCTTGCATGCAGTTCTGAGAAGGCAACTTTGACGAAAAATATTTTTTGACTAGAAATTTTTCATGGGATGAGATTTGACAGGGTGAAAGTATGTGGAATAGAGAATCAGTGGGTTAGTTTTTAGAACCTGATCAGGTGATTTGGTCAGTTTTTAAGGCTAGTCAAAGGACCTCCTAGCACCAATTTCATAGTTTGAAAAAAGTGGGTAAATGAGTTTTAATTGATGGTTCAGTGATCAAATTGGATTCCAGTCAGTCCAAGAAGGTCAAGGGATCAGTTTACATATCAGTTGTTTGGAAAAAAAAAAATTTTAGTAGGACCCACTTTGGGGCCCAACTAATTTTTACAAGATTGATAAGATGTTGCGATTTGGGCTGTTCAAAGATGTGAATTTTTTTTTTTTTAAATTTAAATCTTAATACATTAAAATGCAAGATGGAAATGTATGCTCGATGATATATGGTTCTTTTCAATAAGGGTGACATTGAAGTCTTTTTATTGCAATTGAATTCAGTGAATATAGAGGCTTTGAGACATAAAACCTTGGATGCTTAATTTTTAGCTTGATGGTAATACACTGAGTGCATGGCATTTTATGTGTTGCATGTCTGAAGATGGCAACAAAGAATGTAGATATGGGCAAGAAGATAGGTGAATCAATCAAATTTGAATCATCAGTCCCAAGGATCTAAGGAATTAAATTTCATCTAGAAGGGATGATTGAACTCCTATTTTTAAATGTTTGAGGAAGGATCAAAGGTTACCTTATATGGTTGGATGCAAATAAGCTCATTAAGAAGAAAGCTCCATGTTGAGAGGAGAATGCTGCAGCTATCAAATTAGGACAAACTAAATTAAAATGAAGATCCTGCTATTATAAATTGAAAATGTTTTCTTCAAAGTAGCAATAAGGGGAAAGTTTTGATTGTATGTGGAAACAAAGAAGAGGTAGGGAATAAGAATGCTGCAAGCAGCAAACAAGGGAGTCGACTTTAAAAGGATAGGAATTCAACTATAAGAGAAGTCAAAATTTGAAGCCCCTAATTCATCTTTGATCCTTAATTTTCCTATTGACAATGTGTCTCTCTTCCTATCAAGGGTTCCATGCTAATACCATCATATATTGAAATGTGTTTCTCATGAATGGAGAGATTTTTTTTATCTGAATCTCTATATTCATACTGCCAAAGGTTGGGGATTGCCAATGGTTAGATTTATGTATTGTGTAGAGATAAATATGAATGTGTTCATTGTTATGTACTTGTTCCTATAAGGCAAAGGTGGATAGATTTTCTTGGTCTCCTATTGCATGTTTAAAAAGGAACTCATGACTAGCACCTTCATAGAGAAGTCCACATTGAACAGGGCAGGGAACAAGGTAGAAAGTTGTGGTAGCTGAAGGGGATCTGATGCAATGAAGAGCAGGTTTTCCCACATAGGAGATAAGTGAACAGTTATCTATGATGAAAGCAAGCCACATGCCATGTCAAAAAGAACTCAAGTTGAAGTAGTAGTCCCACACATAGCATAAAGCCCGTAGCTCACAAGCCTCCCATCCATCAAATAGTCAACACTATATAAAGGAGCAGTACCAAAGATGAAGAATCCCCATGTTTTTAAAAAGAAACCCAATGCCATAGCATATAAAAGAACCCGTAGGAGCAGACAAGTTTGAAGAAAAGTTGCCAGTTTCAAGAAAATGATAGTCACACCAAAACCACAAGTAGAAATGGAAGCTGCCATTAGCAAAGGGACCCAAGCAATAAATAAAATGCCCACGCTGAGAGCAGGCAACAAGAAAGACAAAAAATGTGTGAGCAACCTGGTAGAGTTCAGAGGTGGGTCCTGCTCAAATACTAGTGAAAAATCACAAGCTTCCATGTGGCACAAAATTCAAGGTAGGTCATGATGTGGTGGACCAGTTTGAAGAATGCATTAGATCACACCATGTGGTAGATCCAATGGTTCTTGCTATATCGCCAAAAGAAATTTGCAGGGAAGATAACATGGTGACATAGCAAATCACAATAGGAAGATGACACGTGTCACTGACACAATGTCAAGGTGGAAAAATCTCATGCTAACATGTGGCGATGATGGTCAAACCAAGTTGCACCTATATGGAATTTGTGAGAAAAATTCCATAAGGTTTTAAATTTTTTTTTTTAAAATATTTTTTTGAGAATCATGTGCAGTCGTGACATTTTAAATAAATGTTTGAACTTTGTATAGTTTAAAATTTACTGAAACTTTAATTTTTGCAAAATAATGTTGAACTCTGAACAGAGACCTAATTTTCAAATAGCCATAACAAAAGTTATTTTTATCAAAAATGGGTTCTTCAATATACCACCAAAATTGGGAGAACCCAAATTTTCCATTTTTGATGTTAGTTTTTGCACAAGTCTTCACTAATTCAAACTATAGGCCAATTTGTGATTTCTGTGGCATTGGCAATAGAAAAGGAAGATTTGATCACTTATCATCAGTAGTGGCTAGGAGGCAGATATAAGAGTTTCTTTGAGGTTGATGATGAAGAAAATTGACTCTAAAAGGTTTTCTTGTTTTCTAGAAGCTAGTTAATTGATTTTTCACTTTTACTATGAGTTCACTTTGATATCAAAATTAGTTATGATTCTCATCAAGTTTTGAGATATTTGATGCTTTTGAGAGGTAAAATTATGAAAGATTTTGATTTACCTATGGAAGACAGAGATTAGAGAGAGTTTTTTCAGGGCAAAGAGAGGAAATTTCAAATGGATAGATGTCAGTTGCATAACAGATCGAGGAATTCACTTCTTGCTATATCTTTATTTCATGTATTCATTGTAAGGGTTGGAGATTTGGAAAGTTTTCTCTCGGATGAAGGCATTTAGTAGAACTGGCCTTGGAATTGATGAATTTTGAATGGAAGATCTGGGATGTGCTAGTTCCAGACCATGAAGTTGTGCTTTGGCTATGATACCCCCTTCCCATCCCATCAGTTTCTCTTTCTCACCTTTTTCTCTCTTATATGATAGCATATGTTATTGTATAGCCTAGTTTATTAGGTGATTTGTGAGTTAATTTCATGCATTTTCATGTATTTTTTCAAGGAAATCAATACAAAGAATAGAAAGGTTTGAGTTTCAGGTTAAATCTTGTCTCTATTCTTAGTGAGTTGTAACATTTTATGATCTTTGAACAAAGAGCCTAGATCATAGTTGCAATCCCTTAAGGTTGTATGTTGTTTCATTTTTGCTTGTAATTCAAGAAATTATGTAAATGCTTCAAGGATTCAACAGGGTTGCAAGTTTATTGAGGAGGATATCAAGTAAGAATGAGATTTAATTTGAACATTGATGTCTATTTACAAGGTGAATGGATAGATCAAATATCTAAATATATGAATAATTATCAGATCTCCAAAATGCATAAGAAAGATTTATGAATTTGGCCAATGGATTAGGCACTAATCAACTATAGGGCCATTAAGCTATTGCCTATACATGGTTTTCATCCGCTTTCTCCACCCACATAAAATCAAAATCAAATTCAAATCATCTTTAAAATTTTATGTTGTAGAGCTATAATAGTTTAACCCTCACTCAGCTTCCACATTTCAGAAGATTTCCATTCAGCTATTGTAAATCTTTGTTATTGCATGAGTTATTAGGAGATATAAGGTGTTCTCATTTCCTTAATAGATACAAGGATATGTTTTTGCACTGGTATAGTATTAATTGAATTTGAGGTCCACCTACCCAGCTTTAGTAGAGCCTGAAGTGAAGAAGGTTCATGCCTTATAGTTGGCCCGGTGTCTGAAATGATATGTTAAGAATGGGAGTTAGCTACCCCTAGATATGTCATCTTCTCATGGGGATAATTGAAAACCCTCTAGAATTTTCAAACACTAATAAAATGGCAAATCTGCTGGGGACTGTATTGAATCAAATTTAAGACAAACCTTGAGAATTTGAAAAGAAGAGATTCAATACAGTAGAAGAAGTGCATTAAAAACTTTCAATAGTAAATTCTTTGATGTTCTTTCTAGTTTTCTTACTCCAAATCATGCACCCCAGTGAATTTTTATCCATTTTTAGTAGCATCCTTGAGGTTGAATGCAACTTGTGTTTTTCTTAAGTTTCATTTTCAATCAGTTCAATTGAATCTTATTTTCAAAGTGTTGTAATTTCAGAGTCAGAATTGTTTAACAATGGTTTATGTCTTCTAAGTGTTAAAAAGTTCTGCAAAATTCTACAAAGTGAAATTCCCATTCAAATCTATCATTTATGATTTATGTTAAATCTTTCTCATAATCATGAGTGGTGACTCTCCCTAAAGGATCTCTCAACTAGTGTAGATCAGTTACATAAAATTGCTTTCAAGATTTTTTAGTTGAATCAGGTAGATCTGAAAGTTGTGTCAAATTTTATACAGAAAAAGAGAGTATATGAATTTCTAACCAATAAGTTTCAGAGTGTTATTGATTTGTTGTCATAAGAATTTTTAATGATAAATGTGAATCACTATTGTGATTTCATTTTTCTCCTCAAGGAGATGGTGACTCTATAAGGATATGATCAATGGTGTGAGGAATTGAGATCAGATCTAGGCCAACCAACAGATCAAAATTTTTAGTAGCAACACTTGAGGTATTTCATTTTCATGATATTTTTCTTGTCATGAAAGAAAGTATGTTTTGCATATGTGTTCCCTGTGAAGTGAAGTTTCAGCACTAAGAAGAGGATAATATTTTTAAGGTTTGATACACTTCATTTGATTAGTTTCAGTTGTTGTTTGTAAAACCTTTGTGAAGTGTTTCAAGAAATTTATTTGGTAGAAGGTTATAGATCTGCTGCAAATTACAAATCAGATTTATTATACGTGAATGAGTTCTATATCTTTGAATAATGTTAAGATTCATTTTGCCTAAGATGCAACCCGTCAATAAAGTTTCTAAACCTATTTCTACCAAGAGGTATATGTCATTATTCTTTGATGGTATTCATGGTTTCCCGAATGTCATTCCTGATGATGTTCAAAATAAATTGCTTAAGTTTAGAGGAGACCATCTTGTTTCAGCTATTCATCATGTTGAATTGTTCAGTGATTTTATGGGTGACTATGAAATTGCTCATGAGGATGTGCACATGAAGTTATTTGTTCTAACCTTAGAAGGTGATGCTAAAGATTGGTTTACTTTTTTACCAGCACATTCTTTTTCATCTTGGAGTCAGTTGTATTCCACCTTCTTGGAGAAATTTGGAGAATAGGTAACCATATCTGATTCTTATGATAAGTTCTTAAACATTAATATTGAGGATGGTGAGCTTGTGCCTCAATTCAATATCAAATTTGCTAGATTTTTGAATGATATCCCTAAGAGTTATAGACCCAATGATCAAATGTGTCTAGCTATTTACTTTGATGCATTTGACAAGAAAATGAATTATCTACTAAGGGATAAAGAACCACAAAAATTATATCAGGCTTTTATGACCACTAGAGATATTGAGAATAATTTAAAGTACAAATTTACTAGAGGTCATTTTTCCTTGAATGATTGCCGATAGAAACATTTTGGCCAAAACTAAAAAACTAGCAAATATTCGCTTTGGGCAAGTACCATGGTGAAAACCTAGCAAACAGGTGCCCTATGTAATTAGTTATTGCTCCTCTATCTATTGGGATTCCATCTAGTTTTTTCCCCCTCTATCATTCCTTGATCATATCCTTCATATTGCAAGACATCCCTGGTCCCTTATCATGGCTCACAAACTGGTTAATGTCCATTGTTATCTTACCTATGCAATAACAATATGCACACACTCTATCATTAGCTTTTTTAGATAGTTTGCATCTTGTCTAGGGACATATTACCTACATGGTACATGAGTTTGAACTAGAACTAGGGGCACATCCCTAAGAACGTTTTATCCATTGGACCTATCACATAACTAATTGGAGCTAACCCTTGTATATGCTTTTACAATCTTGAAAAAATCATAAAAATTCAAATACAATCCTAAAAAAATCCTTAGAATTCAAATATGATCCAAAAAAAATCACTAAATATCATAAAATGTCTTGAAAAAATCACTAAAAATAATAAAATGTTTTGAAAAAATCACTAAAAATTTCATAAAATGTCCTGAAAAAATCACTAAAAATCATAAAATGTCTTGAAGAAAATCTTAAAAATTGTAAAATGTCTTGAAAAAACTAATCACACCAAAAACATCAAATATCTTCAAAACCCCTAAAAATCACAAAACTCAACAAAAATCTGCAATAAACCTTATAAATAGCCACTATGGTAATCACCCCTTTTGTGTACACACTTGCACTTTGCAGACTAAAACTCAAAGCTCTATAATTTGAAGAAAATCACACTATCTGAGCAATGTGAACAAACAGTCAATCCAATTTGTCACTATGAACCTCTCAACTGAATCCACAAATAGAGCTATCACATCATCAACATGTCAAACACTATCTACACACCTAAAACATTAACAAGAAAGTAATAATGGACAAGATTAGCTGTTGGATGACACTATTTAGTGAGTGATTTATTTTTTGCTTTTTTTTTCTTTGATCATGTTCCTATGTCACTCGATGATATAAATTGATCTATGAGAGTGGCCGGGATGGTTCATGGTCATCTTTTCTATTTCTATCTATTGCAATGTACCTTTGAGAGTCTAGGGCATGTGCATATGCCTCAAGAAGGATAAGGTCTTTTTTTTTGTTTGCATCATGTTTGTTTATGCAAAAGGCTTGCATTTGTGCTCTGGACCTTTATGCCATGATGCATTGCATTCCATTTTCCATATAAAAATAATGCTCCATTTGACATATAGTCTACTTTTCAAAAAAAAAAGTCTTCACCTTAATCTAATTGGTTCTCATCCCATCTCCTAAATCTTCTATCATTCATTGTATTCTCCATCACCATGATCATGTCTTTTGATTCATCAAATAATCTTCATCTTGCATTCATGCATCCCTGCATCATCCTACACTGTCAATCAACCTTTTATGGCTTTCCACCTAGTCGAACCTCAGTCTAACATTTCTCTAACCATATTTGACCAAATCTTACCATTTTTGATGATTTCACTCATGCTCTAACATCTTTCCATCATTTTGGGAATGCACGCATAGTTTTAGGTCATTTTGAGTCTAATCGGGCTAATTTTAGCACTCTGAGCCTTCTAGGGTGTAGTTTGTTCTCTTAGAGCATAGTTAAGCCTCCCAAGTGCATCTTGGGTGCACTTGGTACTATCATGGTGCACTTGGGCTTACCAAGTGTGCACTGGGTGCACTTGGATGAGTTTTGGGCGCACTTGGGGTAGTAGGATGCCCAAAACTGCTCTCAGAGCCCCTATTTTGCACTTTAGAGGCCATAACTTTTGCATTTCAAATCAGATTTACAAACCATCTATTGTGTTGGGATCATATCTTTGTTGTGAAAAAAATGATCTATCATTTTCATTATTTGGTCACTATATTGAGTGGTCATCCTTTACACTACTCTTGGGCTCCTAATTGACCCCCACCAGGTTGATTTTGGCCCTCAGAGCCTTCTAGGGAGCAATTTTCATTTTTTGAGTACACTTGGGCTTCTCAAGTGTGTCTTGGGTGCACTTGGGGTAGTAGGATGCCTAGAACCACTCCTAGAGCCCCTATGTTGCACTCTAGAGCCCATAACTTTTCTATCAATCCATCAGTTGCGTTGGATTCATATCTTCATTTCAAACAAAGTGAGATATCATTTGCATTATTTTGTGTCTTTTTTGAGTGGTAACCCAAGAAATTACTCTCAGGCTCCTGATTGACCCTATTCTGCACTCTAGACCTCATAACTCTCACATTTTAGTTCTAATTTGTGGTCCATCAATTGCTATGGTTTTTTCTTCTTTTTCTTGAAAAATTAACTTATCATATGCTTTCTTAGTCAATTTCTCAAGGGGGCACCCATATATATCATCCCTACTAGGGCATGTTATGGCTTTTTCATTAGCATTCTTTGACACAATGCTTTAAATCACATTGTATCAAAGAGGGGCAAAATGTAGATGCTCAAAAATGGTTTGCATCCATGATTTCATCACTTCTTCATACTAATTTGTCCCATTTTCTCATTCCACTAACTCTAATATTTTGGAAAAATTGATCTTATCTCCAAAGTGTCTATTATCATTTGTATCCTCTTTCACATCAATTTCATGTCATTTCAAAATCATATCAATCAACTCGAAACCATTTCAAATCAAGTTGGAATCACTGCAAATCAACTCAAAACCATCTAGAATCAACCATAGTCATCAAAAAATGTATCACATATCAAAAATCAATCATCATCTATCCAATCGTAGGCATTGTTGTGGCTTTTAGTGCCTTGGAAACTTGCCAATCTATCAAATCTTATCAGTCTAACTTTAGTACTATCATGGCTCTCAGTGCTAGTTCAAACTATCATTCATGTCATCTAATATTTGACATTGTTGAGGCTTTCAATGCCAGATCATGACATCATCAAACCACATTAATAATATTGACAATGTCTGTCAATATTATTATGATCAACCTTATCAATATATCTTGATCCTATAGCACTTACAATGTCGATTAAATGTTTAATAAATTTCATGTGCCCTTGGCATGTTATCAATTTTGATCAATCAATAAATTTTACCATGGCTTTGGTCTACTTTTCATCATCATATTCAATCCATATCATTATCACATCTTCATCAAAAGATACTATCCCACTTAATACATTTTGGCCAATCATTTGCTAATTTTCTCTATAGGATTAAATAACCCATAATTTAATCCTATCATTCTTACTAATTATTCTTCCTAATTTTCATTCTCAATTGATTAAGTGATTCATCATTCACAAACCATGGAGATTCTTAAGTCACATTTTCATCCATTAATTCCATTTCACTAATTTATATTTTGTGGAATAAAGGATTTTTAATTCAAATGTTCCATGAAATATTGACATCATCATGACACTAGGGTATGACACCTCATGGATTCTCCTTTGACACTTGGCTAATATTTTTCTTGATCCAAGATTCTTATTATCTTATGCATATCCATATTTGGTTTCATTCGTCATAGATTCTTGGCTTTAAGTTGGCTTGAGGTGTCTTATGATGTGTCATAGATTCTCTCCCACATTTAGTAAAGTTTGACTTCCATGCATCATAGAATTTTATACTTGGCATCTTGTGTCATATGTGTCATAGATTCTGAAAGGAATCTCATGCCAAGTAGAATATCTAAGGGTGAAAAATCCAATGCTCTCATTTTATGTGTTGATTATTAAATGAGCAATTTTCCTCTCATTTCAGGTCCTAATTTTGGGGTTCTTGGGTCCCTAGTTTTCTCATCTTTTGCACTCATGCTCTCATAAAAAAATCCCAACTTCAAGTATTCTCATAGCATTATCATCATAGGCTTTTTGCTTCAATGTTGTGTGCACTATAGAAAATTTTGGAGTTACATCATTTGGAGAAGAAAGAAGGACATGGGGGATACAAATGAAAGAGGGAGTTTTAACATTGTTTACTTTCTTTATTAGTTTTGCTTTCATGGTAGACTAGCGGGTGCTAATGTATGATTATTGAGTTTGCAATTTTCTCATAGTATGTTATGCATTTAGCTTGTTCTCTAGTCCTATAGGTACATAAAGGATGATATTGGCTATATGATTGTGCTACTGAGAAGAGCAATGAGACTCCTAACAATAAGACATCTTCATATTTGGATGGTCCATTTAATAAAAATGATTAGAATGAAAAATATACAAATTGACTAGTCCATAATGCTAAGTGATAACCTAGATAAGCAATTGGTAGCTATTAAATTTGATCTCAAATTCTACATGACATCATATTTGGTGTACTTTTTGATAGCTCAAACAATAGATTACCTAGGGATTTATACGGAGGGTAGTATGCAAGATGATAATGCATGGCCTTATTTGGTGTAACCTTAGCTTGTAAAGAAGAAGATTTTAGAGAAGAGTGTAGATTACATGATAGTGAATGATGGCATAACTTTTGCAATCATCAGGTTCATAGAGGATGATTATGCCAAAAGAATGTCAATAGAAGTAGTAGCCCATATTATAGAGATAAGTGCCTACTCCATTCTATTTAAAACATTCACATACCTTAAGGTTGCAAGAACATAGGTGAACCTAAAGAAACTACCAAGGTATCCATTAGATAGGCTCAATCTACTAGAGATTTCTAGGAAACTCACATCTCCATATGAAAGAGTGAGGAAACAACACAAGAATACATGGGTGTGGCCAATCACCATTGAGGTTTTTGAGGTCAAGAAAAAGTAGGACATCATTACCTTTGATTTAGAGTAGGATCACTAACCCTTAGAAGAGTACAACTCCCCTCACCAATACGTTGATAATATTGAGAAGGTACAACATCTAACAAGGAAGCAATGTGTACATGAGGATGCAATGGAGTATCACTATCAAGAAACTTGCAACAATCAATATAACTATTTCTACATAACCCATAATAGATCTAAAATAAATATGCAATTGAAATCCACATGTAAGAGAATAGACAACATACACACATAAATTGTGACATAAGATATACCCTGGGAAACCCTCATTGAGGGAAAAAACTAGCCTCCAAAAGCATCCATCACCATATATTATTCAGCAAAAACACCATTGAAATACAACTATGGAAGCCTTAAAATCCATAGCCACAACTAAGTAATCCATGTGAACAAGCATGAATCCACACATCCCATGTCATGCTTCCAACCTTCACAAATGCTCCATTGGCTAACCTGTTAAGCTTTTTCCCACTCGACTCTTTCCTTTTTTCCTTTTTTCTTCTCACAAAAAATATCCTTGTGGCTTCTTATATAGTAGCAAGTCCCACAAAACAACCTCGTGGTATCACTTTAACCATGTGCTATCTAACCCACTAACCCTACATTTAATATTGGAAATTTAATTTCCTTTTCCCGACATTAAATAATTACATGAAATATTATCATAATGTTACAATACAACTCATCAAGCATATCCCATGGGAATTTTTACATGTTGCACACCGATCTAGGTGCAACATTACATAATAAAATAAATTAAAATAATATTATTTTTATACAATGTATGCAACACCCATTATCTCAACAATCTCTCACTTCTTGTATACATTGCATAGGGTCAATTTGTAGCCACATAAATGAGCAAGGTAAAAATCCCTCCTAGGACATCCACCATCATGGATAAAAGTACACCATGAGCTCTATCTTGGTACCCATAAAAAAATCAAAGTATCTAGTATCTAAAACATGAATGATCTCACCTCCTTTTATGCTCTTGCCACTGGACATACATAGAAGCCATCAAAAAAGAAAGCCACCAACCTTCCACATTAGAAGATCATAAAATCCTATAACAATTGAAATTCCAAGAAAAACAAACCTAATCCAAAGGTAATCAAATGTATCCATAGTTGTCAAAATATCCATAGCTAAAATGGCACCCACAAAATGTGCCAAACCCATCCAACTATCCATATCTCCAAAGGTATACCAATTGAATCCCACATCATCAACTTATCCAATCCATAACCTACAATCATAAGCCTCAAGAGCTATGTCTAACACACATATATCAAGAAGCTCCCACTACAAAAGATAATTTCAAATCTTTAACCAATACAATCACAGCATCTCAAAGAAGTGAATCCATGTACTCTTAAGGACTTCCACAGTATATAAAGCAATAACCTGCAAGAACAACTCTCATAAAAAAATTCCAACACTCACCCAAGCTCTCCACAACCAATAGAGCAAGGAGAAAAAGGAACAACTATGTCATCTTTCACATGAAATACATGAACATAAACCAGTGATCACAATCCCCGACCAATCTCAAATCCAATCTAAGAAAAACTAAACATCTATGAGGATAACCAAGGCCAAAAAGAAACCGTGCAAATCATAACCTGTATGTCCTTCTACATATACATCTAGATGTAAACTATGCAAGTATGAGCTCCTCCATATATTTCCCAACTAAGAAGTATCAAAAAAACCCAAACCATACCATATAACTAATCATAGATGTAAGCCTCTCATGAGGAGATCAACCTCATAAACCATTCCTAAACCAAGGAATATTCCCAGTACAAAACCATCTCCCAAAATCAACCAGCATAGAAACATATGAAAATGGGGATAGCCAATTCTAAACCATCTCTCAAATGAACCCTCTAGATTTAACTCATGTACCATAGATCAATATCCATATCCTTGAAAGACAAGCATAAACATAAGGCACTTGAGAAGAAACAATGGGCTATACCTCTCAAGTAGAAAATCGTCAAGTAGACAAAGAGTGGGGAATGAGAATGCTCAAATATCCAAGTCTTTAACCAAGAATTAACTAAGAAAAATCACCTCTAAAGTCGATATTAGGTGAATGCCCCTCAAAATTCCTATTGAAAACATCAATCATCCACACAAATACTTCTCTAATCCAATAGAAATCAACATCACCATCATCTCTAAGTATCCATGACCACCTAGAACCAATCAATCCATGCAAACTCTAAATGCAACATAGAAATATCATGAAGTATTCAACTTATGATCAATGTACTCAATACAAAGAGACTGAACCAAGATCAATTTCAAATATCCAATCATGGCCTTAGGAAAATAAACATGATAACATGATCTAAACCACATCAACCAAAGAGATAACATGCTCCATATGAACATACTATAACATTTCAAAAATCTAAATATGTATTAACAATATATCATGATAAAAAAATGAAACCATCCTAACTCCAAGTATAACATGTCAAATGAAAGCATAAACCACACCTTTACCAAGAACCCTATGAGTCCTCAAGATGCAATGATCTCCACAGACCATGAAGAAAACCATCTCCACATACAATGAACAACCATCTCAGCACACCATGAAGATGAACAAGAACACCATGAGTTCTAAAGATATAACAATATTCACATGTTATGAAGATAACAAGTGCACCATACAAATGTCAAAGATGCTTCTAGAGCAATAGGATCTAAGACAAACCTCCAACATTTGTAAACACTCAATAAATATATCAATTTTAGAAAAATCTCACTCAACCATGGTATCAATTCATCCATGGCATCATAAAATCCATCTCCTACATGAAGATCCTCTAGGTCTTCACTCAAACAATGAAAGTATAAGTACAAATTGAAACCAAGAAGATACAAACCAAACTAGGAACTAATCTTGTACTGTCACCACTTTACTAGCACAAGCTCCCACTAAAATATACATCCAAGGAATCCATGAAAAAATGATGAATAAAATCATCCTCTAACCATGAGATTCCACCAAGGCACCAAAGAACTCAAAGTGCATATAATGAGCTCCTCAAAAAGAAACCAAATAACCATGATCCTTAACCAAGAAGATATACCACAATAAGCATATCAGGAATCCAAGAAAATGAGCATCAAGGATGTACCTATATATCCAATCATGTCATACCAAAATCGATGACACTATGATCACATCCCTAAAATGAGCATCTAACTTTCAAATTGTCCAACCTTTTAGCATAAAATAGTTAACCACAATCCTCCACCATGACTATACCTGGTAACAACATCTAATCCCCTCTACATGAAGAAAAAAATTAGAAAATCATGTGAATTAGGGCATATACAACCCAAATACAAGCCACCAATTTGAATATGCATCAATAATGAAAGATCAATGGGCAAAGACAACTCATAACCAAGCTATAAATGTAACTTGTAAGTATAGACTATTTACAACATTGCACAACTTGTAGACCCAAAAATTCATCATACATATCCAAAGTAAAAATTGATAACTTAATCATTGTGAGAGCAATTTGAAATATAAACTAAGTATACAACGAGATCAAATCCAAATCTCCAAACATACAATGTCATAAACTCACAATGCTACTATATTCAATATATACCATAAAATATTTAGATTAATATATCACCAAATAAACCATTTCAAACCAACACCAAATCTAAGCCAATGTGTAGAGCTCTCCAAGAGCTTTCCATTGACTATTCAAAGTCCAAAATCCAACTCCGCATGCCCAAGTTATGCTTTAATCTATACTCAGAATAAATACCATCTAACTTTTGGGCTCTTAAAACCTAACAAAATATAAAAATCATAGAACCAAACATATACGAAGTTGTAGTGCTCTGAATTAAATTTCCAATGTCTATAAGAAGTCTTAAATCAGATATCCTCAGAGAAATTTATGGCCATTTTACTAAGATAGTCTTTTTACCATTTTCATTGTGATTTTTTTAATTTTTTTTTGTGACTAAAATTTTGACAGGATTAAATTTGATAGCCATCATGGGATGAAACTAAAAAATTCTTCCATTTTGTTTGAACATGGACAAACTATGGCATATTATATATCAAAATATATGGAAATGTCAATCCAAATCGAATGGTGGGGTCTATTTTTACCTAAGAGGTCATTTCAGCAAGCTCCCCTTAAAAAACCCTCATTTAAATGAAACAGTTGAAAAACTCTTTTTTCTAACAATTTCACATGCCAAAAATGTTGGCATTAAGTTATTATTGCCATTAGTGACAACAATTATCTATATCAGTATAGCTACTGAGCTCAACACTCAATTTCCTACATCTACTGAGTCACCTATGGTTACCGAGTTCAAAACTACATCGAGTGATTAGTATGGACTGAGCCTTCACTTCTACTAAGTGCATGATGATGTTGAGTAAAGCAGTGGATGCCAAGTATCAGAAGGTCACTGAGTTAGTTCAGTGAACCTGAGTTATTTACTATTGGGCTGACTCAGTAATGTTTTGTTCACTTGTTTTTTGGCTGACCTTGCAATTATAATTATTGGAATGGTATATATTCAATGTATTATACCATTTTCAAGATGTATGGTATATGAATGAGAGTATCAAGAGAGACATGTAATGTTTTGTGAAGAATGAAAGTGAATCAGTAGAAGAGTAGAGTATTTAGCAAGGTCTACAAGGAGCAATAAAGATTCATCAGTCACAAGAGGTGATCTATACTTCAAGGATCTAGTCAGAAAATCAAGTTTGTAAGTAGATCCACTATTTCATCCTAACAAGTGAATCAATTTTGTAAATCCTTTAATAGGGTAGACTTAATAGTCTTTATATAAATCTCCTAATAGAGTGCATACTTTAGTGTATGTTTGTAAATCCTCTAACAAGGTGGACCTAGCAGTCCCTTTTGCTCCTAATAGGTCAGATCACTTGAAGTGATCAATGTAAGCCTTAATAGGCCAACTTCATACTATAGTAATGAAGTTTTGTGTGTATCATCCCCACCCTAGTTTTACTTTCTATTTGGAAGCTTTCTGGGTTACCAAATCTCTATGTACATGTGTTATGGATGTTTGATTTCTCATATATGTAGTAGATTAGAAGAATAAATGGTGAATAATATATATGGTTAAAGTGCTAAATTGTTTAAAGTTTTGAAGTTATTGATTCACCCCTTCCCTCTTAGTAACCTATCATATCTTGAATATTTCCAGCAAAAAAATCTACCAATATCTCATCATAATAGCAAACCCAAAACCTTAGATCTACAATAAACAACTCATATATCTTTTCCATTATTTTATCCTCTCATGCATTCCCATGGGTTCAATCTAGGGTTATAATAATAAAACCATACCTCTAATACCACTTGTAAGGAAACTTGCAACAAAGAATATAACTATTTCCACATAACCCATAATAGATCTGAAATAAATATGCAATTGAAATGCACATGCAAGACAATAGACAATATACCCAAAAAAATTGTGACACAAGATATACCCTAGGAAATACTCATTGAGGGAAAAGCCTAGACTCCAAAAGCATCCATCACCATATATTATTCAACAAAAACATCATTGCAATACAAATATGGAAGCCTTCAAAGCCATAGCCACAACTAAGCAATCAATGTGAACAAGCATGAATCCATAGATCTAATGCTTTGCTTCCAACCTTCACAAATGCTATCTTAGCTAACCTGTCAAGCATTATCCCACTCGACTCTTTATACTTTTTCCTTTTTTCTTCTCACAACAACAACTACCCTTATGGCTACTTATATAGTAACAAGTCCCACAAAAAAACCAAGTGGTATTACATAAACTATGTACTAAAACCATGTGCTACCTAACCCACTAACCCCAAATTTAATATTGGAAATTTAATTTCTTTTCCAAAATATTAGATAATTACATGAAATATATAATTACAATGTTATAATATAGCTCATCAAGTACATCCAATGGGAATCTTTAAATGTTAAAGATCCATCTAGGTGCAACATTACATAATAAATTAAATTAAAATAATATAACAATATTATGCAATGTGTGAAACACCCATTATCTCAACAATCACTGAATGATTGCAATATATGACTGTGATATCTTGATAAGGGATTATTTTAGAATGAATCTATATCTAGTTGGAAAAGCCCTAAAAATGAAGGTCTCATTAAAGGTTTTTGAGAAAGATACGAAAGATGCCTTAGATCCATTGTACAATAAGGACAAAATTTATGATAAGCCAATAATGAATATAGAAATTGGGAGGGAGAAGAGCTCTTATATCAACCACAAGGCTTGCCACATTGTTCAACTAATGAGGGAATGGATCAAGAACCCTTTCAAACCTGATCTAGCCCCACAAGTTGTTACTCTACAAATCATAATATGCCTAGTGAAGGGTAAAGGTGTCAAAGTCATGGTGTCAACATTCTTGGCTCAATCTTTAGTGAGACTAGAGACAAGACATCAACACTAGTGAGAGGATAAGTACATTGAAGAAGATAAGGAAGTAAGGAGGAAAATATCTCTAGCTAAGGGGAAACAATAGATGGATCATACACAAGCATCTTAGGTAGAATTGGTACAACCTAAAGAAGAACTAGAACCCTGAGCTAACCAAACAAAGAAACCTCAAGGAACTAAGAAAGTACCCCTTCAATAAGAAGAAGAGAAAGCATAGGAACATATATAAGAAGAGAACTAAGTTTTTCTTATCTCTATAGAGGAAGAAGCCTCACCTTCAATGCCAAAAATAGTAAGACTTAAAGCTTAGTTGGTAATTGCAAAAGGGAAGAAGTTGAGGAAGAAACCTACTCCTATACCTTAGGTTTTGGAGACCATCCCTAATGATGATGTAGAAGATGAAGAGGTTAAACAAATGGATTATGATCCTTTAAGTCCAAGGAATCAATTATCCAAGGATACAGAGGAGGAAAGAAGAAAAATCTTAACCATAACTCCTCTAGCCATTACAAGAGAGCCTATTTAGGTTTCTACTTCTAAGGATGAGCAACAATAGTGGATTGTCTTGCCCCACTTTTTGCTTTCTAAAAAATTGGCAAAATTGAATATTGTTTAGTAAGAAAATTAATTGAAATCATTGGTTGTGTTCGAATCTACTTCTAAGTCCCTAAGGTTGGGTGATCTCTATCAAATTTTCCAATTTCACCTTCTCCTTCCCTATTGTTGGGTGGGTGTTTGTTTTACCTTTTAATTGGTCAGGTAATTTAGTACCTTGTTGGATAGAGATTTAAATTTCTTATTTAATGATCAATCATGTTCCATATTTAATCTTGGAATACCACTCTTAAATAAGTAGGCTTTAGTGTAAATTTGAAAATCATTTTCTCCTCGGCAAGTTTAAGATCCATGAAGGTGATTTCTTGTATTAACCACTTGAAGACATATATGGAGTAAAAATGTGCAAATAGTGAAGGCTTTTATGATAGATTAATGTTTGAATTCAAGCTAGGATTTCCAAACATTTTTTATATTCATTGTTACTCAAATATTTAAGTCTTGGTGGAAAATTGGAAACTGTCTTCTCCTCAGTGGGTTTCCAGCCCATGAAGACAATTTTTTGCAAAATGGCTTGAGGTGAAAACAAAATGTTTAATGATTGTAAAAATGGTCCTAAAACCTTAACCAAGCATTCCAAGCTTCCAAAAGTGTTGCTATTAAATTTTTGAGTTGAAAGGAAGAAATGACAAAAAAATGGAAAATGTCTTCTCCTTGACAAGTTTCTAACCCATGAAGACAGTTTCCCAATTTTTCAAGAAAATAAAGTTAATGGTAAAGTTTGACCCCCACATTAGATTCAGAGTGTGTCAGAATTATATTGGAAGGGATTGAATCATTAAGTAACTAGAAATATAGAAATAATATCATTCAATGGATTTTCCTCAATGGGGCACCCTAATGGTAACTTTCTAGAACTTAAAGGAAAACTGAAAAGTAAGTAGTGTAGATATAGAAAGTTGCTATTGAATTCAAAGGAATAATGAAAAGACCTCTAGATGTTTGTTGAACTCTCACATTTACTATCCAATGGGTTTTTCATTAAATTCATTCATGTGGCACAAACTCTAAACATCAACAAATGAATTGAAGCTTTCATATAAACATGGACAAATAGTTGAATTAGTTACTACTTTTCCATTGATTTTTCATCCTAAAAATGCAATTAGCTTTTGAAAAACTTATAACTATTGCATTCATTTCCTCATTTATTTACCTAATTTGAAATCTTATTCATGAACTCATGGTAACCAAGTTTACCAATTTTAATGGATTAACTGGTATGAAGTCTGCATTGTAGAACTTTATAGATACTTCTCTTCACTTCTTTGACATGGAAAACTTCTAAAAAGGGTTGAAATTTGAATGAATTCATCTCATTATTGAGAAGCTCTGAGGATGCAATTTAGTTAAATTAGATGGTTTCTTAGTCATGACCCAACCCCCTAAGTTGATTTGTGAATGCATTCATCACTACAACCCAAAAACTAGGCAAACTGTGCTACTTAATGATACAGTGCCAATATTAATTGATAGAAAAATAGTGGTCAATTTCCTTCATGTGTAAGAGTAGGAGGAGTTCTCTTATTTAGACATTAGTGGTTTCATCCCTAAGTTCTGATCCAAAAAGATTATTTGGAGGAAAGAAATCATGAGGACATGGTTCCATAAAGCATGGAGTGATAAGAGTAAAGTTCCCAAAACCTTATTTAGAACCAACCTTAAGCCATAAATCATTGATATTTTGATCCTCCTGCATAGGTTGAGAGGTGAGGTAGAAGCTTCGAATTTTATTGAGCAGTATTTCTTTTTATTTTAAGTAATTTTCTCAAATACCCAATACATTAATTGGGCATAAGAGGTAAGTGAAATTCTATCCAATGCTCTCCATGTAGCCAAGTTCTATAATACATTCTACATGTCTTCCTTCTTGATTTCCATGTTGGCATTATTAAAATTATGGCTTGGCCTCCCAAGATTAGATAATTTCCCTAATGATGTTAAATTTTATGAGTTTTAATGGCTACAATTATAGAATAGTTATATGGACTATGTTAAGGTGAATGACATGTTTACTATGAGGATTTGCATGGATCTATAGGGATGCCCAGAAAGGAGATTCAACCCAAAATCCATGGTTGCTATTACTGTTGGCATTATGATACATTTTTGTCATTAGTTACAACACTTATTGGATTCTGAATGCTTACCGAGCTCTCACCGGACATTCCTTTGTAAGCCAAGCTTTACCTAGTTCTCAGTGTTTACCGAGTGATCGAGGTGAACAAAGAAGACAGTGTTTACCGAGTGATCGAGGTGAACAAAGTAGCCAGTGTTTACCAAGTGTTCGAGGTAAAGAAAGGAATCAATTTTGACCGAGTGAAGATGTACTTATTATTGATCGAGAACTTCGTGATAATCGAGCTCCTGAGGTTATCAAGGAAATTAATTTTACCGAGCTCAGACAGTTATCAAGGAAACTAACTATCACCAAGTCACAAGGTTCTATCGAGTGTTTCCTTTGATCATCAAGCTACAGTTCAGATAGAAGTGTTCACCGAGTGACATCTCTTCTACTGAGTCTCCAGTGGTTACCGAGTTCAGAACTACTCGAAGTGTTTAGTATGGACCGTGCCTTCACTTCTACCGAGTGCATGACGATGCCGAGTAACGCAGTGGACGCCGAGTATCAGAAGGACACCGAGTCAGTTCAATGAACCCGAGTTTTTACCTTTGGCCGACTTTGTATAGAGATTTGCACTTGTTGTTTTGGCCGACCTTGCATGAATTGTTTATTTGGATGGTATATATATGCAATGTATTATATCATTCAAATGCAATAGTAATTATAATGAATGAAACTGCGAAAGTGTGAAAGAAATACATGCGTGCAAAAGTATGTCTGCTGAGTTGTGAAGGTATTCAACAAGGTCAAGTTTTGGAGCAGAAAAGTTTTATCTATCACATCAAGGTGAATCAGAGCATAGAGGATCTTATCAGAAATCAATTGTAATCAGATCCATTGTTTCATTCTAATAGGTGAATCAATTTTTGTAAATCCTTTAACAAGGTAGACTTAACAGTCTTTTGTAAATCTCCTAACAGAGTGCATACTTTATTGTATGTTTGTAAATCCTCTAACAAGGTGGATCTAGCAATCCTTTGTGCTCCTAACAAGGCAGATCACCAGAAGTGGTCATTGTAAGCCTTAACTGGCCAACTTCATACTACAGTAACGAAGCTTTGTGGGTTTCATCCCCACCCCAGTTTTACTTTCTATTTGGAAGGTTTCTGGGTCACCAAAATCTGTGTGTTCAAGTGTTGCAAATGATTTTGTTTCATGCTTACAGTAGGTTACTTGGATGAATGATGAATATATCAGTATGCAATTTTATTGTTTGAAATTTTAGAAGTTACTAATTCACCCCTCCCCTCTCAGTAACTTGTCATATCTTGAATATTTCCAACAATTGGTATCAGAGCTTTAAGGTTCTCAAGATAAAAGTTTCACAGCTTGAGCAAAGATCAAGGACAATGGAGATATTCAGACTTGACAAAACTATTGAGAATGAAAAGCTAGATCTGAAAATGGCCATGGCTCAACTCAATGAAGCAAAAGAGCATCTTTCACAATCCTTGAAAAGAAGAAAAGAACTTGCAAGGCAAATGAATGACCATCAGTATGTTGAAGAAAAGATTGAAGATCTCTCACCATCAAGTAGTTCAGATGAAGTTGACAAAGCAATCAAAGAACTTTTAGAAAAGAATGGATCTCTGCAGGAAGAAGTAAGAAAGCTCAAAAGGGAACAAGGAATCCAGTCCATCAGGCTATGTGAAATCTTGGAGCAAAGGAACAAGGCAGCTGAAGACTTAGAGGTAAGGAATAATCAATCCTCTCAGCTTGAAAATCTTGTAACTCAATTATCTAATGCAAATGAAGAAATTATGAATCTAAGATCTGAGAATGAGAATTTGAGAAATGACTTAATTACTGAAAGGCAAATCAATGCAAGCCTACAAAGTGATCTAATCTCTGAAAAACAAATCAATGAGAGAATGATAAAATCTCAAAAGGACATGGATCAATTGAATCTACAAAATGAAGAAAACTTTCATAAACAAAATGGTAAAGCAGGCCTTGGATACAAGGAAGAAGGTGAATCCTCCAAACAGGGTACTCAAAAGAATCAAAGACCTACTTGCAGCCACTAGGGTAAGTTAGGTCATACATCTAACAGATGTTGGAGCAATGGAAAAGGCAAATTTAATGGAAAGTGCTACAATTGCAATCAGCATAGACACAAAGCCAATGAATGCAAAGAGAAACCAAAATTTGAAGGTAAATGTCACAAATGCCAAAAGCAAGGTCATAAGGCATCACAATGCAAATCCAAATCATTTAATCCAGCTAAACAACTTGTCAAAGCAATATTTGGTTGGGACTACAACACTTGGTGCAGATGTCATTATTGTGGAGAATATGGTCATACTGGCATAAACTGTGCAAGGCATCACCTAAGAAAAAGGGATACCACTATAAGATGTTATACATGTACAGAACTTGGTCATATATCTAAAAACTGCATGAACATAAAGAAAGTCAAGGATGAGAAGAAAATCAAAGTAGACAATATTCGGAAGCAAATGAAGCAGCAATGGATTCCTAAGTCTACCGAGCCAGATAATTCAAGTGATGGAATGGTCACTCAAGAAGTGAGTGACTCTACCATTTCCAATTAAGACTCATCAAGATAAGACCAGGACTGTATCTACAAAGCAATATCCTAAGCAGTCCTAGAATTAAAATATGATCAAATCAGTATTTCAGATACATCAGGATCATGGTCGGTACATGACCTTACCGAGCTCAGTCGGGTGCAATAAGGCTTCTTTCACCAAATTGCACTTACCGAGCATGGTTGGTTCTTCTCTTACCGAGTTAAGGTCGGTTTAACCTATTTTCTTTTGGTCACCAAGTTGTGAAGTTTAAGCTGAGCTAGTGGATGACAGTCTGTCGATCGCAGCTACCTCTGTACTGAACATTAATGGAAAATTTATCATCAAAAGGGCAGATTTTGACCTCATTTTTCACTGCGAATTCGAGATTTACACAAAAAAAAAAAAGGGCTTTCAAGCGAGTTCAAGCGATTTGAAGAGATTTTCCAGTGAAGTATTCTTACGAAACCTTTTCACTCATCGAGCAGTAATGGCATCCGCAAGCACCAGCAGCAGCAAGGCGAAGAAGGGTTCCAAAATGCTTGTGAAGGGAACGGAATGGAAGGCACCTACGTTCAAGCTCGTTCCTGCCATCACTGAATCACTCAATCCCAATGGAGCTCAATCAAAGATTCCACCCAAGGTACTCCTCGTGAATGACATTTGCACTCATTTTAAGTGTGCTATTCAAGAAATAGGGACATTGGACATGGATAATGCCCTAGCGGAGTTATGTGTAAATGGTTCTCTAAAAATCGAGCACAAACATTTGGAAACTAAATGTTTGACTCACATCATGCATATGCCTAGAAACTTCCAAACCAAATGGATTAGGTATATCTTGAGTGGAGTGCATAATGGTCAGTTGTGGTTGGAACAACCCATTTTGATAAGCAAGAAGATGATTCACAAAATCACAGGTCTCCCGATGCTCAGCAAAGCCAAAACCACTAAAACCCTAGGACGGGATGAGTTACAGAGGCAAACCCTAGCCGAGTGGGATGATAGAGGTTTGAAGGTTAACACTGTAACATATCTGAAACTAAGATTTGGCATACATATTATTGCATATAAGTTATATAGTTCCAGCAGGTTAAATAGTGTACCGTGTGAAGCTGTGGATTTGGCCCTAAAAATTGTAGAGAAGAATCTTGAGTTTGATCTGTCAGAAGTAATGTTGAAGCAGTTAAACAAGAACATGGACAGTATAAGGACATCAAAGAATAACCCCTGTAAATTTGGATCTCTGTTAATATGTTTACTATTTTATGTACAAAAATTCTTTCCATCAAAAAGAACCACAGAATGGAGAAAAGATGTCCCAATTTTGTATCAGATTAAAGAGTTTATAGCAGAGATGGGAGAAAATTTTGATAGTATCATGGATAACTATTTTGAAGACTTTAAGGAGAGAATGAATAACCGATTCAGAATTCCTCCTAGGCTTGTTGAAGAATATAAAGATGACGTATATTTTATGGTTGACTGTGACAAGGTGTACATACAGGCAGTTAGACCCCGAGTTGCATGGGTGAAACCTCTTCCATATGAGGTAAATATTGATGAAACAAGGGATATCATTGAAGCACTGGTAAATGAGCCAGTAGACCCAAGGCAATGGATTTTTGGTACTTATGATGAAGCAAAGGTCAGAATTGAACTAGAAATCAAAATTCCACAGGCCATCAGCAAAGGTAAGAGGAAAGTGGCCAAATTGAAAACTGCAATGGGTCCTCTTATGCTCACCGAGGGAAGAGGTGAAGATAAAGAAAGTGAAGAAGAAGAAAAAGGAGAAAAAGAATCAGAAGAAGAGCAATCGGCAAAGAAGAAAGGCAAGGTAATCATTACCAAGCCCAAGAAGCAGCCTACTACAGTATTTACTCGAAGGACAAGAAGAGGTATTCAAGAACCTGTATTGGTCAAGCCTGCACCTACATTCAAGCAAAGGCTCAAATCATTGGAAGAAGGAGCTGGCATCACAAATTTCAAGGCATTGAAATTTGAGACAAGGACTGATGCAGAGAAACTGCAAATTGAGGAACTGGTACTTAACAAAATGGGAAAATGGAAATACTCCCCGAACCAGATTGCTCCTCATATCTCTAAAGAACTACTGGAGAGAGTACGGCCAAGATGGGAGTTAGCCACCAAGATGGTAAAAGATATATATGAGCAATCCCTGAAGAATCTTTAGCCTAGTCTCACTGGAGCAGAGGTAAAATATGAATTGAAAACCCATGAAGGTAAAATGATGATCAGATTCCACACTTGTTTGATTTTGATCAAAGATATAGAGCATGTTGTAAATGATGCTACAAACATGTGGAAAAACATCTATCATCTACATAAGCCCAGTGTAGACCCAGTAGAAATAAAGGATGATGACAGCAGCAGCAGCAGAGATGAATCAGATAGCGCTCCATCCATCACAGTTACACCAAGAGAGTTGCAGAAGACAAAGGAGAAGAAGCTAAAGAGGAAGATAAGGAGGATGATCCGGTAAAAATTGCAGCAGCAGTTATTGCATCCCTTCCTCACTCCCTAGCTAAACCTATGACATCATCAAGGTTGGAGTCAGCTTTAGCAAGTTCATCTACACCAGATTTACCATCTACACCTGCCATATCTCAGCTCCAGGTATCATCAGTGGAAGTGACTACCACTTCGTCTACCGAGCTGCACCCCTCTTCATCTATCGAGTTGGCCTCCTCGACTCCATCATCATCAGTTGGTATTGCTGTGAGTTCTCCAATTTTGACTACTCCAATTTGTTCTACAATTTTGTCACCATCTACTTCAGGCACAGTGAGCTTAGATACTATATTACCGAGTATATCACCATTTTTGGCCAGTACTCAAATTTTTGACCCTGTACATACTCCTATTGGCACTCAACCCTCAAGCATCCCAGTTTTTACTGCTAGTCCTTCTGTCTCTACTGTTGTGTCTATTCCAAAGGTCAAACCAGTCATCTCAGAAGTCAAACAAAAGCAACCATTAAGACTTATGATCACTAGAAAGGAAATTCCTGAAGACATTGACTTGGACACAGAGATAGTAATTCCAAAGATTGACTTTGATAATGCTACCATTGAAGAAATGAGGTATGCTAGTCAACTTATTGAGAAAAAGGCTACTCAGATGCAGTTAAGATTGGAAAGGGATAAGGAATATAGGATAATTGAGGATTCCTAGAACATAATTACTGAGGCTATAGGTGTTGATTTTGATACTTCTCAACACATTTTGATTCAATTGGAAGAGGCAGTTAATAAATTCAATGAAGATGCCTCCGGACAAGAAAAGCTGATTGAGCGTGCAGCAAAGAAATTTGATAATAAGTTATTGGGGCACATTGCCCAAAACATTGCAATAAATCAGGTTGCATTAACCTTAGTTTTGGCAGATATGGAAAATTCTTTTAATAATGTAACATCTCTTTTTGCTAAGCTTTGTGATGTTACCGAGTACACTAAGGGAATAAGAGAGAAACTAAATAAAATTGATGAAGATTTGAAGGTGAGCACACAGAACTTGAAGCTTGACCCCAGTTCAAGCTCATCTCATCACCTCAGGATCAATTTTTTGTCAAAGAAGTAGGCAGAGCTGTTGAGAGAAGAGGCAAGGATCCGATCTACATTGATAGATATCCAAAACATGATCCTTCCCATCATGGATTCAATGCAGAAGCACATTGCACATTCAAAGACATTAATCCACGATAATAACTTCTCCATTGCAGACCATGTGATTGAACTTTTGGCTGAAGTTCAAGTAGCTCTTTCCACTTGCAAAATTTTGCAAGAGAATTGGGATAAGACTCTCCAGCTTATTCTTCAGATACATTCATAGTTCATCTCTCATTTTGGTGTTTCTATATAAGTATATATATTCTTTTATTCTTTGGCATTATTGTCAAAAAGGGGGAGATTATTGTTGGATATGTATACTATGGGTGAATAAGTGTTTTTGAAAAATTGTACAAAGGAAGAGATATACAGCTCATGTAAATACTGTATGTACATTCTATGGGGGAGTTGTATGTAACGAAGCTATGTATATTCAGAATCAGTCATCAGCATGTCAGATAAATTTTGTCTCATAAGTGTTTTTGTCACTAATGCCAAAGGGGGAGATTGTTGGCATTATGATACATTTTTGTCATTAGTTACAACACTTATTGGATTCTGAATGCTTACCGAGCTCTCACCAGACATTCCTTTGTAAGCCAAGCTTTACCTAGTTCTCAATGTTTACCGAGTGATCAAGGTGAACAAAGAAGACAGTGTTTACCCAGTGATCAAGGTGAACAAAGCAGATAGTGTTTACCGAGTGTTCGAGGTAAAGAAAGGAATCAGTTTTGACCGAGTGAAGATGTACTTAGTATTGACCGAGAACTTCATGATAACCGAGCTCCTGAGGTTATCAAGGAAATTAATTTTATCGAGCTCAGATGGTTATCAAGGAAACTAACTATCACCGAGTCACAAGGTTCTATCGAGTGTTTCCTTTGATCACTGAGCTACAGTTCAGATAGAAGTGTTCACCGAGTGACATCTCTTCTACCGAGTCTCCAGTGGTTACCGAGTTCAGAACTACTCGAAGTGTTTAGTATGGACCGTGCCTTCACTTCTACTAAGTGCATGATGATGCCAAGTAACGCAGTGGACGTTGAGTATCAGAAGGACACCGAGTCAGTTCAGTGAACCCGAGTTTTTACCTTGGGCCGACTTTGTATAGAGATTTGCACTTGTTGTTTTGGCCGACCTTGCATGAATTGTTTATTTGGATGGTATATATATGCAATGTATTGTACCATTCAAATGCAATAGTAATTCTAATGAATGAAACTGTGAAAGTGTGAAAGGAATACATGCATGCGAAAGTATGTGTGCTGAGTTGTGAAGGTATTCAGCAAGGTCAAGTTTTGGAGCAGAAAATTTTTATCTATCACATCAAGGTGAATCAGAGCATAGAGGATCTTATCAGCAATCAGTTGTAATCAGATCCACTGTTTCATTCTAATAGGTGAATCAATTTTTGTAAATCCTTTAACAAGGTAGACTTAACAGTCTTTTGTAAATCTCCTAACAGAGTGCATACTTTATTGTATGTTTGTAAATCCTCTAACAAGGTGGATCTAGCAATCCTTTGTGCTCCTAACAGGGCAGATCACCAGAAGTGGTCATTGTAAGCCTTAACCGGCCAACTTCATACTGTAGTAACGAAGCTTTGTGGGTTTCATCCCCACCCCAGTTTTACTTTCTATTTGGAAGGTTTCTGGGTCACCAAAATCTGTGTGTTCAAGTGTTGCAAATGATTTTGTTTCATGCTTACAGTAGGTTACTTGGATGAATGATGAATATATCAGTATGCAATTTTATTGTTTGAAATTTTAGAAGTTACTGATTCACCCCTCCCCTCTCAGTAACTTTTCATATCTTGAATATTTCCAACAATTACTCAATTTAGATTTTTCTTCTTTCAATTCTCATAATTTTATTATTTATGTCTTGTAGCATTTTATGGATTTCCCTTTAAGCTACCAAAGTATCTAAGGCACATGATCATGTTGATTGAGATCATATGATACGCCCTACAAGTGAAAATATTCAGTGGGAGCCTAAAGAAGAAAGGATACATGTTTCACATGAAATGAGAGCTTTTAGCTATGATACTTGGCCTAATGCCAAAAAATGATGGTGTTCGAGATGAAATATAAGTTGGACATGTATGAAGTCCTGAGGCCCATGTTTGACATGAATGGGTATGCCAAAGATATTTTGTAGATAGGGAGTGTGATAAAGCACATCACTACCATTGAGGACTATTGGGCTGATTGCAAAGATGAGTTTCAGAGCCATGATTGAGCCTTTGCTAGATTGTTAGTTGACCAAGTGAAGATGTATAAGATTAGTATCTATGTAGAAGGAGTTGAAGATAATGGTCAAAAGATGTATAGAAATGCCTACTTGACCAAGATAAGACATACTCCCATAAGTCTAGAGCCTTATGAAGAAGTTTTGGAAGACCTAAATATGATGATGACTAGGATCTAAAAGAGAACTAGAAAATTGGTTGAGTGGACCATGATGTGGTAGAGCAGGAGCAAAGACATGATCATCCAAGTAGCCCTAAATGTAGCGTCAATGTCATCTTTCCAATGTGCTACCTCAGGCACAATTTTTCATATCACTCAAGGACCTAAACATCTAGTTGGTGATGGTGACCAACTTCCTAATAAGACAATCCTCTTGATAAAACTTGTCAGGATGGTTTAGTACCAATGATCAAAATTAAAATGGAAGCCGAGAAGAAGAAGGCAAAGGAATTGAAGAACAATGCAATTATAGTAACTCTCCCACCCCACAACAGTCCTATCACATCTATAAGTACTGCATTACTCCTACCATGTAGTCCCAAAATACAAGTGGTGGACTTTGGAGATGGTGTAAGAAATGAGAGAAAGTTTACTAAGTCTAAAAAAAGCCACAAAGAAGACTATATAAACAAATACAGGTCCCAAAGCTTCAAAGCTTATTTCATAGGTTTTGAAGAACCCTTTCTCTTCAACTAGAAAGATATTAACTCTAGTCAAGAGGGAAAAAGTTTGTGTAGACATGCTCAGGACCACATCTAAGGTTATGAACATAGAATCATGGTTGGAAGACACCTTGGATAGAGAGAGGAAGAGCAAAGAAGAGGGAGTCCCCATTAAAGAAAATTTATCTCTAGCTATCTATTATCGATCAACATTAAGTAAAGTTAAAAAGAAAAAGACCTTGTTAATCCTTGGACAAGATCTAGATATAGGGCACTTTACTATGGATATTTCTAAGCCCACTATGGAAGGAATAATTGAAGGCATTTCTATAAAGCACTTTGCATTACATTTTATAGACCTCAGAGAAGTTAGACATGACACCAATGTGGGCCTTTTGAAAATAAAAAATGATGTGATAGAAGGATAACTCAAAAAGCCTTAAACTGGCTATGGTCAGAATGAAGGTAGAGATTCATGAGCCTAATTGCTTGATCAAGTAGGTAGTCACCCTGCTAACAAGCATCTCCCTAATGTGAACCACCAATGATCCTATAGCCACTGGAATTTAGGATATCATCTCCTAATTGCATGAGGTCAAGAGCTTTGGAAAATTTGGTAGAGAGTAGAGTATAAACCTCAAGTCTGAAGGACTTGCAATCATAGAGAAACTCAATAATGTAGTACTAAGGCTCAAAATAGAGAAAGATAATATCTTAACTAACCAAGATACCCTATCAGTGGAGAAGTCCAAGAGTAAGGATTGCATTTCCTTATTAAAAATGATTATCCACATGAAGGCTAAGGAAGTAGTAGAGGAAAAGATTCTACCTAAGGGAGATGATCCCTTATTGAATGGCTATAAAGTATACAATTCAAATCTGAAATGATCCTAGTGGTAGAGGAAGGATTCAAGGAAATGGAAGTTAAAGTAGAAAAGGATTAGGAAAGAGACTATGAATTACTAAGAGGTCAACATAAAGATTTCCAAGCTAGTGGATAAGGGAAAAGGATAGTTGGCATTGCTATGATGCAAAATAACTTCTCCAATTCTCTATATAACTTAACAAAAAAAATCTTTTGATTACCAAAACAAAGTGTTAGAGCTCTAAAAGCTTGGTGGGTGTGTACACATGGCTATGGAAGAAGAGAAGGAGAGGTTGAATGCCATCAAAGATATAGCCAAAGAGCATTCCAAGTGGCTTTTAGGATAAACTAATGCTCATGTTCATATATATAAAGAATTGATCCCAATCATTTTTTTTGCCATAGCCTATAAGGTGAAGTTCAAAAAAGGAAAGAAAGCAAAGTGATTCTTATTTTTCCCTTTCATATTTTGATGTAATGAATGTAATTGGAAATTGGCTCCTTGCCATTTGTCAATTTTGAGGATATGAACCTATTTGGCTCTCATTTTGCAATGGTCATCTTAGAATCCTATATGTACCTAATTGAAATCTTACTACAAGGTTAGCTATTTTTTTGCATAAAATACTTCAAGTTGCAGATACAAGTTGAATGTATTTTGTGTCAATTATTTATTGTTCCATTATTTCATGATAGCATAGGATATCTCTTTCTATTGAATTGAGTTAAGGAATAAATAGAGCTTTGTTACCCTATTCAATGTAAAATGTTGTACATATAATAGTAGTGTTATTAAAAGTTTAAAGAGATTTTTCTTTGTGTTTTTCTTAAATTTAGGCTCTTTTTTTTTTAGAGTTAGAATTTTTTAGTTAAGAATTTGATTTATAGATAGAAACCATTATCATTTCTTTAATTTTTGTAGGTTCATAAGATGTGTGAGTTCAGAAACTTGATTAGTTTTAAGACCCAAATCTTTTCCTAAGTTAATTCCTTCTTAGGAATAACCTAGTTTACCTCTCTTGTTCTATGATCAAGAACAAACCCCATTCATATTTAGGAATAAACAAGATCCAATGCAAATCATAAAACCTAAGGGAGATGTACCTAATAATTTAGAGGGAAGTCAATGACTTCGCTATGATTTTACAACTATTGTGACTAGATATTGTTCAAGATTATTGGGCATTCAAAGAGTAGAATAAAAGGACAAATTGTTTACCAATAGATTGTAGACATGGAGGATCAAGAAGTAGATGTGTTTGAATTCTCTAATTTTGACTTCATGTTAGTGGGCACTAAGATGGTGGATGATAAGATAAGGGACATGCCTACCAATGAATCCCTAGTATAGGATTGGAATCAATTGCCACCTCTACCTCAAGGAAAATTTGGTATACTACCACCACTATTTAAGGATTTGTCATTTTTGGAGAAAGGCCTAATCACTCCACTTCCTTCTACCACACAAATATATCAATAGGGAGTAAAGGAGGAAGAGCCTGAATAAATGCAAGCTGATGAAGTATTAGAGGAGGGTCAGATACCTAAAGAACCCCAAAAAACTACTCATGATATAGAGGTTGCGACCTTGGCCATAATAGGTATTTAAAATCCAAATGTAGATCTTTATCAAAAGTATAAGACTCTATAGAGGACTATATTTGAAACCACCTCTTTAGTGAAATATATATCTCCAATGGGCACCACACTAGCAAGGATGAAGAGGGAGGCAATGTTCTAGGAAAGAAGAAATTAGACTTAACTACTAAGGAGGAAATAAAATAGCTAATTAAAGCCAACAAGAAATATGAGCCACCTAATGGTGATATAGAAACACTAGCCTTCACTATGAAGAACCCATATTAGGACTTGTTGGCACATATACCTATTCCTCCTCCACATGATGATACTAAGGTACTGACTCCTAAAGATCACCAAATCAATTAGATGATGTTACGAATGCCTAGAATAGATACTATGTTGGGACTAAAAATTGCATGATTAATTTTCAGTCACATATTGAAAATTTTGAGAAATTGAGCCCTATAAATGCTTTTTGATGAGTTTGTACTTGACTATACTTTTGAGCCCCAAGAGGTGTTTAATGCTTCTAGCACCTTCCTTTTAGTGCATCCTCTTGTTCCATGAAGTTAAATTAACATTTTGAGCCATCTTGTGAAGTCTTGTTTTAAGCAATTGTCGAATCTACAATTCTATCGTAAGTGTCAAACAACGACAGGAGGTTGTGTTTGTCATCAAATATCTCGTACCTAGAAATTTTTTAGGACTCACCACTTTGGGAGTGTCTAGTATCCATACTTGAGAACTTATGTTTCATATTTTGAGTCATTTCAAATCTGTTTGACGAGGTTTTGAGTCCCTCAAGGTTGGTCATTTACTATTTTCATGCTTTTGCAATTTGTACATAATTCTAGGAAGCCCCGTTTGACATGTTGTAACTTTTGACTAGTTGACCCAAATGTTTGAATTCCTTTTGTGTTATATTTTAGATGTCAAAGACTTGTTATGTTTCAAGTTTAAACTCATGAAAAATCCATTTGATTAGTTTCCAAACGTGATTCTGAACGCAATTTCTATCTTTTTACTGGTGTCAAAATGCAGATTGTTTGGTAACCCTGTTCGGGATGTTATAACTTTAATCCTATGATTGGTGAGCATAAATTAATTGTACCACTATTTTGTGTCCTAAAAATCCTTGTATGCTAGTTCCCAAGTCATGACAAATCCATTTGCATACTTTCATATGTCTGTGCATTTGCCAAAAATTACTTTTTGACACATTTCCCAATTAAAATTTCCAAGTGCCTATTTTTGAAAATTCGTCAAATGCATCTTGTGATTCATCATGATCCCAAACCATAAAGTTATATTATCTTCATGGAAAAGAAATTATATCCTAGTTTTTAGAACCCCAAGTGATCAATAACCTAGTTTTATAATGCCAAACCTGAGCCCAATTTCTATTTTCTAACATTGTTTGCCTGTAGGATATTTGAATTATGGATGTTCGGCAATTAAAATCTTTTGACTAGGAATTCATAATGGGTTGAGAATTTGAAATATGGTAGAGTGTGTAGGATTGAACACTCATGCCAATTTTTGTGGTCTGGTTACTTGATTGAGTCAGTTTTTAAGGCTAGCTAGCAGGCCTCTAGACACAAATTTACAATTTTCAGATTTGATTAAAAAATTCTCAAATACAGAGAGAGATTCAAATGAAGAAAAATTGGGGTAAATGGAGACACATCATGAAGGAAATATGAATCAAGGAAGGCAAAACATTCTTGATAAATTTTATTACATTATGAATGATAAGAGGAAAATTGATTAAAAAGCTTATGCTAAATTTGAAAAAGGAAAATCAAAGCATATAGAGCTATTCTTCTTCTTATGCTCGAATAGCAAGAAAAGTGTTAAGATCTTTTAATCAAGAATTAGATGCTCCATGGATACAAGAGAGCACTAGAGAATGGCTAAAAGTTTGACCTTGGGAAATTGTTTAAACAAATGTAAGGGAGATGCCATATAAAAATAAGGCAGCAAATGAAGGAGAATGTTGTAACTAGCTAATAAGGTAGAGCATTCCATGACAAATGATTTGGCTGCTAAATAGAATATAGTGGGAGTAAGATTGTATTACAAGTTTGCTAAGTTTTTCATTTTTCTTAAATACATGAGGCAGATAAAATAGGTTGTAGCAAGAGTAGACCAAGAAAAAGTTCAAAGCAACTCAAAGCAATCATAAAGAAAAATAGGAAGCTCCACTCACTAGTCATAGTAGATCATGCATTTGAAGGAGCTCTCACTAGCAAAGAATGAAAGAACCCGTGCATAAAAAGAGGAGGCATTTTTAGTGTGAAGTGTAATTTTGAAGTCAAAATATCCATGCTAAGGGGAAAAGAAAGCATTAAATTCAGATTTAGATGCCATAGAGAATAGTAAATGCAAAGAAATAAAGGATATTTTAAAGACTTAGCCACATGCCAAGATTAAAAGCTGCTGATTAAAGAGAAGATCTACTAACAATGTCAAGGCAGCTCCATGCATAGACAAAGGAGACATTTACAGGCACATGGAGCTTTGAGCAGCCAAAAAGAAGTCAATAAATCTCCTTTTCTCTACAATATCCCACATTTGCTATGTGGAGATGTTTTTTAATCTTTATATAGAAGAATGCACACAATTCATTGCATCTAAAAGATAAAGGGCTTTTTGAAAGCCAAGTTTGCACATGGTGGACCCCAGCCTATGGCTGGCCAGGTGGAAATGAATGATAAATTTTGACATAAAATCCAAAAATGTTGCTAGAAAATTCAAGTTCATCGGCAAATTCAACTTCGACCAGTAGAAAAGTCTAGAAATTCAGCGGTCGCTACCTCACTAGCTAGGAAATCTTGGAATTTCGGCTAGCAACATAGCGAGTCATTGAAAAATCCCCAAAATATGGCAAAGTTTGTGATAGAAATGTGGGTCCCACTCATGTATAGGTGGTGAATCACATAGTGACAAGTAGGTTTCAGCAAAGGTGTATAGTGTAACTGTGTAGTGATGTGGCGATCAAATTTTTGAGGTGCACTAAATCGTGCCATGTGGCAGATCTGAGGGTTCTCGTTAACTCGCTATAAGAAAGATGCATGATAGTTAACATAGTGAGATAACGACACTGACGTGGCAGTGAGCAAGATGATGATGTGGTGCCCAACTGTGCAAAGCTCGAACCAGTCAAAAGATGACATGTGGCAAGTGGTCAAAGGAAGTTTGACTTGGGTAGAAAAATATGGGGAAATTTGAGAATTTTCAAATTTTAATATTTTATTATTATTTTTATCTCAAGTCTCACATGCAAGGCATTTAAATAAAGTTTGGAATTTTTTGTATGGTCCAAACTTTATACAAGGAACATGGAAGAGCTAGATTTTTCATTTTTGGAGTTAGATTATACACAAGTATTCATCAATTCATGTTGTAGGTCAGTTTGTGAATTCAAGGGCATTGGCAGTAGAATGAGCAGTTTTTATCATGGATCATTAGAACTAGTGAAAGGACAGATATAAAAGCTTGGTGAAAGGTGAAAATGAAGAAAAATAATTCTATGATGTTTTCTTGGCTTCTAAAGGTCATATAACTGGTTTTTCACTTTTTAATTTGAGTTCAAATATAACATAAAAAATCAGTCATATTTTTTACCAAATATTTGATATTCTTTATGCTTCTAAGAGCCAAAATCATGGGACTTGATTTTCTATTTAAGGGAGAAGATAGAGAGAGGCTTTTGATCTTCTTAGGAGGGAATTTTGAAGGGACACATGTTAGTTGAAAAATGAATCCGGGAATTGCTTCCTCTCTATTTATGCTTTCTTCTTCTCTTTTGTAAGGGTTGGAAAATTTGGAAAAGTCTCTCGAATGAAGATAGTTAATAGAATTGGCCCTAGAATTGATGAATTCTAAATGGAAGATCTAGTATGTGCTGGTTCTAGACCATGAAGCTTTGCTTTGGCTATGATACCCCCTTCCCATCCCATTAGCTTCTCATTCCCACCAATTTCTCTCTTTTATAACAACATTTGTTATTATACAGTCTAGTTTATTAGGTAGCTTGTGAGTTAATTTCATGCATTTTCATGTATTGTTTCAAGGAAATCAATACAAAGAACAGAAAATCTAAGTTTTATTTTCAATCCTGTCTTCATTCTTAGTGAATTGTAATGTTTTATGATCTTTGAACAAAGAGCCCAGGTCATAGTTGCAGTCCCTTAAGGTTGTATTTTATTTCATTATTGTTGATAATTCAAAGAGTTGTGTAAATGCTTCATAGATTCAACAGGGTTGCAAATTTATTGAGAAGGATCTCAGGTAAGAATGAGATTTAAGTTGAACATTGATGTCTATTTACAAGGTAAATAGATAGATCATATATATGAATATATAAATTAGTATCAGATATCTAAAATGCATGAGGGAGATTCATAAGTTTACCCAATGGATCAGGCACTGATCAAATACAGGGTCATTAAGTTGTTGATCCATACTTGGTTTTCATCCACTTTCTCCCACCCACACAAAATAAAATCAAATTCAAATCATCTTTACATTTTATGTTGAAGAGCTAAAACAGTTTAACCCCCACTAAGCTTGTGCATTCCATAGAGTTGTAATTTGCTACTGCACTTCTTTGTTATTGCATAAGTCATTAGGATAAATAAGGGTAAAATCTGCTTATATTAGATTCAGTGTATGCTTTGATAAATAGTACCATTTAAAGAATCTATAGGTCTATGCACCTAGGTTTTGTAGAGCCTGAAGAAGAAGGGTCTAGCCTTATAGTTGGCCTAGTGTCTAAATTGGCATGTTGAAAATGGGAGTTAGCTGCCCCTAGATGTGTTTTGCTCTCATCAGGGTAATTGGAAACTAGTAACATTTTCAAACACCTACATACTATAAAATTTATTATCACTATAGGCATGAAAGAGATGTTCAAGAACATCAACCAAGATGAGTTTGAATTTCTAATGTTGTAGAAACATAATAAGCTTTCAAGAGGATACTTATAGAGAGTAGCGGGCTCTATAGAATTAGATCATCCATAGATCACTCTTTTTGCAACCCTAGAGAGAAAAGACAAGGGTGGTGTACATTTAGATTCATTTTTGGGAGCATGTTAGAAATGGTATGGAAATTTTGAAAAGAAAGGTGTTCAATAATACAAGGCAATTTAGGCTTGTTGCACCATATGCAATTGATTGTAGATAAATTGATGTCCATAGTGAACTGAGATTTATGCTTAATATATGAATTACATACCTTAAAAAAAGACCTTTAGGATTTTATATCAATAAAAGGTCAAAGGTATCATATGCTCATGGAGGTGTCTACTACAAATGAGTTTGCTAGGCTTGGCGATTGGATAGAGAAAATATCTATTGGGAATAAAGTTATGTAAGAACTACATGAGGATATACAAAGGTTGAGGGATTAGACTCAAAAATAGATTTTGGAAGGGGGTAGGTATTACAACACTATCATCCTTGACATTTTCAAAGATGAGTCTAAAATCAACCTCAATTCAGTAGAATCAATAGTTCAACAATTTTGAGGAACTTTCTATTGGAAATATAAGAGGAGAAACTAAGAGGGGAGGGGTGAATCATTTACCACTAAGATAATTCCTAGATCCCTTAGATGTTAATACAAAACATTAACTTGATGCAAATGTTATTATTATGTTAACACATAGATGATTAGTTAACACTAACAATATGTTGTAACTCAATAACCATTGAAGTAACAATTGTTACTCAAAAAATACTAAACATGTAGAACTTAAGATATTTCCAATGATTAACCTTAATTAACTTAGTTTCATACACATAAAATAAATAGCATGAACACAAGTGACATTGGGATTTAACATGGAAACCCAATTTGTGAAAAAACACCAATTGTAACTAGTTACTATGTTTCACTCTTCTAAGGTTAGCCCTATTATGATCCAACCATGGTAAATCTTACAAAATACACTGTTACATGTGACCCTTTTACAAGATTTAATGCCACCTTGTTAGAGGATTTACAAATAGTTGTTAAGCCAACTCTATTAAGAGATTTAGTTCAATGCTATAATAGTTAGAGAGTAAGAATGATATGACATGATTTCTAATGCAACTCTATTTCTAATTCAAGATCTCAATTCTAGCTCAAATACTTTATCATTCTTGATCAAATCTATCTTTACATCTAAACAAGGATATTTTTCTTATCCTTCTAATTGGTTTCCTCTAAGCATATTCTATTCTTCCATACACTTCCACACCTTCAATCTTCAACTTGACCTTACACTTATATCATATACATTGTCAAGTCAACTTGAATACAAATTAGAATAATTAATATTCATCTCGTTAGTCATCTAGAACCAACAAATAAATCAATTAAAATTGATATGCCAAAATAAGAAAATTATTTGTTAGTCAAATCTTCTTGGTAGACACTAACTAAGAAATGATTTTCTTGTGTCAACCAAGTGAACTTAGTTAATACTACATCTTCTCTTACTTCCTTTGATAACCTAATGATCTTGGTTATAACCCATTTCATCAAACTTTCCTTCGTGAACTGAGTGAGCTTATTTAACAATCAACTTATGCTAACTTCTCTTTGATGCCTAAGTAAACTTGACATATACTATCTTCTAAATTTGGAAAACAATGGAATGCTTGGTAGATACCAAAAACTATCTTGTTCTCCCAAGTGAGCTTGACATACACATTTTGTGTAACATCAAAGACAATATATAATTGATTAATTGTTTTCAACAATCTCCCCCTTTAGCATTGATGGCAATGCAACATGTCATAATACAGTGAAATTCTAGAGAAAAATAATAGTAAGGATAATATCCTTAGTTTCATTCTAATTCTCATCCATGAGAACTCCCTCTCACTTCAATTTCTCCTTTTTCCAACAAACTCTATCCTTTTGATTATCCAACTAAGTTCATTCTCTTTGACATCTAGGATTGATGTATTACTAAACTCTCCCTCTTTGATATTTTAAAGAAAATTTATTTGATATAACACATACAACTCTACCTCTATAGAAAATTTCCATGAATATGAGAAAAAACACTCCACAAACTCTCCCTCATTCACATCTTATGCCAAAGATAATATTGAGTGAATATCATTGTACCTCATGTACTAGTTCATGTGCAATCTACCCTTTCAATACTGCATCAACTTGACTAATATTTAACATGCTCTAGATGATGCATCACTATTCTTTATTTATTGAACTTTAGATAGGGAAATGACTTCTAACTTACCTCTTAGATAAAAAAATATTTCCTTAGGTAATGGCTTGGAGAATACATCTACAATTTGTTCCTTAGTATTCACATATTCCAATCTTACCTCTTTGTATTGCACCAATTCTCTCAAAAAATGATATTTTATTGCAATGTACTTGGTTTTGTTATGCATATTAAGTTTTTTTGATATATTAATTGTGCTAATGTTATCACAAAGGGTAACCAATGGACCCTTGATCTCTACCTTCATACATACAAAAAATTGCTTGTACAAAAAAATTTAGAAAAACTAATTATTGATGCAACACACTCTGCCTCTAGTCTAGACTAAGAAATGAAATTCTCCTTCTTACTTGTCCAAGACACTAGTCTTTTACCAAGAAAGAACACTTAACCACTAGTGCTCTTTGTATCATCAACACTTCCTACCCAACTAGCATTAGTGAAGGATTTCAAATCTAAATTGTGTCCTTTCTTGTACCATCATCCATAGTCTTCAATACCCTTTACATAACTCATGTTTATTTTTATTTCCATCATATTATTTTCTTTAGGATTTTTTGAGAATCTCACCAGCATACCAACTACTAATGCAAAATTAGGCCTTGTATGCACTACATTTTAAATTTCTCCAATCATTGATTTATATGTTGTTTGATCTACCTCCTTGGAGTCATCATTCTTGGAAAATTTATATAGAGTAGACATAGGTGCTCCATTTGGTCATGAATCCTCCATTCCAAATTTATTTAGTATCTCCTTGATATACTTGGATTGAGTATTGTAGATACCATCTTTCTTATGTTGAATTTGCAATCCAAAAAAGAATTTTATCTCTCCAAACATGGATATCTCAAATTGCTTACTTATTTCTTCCAAAAAAAATTTGTGCAAGTTATCATTTCTAATATACAATGTGTTATCAAGAAATATTTTTACCAACACAATCTTCTTGTCTTGTCCTTCTTTGATGTATAGATTGTGGTTACCATTTGTCCTTTGAAAATGAATCTTTATCAAAAAGTTATAAAGTCTTTCATACCAAGCTCTAGGAACTTGCTTGAGACCATATAATGTTTTTTTTTGAATTAGAAACCATACCCTCTTTGCTAGGACCTATAGAACCTTTCAGTTTCTTGATGTAGAATTCCTCTTCTAGGATTCCATTCAAGAATGAATATTTCACATCCATATAATAAACTTAAGTCATTTATGTGTAACATAAGAAAGTAAGGTCCTAACACCTTCTAATCTTGCAACAGGAGAAATTTTTGCACCATAATAAATACCTTCTTCTTGAGAATAACCTTTTCATACTAACATTTATTTATTTCTATAAACTTCTCCATCTTCATTCAACTTATTTCTGAAAACCACTTTGTGCTGATTACATTTTTATCCATGGGTCTAGGAACACGAGTCCAAGTCTTATTCATTTCTATCTATTTTATCTCTTTATTAATTGCTTTAGTGAAAATTTCATTATCAAAATCATATTTAATTGATCTAGGTTCAAATTTAGTAAGAAAACATGTACCTTTGAATGCATTTCTTGTCATTGTACCATCTTACTTGTTTCCAATGATCTGATCAAATGCATGATGCTTTCTGACATGACTTGCCAACACAAGAAATTTGAATTTAGAATTTTTTTCAATTTCCTCACCACGATCATCTGTATCATACTCAAGTCTCATTGTTTGTGACTTAGGTACTTCAGACTTAGTTTCCTCTAGTTACATAACTAGATAGCTTCTGACTGTGACACAAGTCCTTGAAACTATGACTTGGGTTGTACTGGATGCAACTTGGGTGCTTGTAGATATTTTGGCAACTTAGTAGTTGAAGTTTTCTGACTTCTAATTACATTTTGCAATCTATTAGGTTCATAAAAAATAAAATTTCTAAAATCTTCAGGTTCTTTGTTTCTCTCTTCTTCACTCGTTTCTAAAAACTCATCAATTCTCACATCTTCACTTTCTATAATCTTATGAGTATTCATATTTAAAAATTTATATTCTTTACTTCTATTGGAGTATCCTAGGAATATTCTTTTATCAACTTTGGAATCAAATTTACCTTTCCTAGTCTCTTTCAAAATATAACATTTTCTACCAAATACTTTCAAGTAACTTACATTAGGTTTGTAGCCATACCATAGTTCATAATGAATTTTATTTGAGTATTTATTCAGCTGTACTTTATTCAAGGTATTCACTACTATATTGATTTCTTCCTTCTAATATTTGATGGCAAGATTCTTTTCTATAATCAAGGTTCTTGCACAATCCATTATTGATATGCTTCTTATTTCAAATATACCATTTTAATGAAGTATACTAGGGGCTAATACCTATCTTTTGATTCCTCTTTTAGTGAAAAATTCATTGAACTTATTAGAAATGAATTCACTAATCTATCTGATCTCAAATATTTTAGCTTCTTTCCTATTTCCTTCTCTACTGTTGCTAGATACAACATAAACTTTTGAAAAGCTTCATACTTATCTTTCAAATACATCATAGTCATCATTCTAGAATAATCATAAAAAAAAGAATAAATTACTTATCTTCATTTTATCTCTCAATTCTAGTAGGTCCACAAAGGTTTGTATGAACCAACTCTAGGACTTCTTCACAATGATAGTTCTTTCTCTTGAAACTTGTCTTTCCCATCTTACCAATTTGACCATTTTACATAGGCCAATATCAAGTTTTCTTAAACTAGGAATACCTCTCACTCTTTTGTTTTTTCTTATCCTGATTAGATTACCAATGTTCACATGACATAACCTCTTATGCCATGACCAAATTTATTCTAAATGAGCAATAAAACATGAATAATAAGTTAAATTTTGTTTAGTTATTAAACCCAATTGTTGGATATAATTGATTAATTTTGTGTTGTCTTTGATGTTACAAAAATGTCATATAATTATTAGTTAGTATATGCACAGCTCACTCAGGTAGTGAAGAAAGTTCTCGGTATCTACTGAGCACTCATGTGTTTGACTAGTTCAGAAGGTAATGTCTACTAAGTTCACTCAGGTGTCAAAGGAAAGATGTAGAAAGTGAGTGTTAATTAAGCTCACTTGGTTAATGAAGGAAAGTTGGATGGAACAAGTGCTAACTAAGCTCACTTGGTTGCCAAAGGATTTTCATGAGTTTGCAATGTTAACTAAGCTTCTATTGGTTAACAAAGGAAATCATTTTTGAGCTAGTTTCTACCAAGCTGGGTTAGCTAAAAAAGGATTTTCTTATTTTGGCATATTAAGCTTAATTAATTTATCTATTATTTCTAGCTAATTAAGGTGATGCATCTTAATTATTCTAAGTTGTATTTGAGCTGACTTGACTAAGTGGAAGATATAAGTACAAGGTCAAGTTATGATTTCAAAGTCTACATAAGGCATGAAGATGTTATTGAAGATTTAATGATGAGAAGAGGAAGAGAATTTGAAGGATAAGAAGAATATCCTTATGGAGTAGTGAAGCTATATTTGTTCAAGAAGGATCAAGTATAAGTCAGAACAAAGATCTATAATTAGCAAGATAGTTGCATTCAAATTCGGTCATCTAACTATTACTCTCTTACCATTGTAGTAGTGATCTAAATCACTTAACAGAGTTGGCTTAATAGCTATTTGCAAATTCTCTAACAAGGTGGCAGTACTATTCAATTGTCTCAAGACCTCTAACAAGGCCACACCTAATAGGATGATTAAATCCTTTAATAGGATCATAGCTAGTAGTTTGTTTTGTAACATTTAATAGGGTTGGTTCTATTAGTCTTAGAATGGTTTTGACATTTGAGTGCCAACATACTTAACCACTTTCTACATTGAAGCTGAGTACACTATGTATGTCGAGTCAAAATTCTAATAGGTTCCGAGTGATTTTTAGGTGCCAAGTAATCTTTAGGTGCTAAGTGAAGATCAAGTGCTGACTGACTTCAAGTGCAGAGCATGATACAAGTGTCGAGTAATATATAGGTGCCGAGTCATAGATGATGCTGAGCAAGATAGAATAACTACAAGAGCCAAGTGAGCTAGTTTTCTTATATGTGCCGAGCATTAGGAATTAGAAAGTGCCAAGTAACATAGAATGCACATATGAATTTGAGAAGGCAAAAACTCATATGTAAACTATTTTTATTGCTGACATATGATGAATCCCAAAGGATCTAAGTGATAAGATCAAATCTTTTGTACTTCCTATGCAATCTGCATGTAGCCAATAAGAAAAATGGAGAAGACATGTAACCAATAATAAAAGTGCAAGGAAAGAGAAAAAAATAAAGATTCAATATGGATCGTAGATCCATACCTAACCTTAAGTCTTCCAAAGTCTTTATAAGGAAGACAAAATCTCATTATGCATGAGAGAAAAGAAGTATATGAGGAAAATATAGTAAAATTCAAAGTGAAGAGTGAAAGGACTTAGAGGAAGAGAGTAGCAATTAGATATTTAGTTGATCAGAACAAAGCAAGGGATATGAACAAATATCAAATTTTAGAGAATTAAGATCAGAGAGAGAAAATCAAGTGTCTAAATTCAGCAATCAAGGATTGTAAGTTATCAAGTTTATTATACCTAATACTCTTTAGCAATTATATTATAAAGGAAATCCTATGTTAATAGGTTAGCTTAGTAGCTAGGTTGTAGATCCTTTGAAGAGGTGATTAAATCCTTTAACAGGGTGACACTTAATGAAAAGTGTTTTTAAATTTTTTAACCAAGTCACTATTGATACAGTGTAAAGCTTGTAATAGGGCAGACCATCAGAAGTGGTCAAAACAATTAAATTGCTATAATGATTTTGTGGGTATCATCCCCACCCCAGTTTTACCTTCTTATTCCTGGAGGGTTTTTGGGTTACCAAAATCTAGTGTTATGTGTTGTTGATGCATGTGTTTACTTCATGCTTATTTCATATGTTTACATGCATGCAATTTACTTTTAGTTAAAAGTTTTTATGGATAAAGTGTAATACTTCTGATTCCCCACCCTCCCCCCTCTCCTCTCAGAAGCATTCTTCCCATTTGAATATTCCAAGAATTGGTATCAAAGCCTAGGTTCTGACAAGGAGAAACCTAATAGCTTGGAGAAAAATGTTAGAAGATGGAGGTCTTCAAACTTGGGAAGATAATAGAAAATCAAGTGATTGATGTTCAACTCGCTCTACACAAATTAGAGGAAGCTAGAGAAGAATTACAAAAATCTTTGCAAAGAAGGAAGGATATAGCCATAGCTGAAAATGATATAAACTACAAGGAGATTAATACCACAAAAGTGTTTGTCAATGGTGATACTAAAGAGTTTGATGCAGCAATAGCAGAGCTGATGGAAAAGAATATATCTCAAGCAAAAGAAATTAGAACCTTGAAGATTGAACAAGAATCACAAGCCATAATTCTTTGTGAAGTGACTGAACAAAAGAAAAGATCTACTGAAGAAAAAGCCATGATAGAAGATGACAAGAGAAATCTTATAAATAGATTGGAGGAAAAGATAATTGAGTTTGAAACAATCTCAAACATGTAGCTAGAAACCTTAAGCCAGATGATGAATGCATATCATGAGCTGAATATGAAGGATATTGAGATCTCTACACTGAAGATGCAAAATGAATAATTGCAAAATGACTTGAGAAGAGAAAATAAAATTTTAGAGAGTTTCAACAAACCCAATGAAGCCATCAAGTACTTTGAGCAGTTACTAAAATCCCCAAGGTCTAGCAATGACACTCAAGAATTAGGATATACCAACACTAAAGAAGGAGAGTCATCCAAGACTATAGAAGAAAGAAAAAACAAAGGTAAAAACACCAAACCTACCTATCATTTTTGTGGTAAGAAAGGACACACTTCTAATGTGTGTAGGAGAAATAATGCCCATCAACATGATAAGCCTAAGAGTGCAAGCTATTATCATAAGTGCAAGAAGCAAGGACATCAAGCACATGAATGCAAAACTAGGACTATCAAGACACCAAGATTTGAAGGTCACTACTACAATTGCAAGAAGTATGGACATCGAGCCTTTGAATACAAATCAAAGCCTATGTGGACATCAAATCAACCAGCAAATACAAAAGACAATGGAAATCACTACTATTGGGATTACAACACTAGGTATAGTTTTCATTACTGTCAAGAATATGGACATGTTCCTGAATATTGCATAAGGACACATTTCAGAGGAAACTACAGTAGATAGTTGAGTCAATTCACATGTTTCAATTGCTTAAAGACTGGTCATATTGGTAGGAATTTCCCAACAAGGTCTAAGGCACCAAGTTCTAATTTCAAAAAAGAGAAGGCAAAGGTAGGCATTGAATAGTGTAGACACCTAAAAATCTTTAGAAAATAAAGTATTTTTATTTTCTGAAAAATTCTTCATGACATCATCATTTATTAATTAATTAATTATTTAATTTATTTATTTATTTTTATTGCATTAAATCCCTTTATCTTAATTAAAAATATTTAATTAAGGAATCCCTCCCAAAAATGTTTAAATCTTATTCAAACATTATTTCCTTATTTATTAATTATTTAATTAATAAATTGACCAAAAAACCCAAAATAAATAAATTTTTTTTTTTTGTGCCAAAAACTTGGCCAATTTCCTTAAGACCACTAACCTCTTCCAAAATCTTCTAATCCTTCTTTAATTTTGATTAAAGGCTAATCCCATCATTTCCTACCCCTAATCCCAACTCAAAATATTTAATTAAGATTAAATATTAATCCTCATGTTTATTAAAAAAGTTTTAATAAATATCTCCTCAACCCAAACCCTTGAAATAAATAAAACTTTATTTATTTCCTAAAATCTAATTTATCCTCATCCTAAGAAGTTCTAGACTCTTCTAGAAAGTCTTCATCCTCATCCTAGGAAGTTCTAGACTATTCTAGAAAGTCTTTATCCTCATCCAAAGTCTAGACTCTTCTACAAGATGTCTTTAAAACTAATCCTAATCCCCTCCTAACCTTGTCACATTCTCTAAACATGGGTTAAGACTTACTAACCCATGCCAAAGTTAACAAATATCTCCTCCTTCACCCACCCTCATTAAATACCATCCACTTGCCTATCCCTAAGCTAATCCTAAACCATCCTAATCCATCCTCTAATCATTTGCACAAGCCTAAGAAAGCTTAAAACCTTTCTAATCAAGCCCAAGTATAAATTCCTCTCATCTCCCTCAAAATATCTCAACCATAAAACTTTATGAAGCCCACTAGGCCATAAATGACTCTTCCAAGCCCTTTTATTGCTCTTAAAAGTCATTATGAGGGTCTTTATGAAGATTTTATCCCTTCAGCCTCCTTTGTTGACTCATCCTTCCCCTTTCCTCCATCCTCTCACCATGTGACATGTGTCACTCCTTGATTGGCTTTAAGGAAGCACAATCCATGTGCTCTCCTCTCATGCAATCTGAGCCCTCCATGAGCTTTTTCCCATCCGTGCATCTTAGCCCTCAATCCCTCAAGCCTCTTGCCTATAAATTGGATCCTTCCCCTTTGCAAAACAACACAATCCATGAAGTAAATTCATAATGCCATTTTAAGAAGCCATTTTATATCAAAACCATACACTCACACCCAAATTCCAACTCCATTGAAAGCCATTTTTGAAGCATAAGCTTGAGCATACATCCTATCTATTTAGACAAAGCCACTCAACAAGAGAGCTTCTTATTGAGAGAATCCATTAATGGCTCATATTCTCAATTGAGAACTCATCTTAGTCTATCTTGAAGTTTATGAATTTTGTTTAGTTTGTAGAAGCTTTATTTAAATTTAGTTTCTATTAGCATACTAACATTGCTCATATACAAATAGATCAGAGGAGAGATGAATAATACATGGAAGAAGAAAAATGAGTGCAGCACATCAACTGAAGGGATCACTTCACCCAATGGGTCAAGTTATCAAACTTCATCAAAATAAGCATGAATAGGTGTATGAGACTAATATAAAAAGTTATATCATACATCAGTCCCAAGACAAAGAAGTATTGCAAAGAAGAAATCAACATAAGAAAAGATTTCAAGTCAAAATTTGAAGTTCTTGCAAATACCATCAAGTTGTCCTCAGATGCCAAGTAAAGCTCCAATGCATGTTGATTTGCTAATAGGAACTGAGTTGATGGCTGATGTCAAGTTGAGAAATGTCAATTGAAGCTGAGTCATGTTGAAACCTTCAAGTGCTGAGTTTATAGATGTACATGCACTAAGCATTTAATGCTATGTTTTGAAGGGTATAAGGTCAATTTTTTATCATTTCTTGCCATTCAAATGTAGAACAAAGATGAGAAGAGCATAGGAGAGATAAAAGAACTGCTTTGAATCCATTTGCATGGATTTCAACAATGATTCATCATAAATTTCATTGATCAAATGTATTTATCAAGTTTCGAGCTACGCAGTGTTAAATTTTTAATCTTTTAAAACCCTAGATCAATATTATGGCTTCTAGTTCTAAGAAAACCAAGGGAAAAGAAGGTCATGAGGTTCAGCTAGTCACTAATGAGGTTAAACAACCCAAATTTATGCCAATTTCAGAAATCACCAACAAAAATGACCCTACTAGTGCATTATCCATTATCCCATCCAAAGTAGTCATGGTGTAGGATGTAAGGAACTTTTATAAATGAAAAATTGGCACCATAGATAATCTTGAAATATTCCAAGCCTATGACAAACTATGCGAGAACAAGATTGTGAAGGACAAATTCTAGATAGTCGAGAGAAGGGGTTTGACCAATGCCCTAGTTTATCCTATAGGATTCAAAACTAAATGTATACAACTTGTTTTAAGTAGAATTCACGATGGATTTTTTTGGTTGGAAAAAGTTCTAGTAATGATTACAAAAAGGATAGTGCATAGGGTTATAGGTTTTCTAACCCTATATTGGCCTAAGACCCTATACAGTGATTCCAAGGAGATCATTGAAAAGAATACTAGTGCAAAATGGAATAAGAGGGGTATGACTATTGATACTAGCACTGATCCTCTTCTAGATTTTTCTATGAGAATAATATCCCACAAATTCTAATAATTGAGTAGATTGAATAGTGTGCCATGCATAGATGTTGATGTAACCTACAAACTAGTAAAGAGAGATCACACATATGATCTGTCAGAACTTTTTTTGCAACAGATAAATGAAAAACTAGGAGCAATAAGGAGATCAAAAGGTGCTCAATGCAAATTGGTTCAGTTCTTATGTGTATATTATTTTATGTTATAGAAGATTTTCCTTCTATAGGAAAGGTGAATTAGAATCCTAACAAAACTACAATTACACAAATCAATGAGTTCATTGATCAGATGGGTGACAACTTTGAAGCCCATATGATAAGCTATTTTGAGGATTTCAAGAAATCCATGAAGAAAAGGGTAAGAATACCAGTTTCTTTAGTGGAAAAACATATCAATGACATATGCTTCTTAGTTGATATTGATTTCGCCTATATCCAAGCAGCAATTCCAAAGGTGAGATGGTTAAGGCCATTGGGCTATGAACTAGATGTGGATGAAGCATCTGCAGCAATCACTGCATTGCTTGTAGAAGAAGTAGACAAGTTTGCTAAGACTTTTGGCACATATGATATTATTAGATCCAAATTTGAAATAGAGTTGAAGACTACCTCTATAATTAAGAAAAAAGTTAAATTGGTGAACAAAATAAAGAAAAAATTTGATGAATGAATTGAGGCAACAACAGAAGAAGAAGAAGAAGAAGATGATGATGATGATGATGAGGATGAACAAGGGCAAGGCCCAATGGAATTGACTCTAGGCCTAGGTGAAGATAAGGAGGAAGGTGCCAAGGAAGAAGAAGCTGAGGAAGCACCAACCCAAGTTGAGCCAAAGAAAAGAAAGGCAACAGTACAACCTCCATCCTAGTTTAAAGAAAAGAAGGTTGCTAAGCCAACCCAAGCCAAGCCACAGATACTAGTCACAAGGGCTACCACAAGGGCATCTTCACAAAAGGCTAAGGAAAAAATCAAAGAGAATAAGAAGGCCATTGAGTAGACTAGTGAAGTGCAAAACAAAAGAAAAAAATATGTAGCACAACTAGGTTTAGATGAGGAGGAGAGAACAGAGTTAGAAGATAACAACCAATTCAGAGTGGTATGTCATCCTCCCAAATCAGCCATAGATAAAATTTGTGAAAATATCAAGAATGCAGATTTTACTAATTTGAAAAAGTATTGATTTCAACAAGCTAAGTAGAGAAGAGAAAAACAAGATAGAGGAATCAGTATATGCCATGATGGCTGAATTTAAGTATACACTTCTAGAGCTAGACAATACCATACGTAGGGAATTATATGAGATAATTGAAAACAAATGGCATTATTGTCTAAAAATGGAAAAGGAGATAAGAGAATATTCCTTAGCACAAGCGATGTTTGACCTAACAAGAGGTCAAATAAAAAAGGCTAATAAGAAACATAGTGGCAAGTTCACACCAAAGTATAGAGCCTTTAGCATCCTACAAAACAAGATTGAAGATGTTGTCAATAAGTCCACAAAAGTATGGAACTTGATATATGGTTTGACTACTATCAAGGATGGAGAAGAAGATCCCCTTGAGGGACAAAACATTGAACAAGAAGATAAGGTAGAGCCTAGTGAAAAAGTGGAGGTAGAAGAAAAGGTTACAGAAAAAGGAGAAGAAGAGAAGAAGGAAGAAGAAAAGAAAGATGAAGAGGAGAAAAAACAAAAAGGTGAGGAGGAGGAGACACAAAAGCAAGATGAAACAACAATAGCTGAGTAGGAGTAGCAACAAGACCAAAGTGTGCAAGACACACAATTTCCACCTCCTAGCCCTCCTCATGTAACCATCACACCTACAGACACTATAACTATAAAGGATGTTCCTAACACTTCTTCTTAGAACATCAATCCTTTAACTGCAGAGGATCTCAAAAAGATCCTTGACCAATCCACACAACAAGAAAAATTATGTATGAATCCAATATTGGTCAGTATGGATGAATTAAAAAAGGTAGTAGCTGAAACAATTCAAGATAAGGTGAATCCACAAGAACCACCTTCCATCATCTCTATAGCTACTATTGGTCAACTTCAAATGTAAAAAGTTGTTACATTAGGAACAATTGACACCATAGTGCAGAAGCTGAGTGCAGAAGGAGACAAAGGTATAGAAAAAATAGGACAGACTATTGCATTTGATCCTACAACACAAACACAAAGTACACCTCCTCAAATTTTTATAATTGACCAAGGTAGCAGACATGGGGAGAAATAAGAAAATAAAACCCCTAAAGAGCAGGAGACAATACAAACATTGATAAATTTGCCTACTTTGGAGACTCCTCTGGAACAACCAAGTAGTGATGCAATGTCACTACAAATTTCAGCACCAAGATCAATTACTACAAAATTATCAAGGGTGCTTCACTATGGAGACCTTGAATTAGATGACAAGATAGTCATACCTAGTTATGACTCAAAAAAAATAAGCATTGATCAAATCATTGAGGTGTAGGAAGCATTGAATAGAAGAAAGAGGCAAGAGATACTCAGGAAGGAGTATAAACAAAAGAAATTATTACATTAGGTTAAGGACATCTTTATGGATGCCTTCAGCTTGTAGTCACTAGATGAGACAAAGCATATAATGGAACAATTATCAAATATTGTTGACTAGGTGACAAATAAAAACAAAGAAACTAATGTAAAACTTATGGAATGGTCTAAAAGGAAATTCCAAGGGAAGGTAAATGAGAAAATATCTAGTGAAATTGCACTTTCCTAGGTTGAATTGGCAAAGATGATTGACAATGTGAAAAAGGTACTTGATAATATATTCTCATTGTACAAAAAGTTGTGTGACTTTTCATACTTCACATACGAGACAAGCCAAAGAATAATGAGCCTAGAGATGAATATGAAGATTTCAAGCATGCAGATACAAAAAGATCCATCTCAAAATGAGAAGCACTTTAATCAAACACTCCACACCCAGAAGGAAGTAGTTGTGTTGATAGAAAAAGAGGCCACCATCAAGCCTAAACTGATGCAACTCCAATCTTCCATTACCCCACATTTGGAAGTACTCCATAAAGAAAAAGCCTATGCTGAAACTGTTCTCAAGAAAGATCATAATCTTTCTACTTTATATGGACTTGTTCACCTTGCTACAAATACTACCATCTAGCATAAGTCATTGGAAATTTCTTTGCATAATTGGGATGCAGCTCTCAAGATGATTATGGGGTAAATAGTGCATTTTTGGCAAAATATGGTCTTAACCCGTAGTACCCTTTGACATTTGTGTCAAAAAGGTGGAGATATAATAAGGGAGATATAACAAAGGGGGAGATACATTGTCTATCACAGCTAAAGAGTATCAAATATATCAAAATTTTGGTTACAGGAATGGATGGCACAATCAACTCAGGGGGAGTTATAAGAATCTTAAGGTCAAATAAATAATGCTTAGTTAAGTGTTTTCGACACTCATGTCAAAGGGGGAGATTTTTAGTCTCAGAATGGTTTTGATATTTGAGTGCCAACACACTTAACCACCTTCTACATCGAAGCCAAGTACACTATGCATGCTAAGTCAAAATTCCAACAAGTGCCAAGTGAAGATCAAATGCTGAGTGACTTTAGGTGCCGAGCATGATAAAAATGTTGAGTAATATATAGGTGTTGAGTCACAGATGATGCCAACTAGGATAGAATCACTACAGGAGCCGAGTGAGCTAGTTTTCTTATATATGTCAAGCATTAAGATTTAGAAAGTGTTGAGTAACACAGAATAGACATATGAATTTGAGAAGGTACAAACTTAGATGTAAACCATTTTTATGGCCGACATATGATGAGTCTTGAAGGACCTAAGTGATAAGATCAAATCTTTTGTACTTCCTATGCAATCTATATACAACCAATAAGAAAAATGGAGAAGGCATGCAACCAATAATAAAAGTGCAAGGAAAGAGCGGGAAAAAAGATTCAATATGGATAGTAGATCCATACCTAACCTTAAGTCTTCAAAAGTATTTATAAGGAAGACAAAATCTCATTGTGCATAAGAGAAAAGAAGTGTATGAGGAAAATATAGTAAAATTTAGAGTGAAGAGTGAAAGGACTTAGAGGAAGAGAGTAGCAATTAGATATTTAGTTGATTAGAACAAAGCAAGGGATACAGACAGATATCAGATTTTAGAGAATCAAGATCAAAGAGAGTAGATCAAGTGCTTGAATTCAACAATCAAGGATTGCAAGCTATCGGGTTTATTATACCTAATACTCTCTAACAATTGTATTAGAAAGGAAATCCTATGTTGATAGGCTAGCTTAATAGCTAGGTTGTAGATCCTTTGAAGAGGTGATTGAATTCTTTAATAGGGTGACAAGTAATGAAAAGTTTTTGTAAATCCTTTAACTAGGTCACTATTGATACAATGTAATGCCATTAATAGGGCAGACCTTTCACAGGGTAGACCATTAGAAGTGGTCAAAAAAATTATTGCTGTAGTGATTTTTTGGGTATCATCCCCACCCCAGTTTTACCTTCTTATTCCTAGAGGGTTTCTGGGTTACCAAAATCTAGTGTTATGTGTTGTTGATGCATGCGTTTACGTCATGTTTATTTCATATGTTTACATGCATGCAATTTACTTTTAGTTAAAAAATTTAATGGATAAAGTGTAATACTTTTGATTCAACCCCCCCCCCCCCCCCTCTCAGAAGCATTCTTCCCATTGGAATATTCCAACAGGTTCCTTATAGGGATCACTACAAAAGAGTGAAAATAGTAACTAGTTGTAGTTGGTGGTTTTTCCCAAATTGGGTATCCAAATTAAATCTTGGTGTTTATTGTGTTTATATTATTTCTTTTATATGTTTTCAACTCAATTAGAGTAATGGTAATCATATATAATAGAAAAAAGTTTTTTTTAAGCATTTACTAAGTTGATTCAGTCATTACCAAGTCACAACTTTTTATGTGTCTTTACGGAGCTTCAACAATATTCAGTTTTTAGTTTGCATTTCTATACTAATATCTAAGGGATCTAAGATTTATTTTAGTTGGATCTGATTCACCCCTCCACTCTCAGCTACTCCTTTTATATTTCCAACAATTGGTATCAAAGCTTTTCATGCTTGTGAAGAAGGTTTCAAGGACCTAAGCTAAAGATCAATATGTCTTACAAAAAGGAGATTCCCAAGCTAAATAGGGACAAATTTGCACCATGGCAAGGACTTGTGAGGTTACATCTAGCTACCATCAGTGATTTAGGTTGCAAATATCTTGATGTTGAATACAAGACTCCCACTAGAACATTATCAATTGAATATATTGCTAAAAAGAAGAATCATAATATCATGATGATTGATATTGCATTTGCTCTCAATTATGTTCAATTTGATGAGGTAAAGGATTGTAAAACTTCTCATGAAATGTGGACCAAACTAAAAGATATCTATGGAGTAGATGACAATGTAAAAAGAGCCAAAGTAGAAAGTCTTAGAGGACAATTTGATCAAATGAGAATGAGAGAAGATGAAAACATTGCAAAATATGTGGAAAGAATAAATTCTAGTGTAAGTGCAATCAAAGCATCTAGAGGAGACATTAAGGAGGAAACTATTGTATGTAAAGTGCTCAAGACTCATCTTCCTATTTATGAAATTAGAGCATCCATTGTGTTGGCTCCTGATTTAATAGATTTTGAATAACCAAGTATGCAAGGCAAGATTGCGTCTATGGGCAGCTATCTTCAATAATGGGCACAATTTGCCAAAAACATGGGCCAATGATAAGGCTAGACCCTTCTTCTTCTTCAGGCTCTACAAAACCTAGGTGGGTAAACCTCTTAAGATTTGATTATGTGACCAGTGTAATGAGCATAATTAAGATCTAGAACAACAGATGAAACCCCTAAATCTTTTGTACTTAACCAAGAAATCACAAGCATGAAATAGCTAATAGAATGACTCATGAAATTGGTGAGCTAAGCGAGGGTTAAACTTTGAATAAATTTCAACATAAAAGGGAAAAGATGATTTAATATGTTGAGTATTAGCAAGACCTAGGCATGAACAAAAAAACCTAATGATCCTATCTTTGATTAGTGCCTTATCTATCGGGCAATTACATGAATGACAACCATACATCTCGTGGAAATCTTTGACATAATTCCTACATTGATGCAGGAGCATTGTTTGTACCAGCTTATTTTCTTAGTTAATATAATTCCCCTTTCTATTGTGTCTATTCTGGTTGTTGGGTTGTGTCACCATTATACATCAAGATCCCTAATCTATCTTTCACATTGTGAATAAACATCTGCATCAAAATGAATCTCATACTTTGAGCTATTCCATCATGAAATTTGCAAACCCTATGATAAATATAAAGAAATTACATGGCTCTTTGTTCCATCAGCAAGATACTTCAATCACATACATTCCTAGATAAAATGCAACCTAATTTATTCTCTTGGTTCACAAATTAGAAGAAATTATAGATCCATGAATAGGAGACAAGATTTAGAATGAATGTAAACCCCTTTTTTGTTCTTTACTTATTTTCCTTGAAAATAAATACATGAAAGATGTACAAAAATGACTAACAAATCACCTAACAAATGAAAACTATTTACATAAACACTTAATTTTTGTTCATACAAGAAGAAATGTTGGGTGTGTGGCTTTCATAGCCTAAGTAGAACTCCTAGAGCTGAAAATTGAAAACCCACCAATGACCTTTTCAAAAGAGAAGAAGAAGGAACATATAGCCAAGAAAAAATTCCTAGATTTGATCAAAAGATGACAAATGTCCCCTCAAAATTCTTTCCTAAGAAGCTTAATAACTTCTCTCTACTTTCTCCCATCAATTGCTAATCATATCCCCTCTTTTTTTTCTTTCCAAATGTAAAATATCTGAGTAAAAACAAAAACCTAATAACCAGGCTCGGATATGTGCCAATTGATCAAATTGAAGAAAAAATACAACAAAGACCCAAAATAACTAGATACAAGAGTCACTAAACATGTTTAAGTTGTTCATCCATTGAATTCTACAAATCAACTAAAAACACCTGATAAAACACAAAAATCACTTTGAGAGATAAAACCTCCTATAGTGTTTACTAATGACATCTTGTGTAAAAACTAACTTCATACTTAGAAAGCTCATCTTCTCTTGGTTTTGATGGTATATTGGAGTGTGTGCTTTAGATAAAAACAACCCCCTAAAAGTCTTTTTGAAAAATCTACCATTGGCATGGACTCTGCCCTGTAACTTTTTATATTTTTAAAAATTAAAAATTTCTAAAGTTCATACTTTAGAAATAACCTTTGATTGATTTTAAAAAATTGAACGAGAACCCCTTTAAAAAAACAATTAAAAACACATTGTAAAGTCTTTCATTTTATGCCCTCATCCTACAAATTTGAGTCAAACCCCCTTTCAATTTTGTGCCACATGGTGGTATTTGATTGGGTTTGACCTACATAACTGGCACCATGTGTCATCATGTCATTCATCTACCTCACTGCCAGCTCATTGCCACATGTCAACTTTTTATTGGGTCACCATGTCACTATGCTAATCTCCCTACAACTTTGTCTTGATGACATAGTGATAGTCATCGAATGTGCCACATGTCACCATCTGGTGCATTAGAGGGATTTGGACTACCACATAAACACTAATCTCGATCTACCACATTAGCCAAATGGGACCCATGACTATCCTTCTAGATTTTGATTTTCTCGGACCAAATTTTTTGATTATTTTGCAAGTTACCATGTCACTTGCCAAAAAATATCACCATTTTCCAGTGGCAACATGGCACCTTCCTAGATTCTTCAACTTTTTTTAATGTCTTTGAACTTTCCCAATGACCTCAACTTGCATGTTCAAAATTTATTTAGCACCATTCATCCAGCTATTATCCATGTCAATTGCAGTCCCACACAATGCAACTCTACCTTTCCAAAAACTTCCTTATCTTAGGATAGCAAACACATTGTACATTATTATATTTAAAATCCTAGAAGACACTAGACATGGAAAATGTGAGATATATTGCTTTCATAGAATCTTTTCTTTCACGAAGGGTTTCCCATAGTTCAAATCCATAGAAGTAACAAGAACACCTATTGAAGCAAAAAAAAAGCACCAGAGTCAAGACAAGTTCTAAAGGAACACCCTCTAACTCCTCCTCCTAGCCATAAATTGATGGACTAATTTTCCTGCATAATAACTTCTCTCTTTCTCTAATAAATAATAACATGCAGACTAGTAAACTATAAAACTATTTTTAGAGGCCTCCTTTTAGATGGCATGTCTCCTATTCTTTTGACTATATTTAAAAGGAACATATTCCCTTCTACCATTGAGTACCCTATTTCTCATGCAAATATGGATGTCTCTACTTTTCTTTCCATGAATGCTCCCTTGTCTGCTTTTCAAAAATGGATTCCCTATAGCTGTTTGATTGATGCATTTTTATAACTCATCTCTCCCTTTGCATGTGGACCTTATTTTTTTCTCCTAGCCATGAGTTCCTACTAAAAATGTGGCTCCCATTGTGGTTTCTCTATTCCTTGATGTGGCTTCTATCCATTGAAGAGATCCCCTACCTTCTTACCTAATGTGAGCTTCTCTACAACTGATGTGCATTCCATTTAAAATTAAATTTGCTCCCTTTTTCATAGTTGTGGCTTCCATGAAGAATTTTTCCTCTTCTTCATGCATGTGACCCTCCTTTTAGACTGAGCCCCTAACCACAAATGTAGAGAAATTGATCCTAAAATGTGCACTAAGCCATGTCTAATGTGATATAAAGCCTACTAGTCTTTGCTTTTGAAAAATCTCCCTCCTCCACTGAAGACTAAGTTCTTTAACATTAGATTCCACTCAACACACCTATGACTTCTACTATGTTGCTTTCAATCCACCCAATTTCTGCTTGAACCTTTAGTTGCAATTGAATAGTAGGGTCACTGTTCTCCATACTAACATCCATGATTGACTCGATACCAATTGGAAAATTATGAAGCAACTTTCCAAATTACAAGACTCATACTTGGAGAACATACTTAACATCACTTAAGTAACTTACTAGAATTTGATTGCCATTGACACACATAATTTATTCAAGCACATCCTTGTCTGACTATGGAACTACATCATCATCTAGAGAAACTACCTTCTAAAGGTCTAAGAAAATCTATGGGAGATATATGTGGATATCATTCATTATTGAGAAGTATTTAGGACATTTTGCTTGAAGTTTAGCTATCATGAAAGTGAGACTCAAGCTTGTTCCATTGACATTGTCATGATCATAGTCTCTTCAAATTTCATGGTCTTTCATCATGGTGTTCAAAATAAGAATGTTGTCTTTTGTCATTCATTTAAATTGATGAAGACCATTCACTTCAATAATTATTGGAGGAAGAGGATGCAAAGAAAACTAGGCATGCATTGGTGCATATGTCTTCTTATCTGTAATAACATGAAAAACTATCCTTTTTCCAAAAAACTTCATTCCCCATATCTTATTAGTTTGATAGGATCAATTGGGCCCCAAAGTAGGTTTGGCTAATTTTTTTTTTTGTTTTCAAACACCTGAACTGTCAAATTGTTCCATAGAACATTTGATACTGATTTGATGAAGCATCGATCAATTTGTACTACTCTTTTTAACTTTTTAAAACTTATTTCACCTCTTTTTGAAATTGTGATTTTTGCATTAGGAGGTCCTTTGACAAGCCTTAAAACCTGACAAAAATACATAACTAGGCTCTAAGATGAATAATATTGATTCTCTATTTCACATACACTTATCTTGTCGAAACTTATCTCATGAAAAGGTTTTAGTCAAAAGCTATTGCCTATCAAAGTCATCTTCTTAGAATTTCCTATAAGCACACATGTTAGAAAAAAATAAATTGCATTCAGATTCGGCTTCAAAAACTAGGTAAACTAACACTTGGGGAAATGAAAATTGGGGCATTGATTCTCTATCATGAGGACAATATAAATTTGTGATTAAGGCTCATGACAAATAACTAGGTGCATTTGGTGAGTAGTCAAAGTGGGCTACTCAAAATTTGTAGACTGGAAATAATGTCAGAAAAGTGTTTTTGGCAAATGGAATTGACCTGGAAAATTGTGCAGATGGATTCATCGAGACTTGAAAATTGGGGCACTTGAAATACTTTCAGAGTAGGACATAGTGGTACAATCCATTAGATCTCATCTATCATAGATTTTGAGATATAACATCATGAATAGGGGTACTAATCAGTCTACTCATTTTGACACCAGTAAAAAGTTAGAAATTACATTTGGAATTATGCTTGAAAATTGATCAAACGGATTTTTCTTAAGCTCAAAATTGAAACATAGAATTTTCTAATTTCTAAAATGCAATATAAAATGAATTATCTCATTTTGGTTAACTAAGTCAAAGTTATAACAAGTCAAATAGGGCCTCCCAGAATATAAAACTAATTGCATCAGCATGACAACAATAAATGACCAACTTTGAGGAATTCATAACCTAGTCAAACAAATTTAGGATAACTCAAAATCTAAAACATAGTCTCTTTGATATGGACACTAGACACTCCCAAAGTAGCGACTCATGAAACATTTTTGGGTGTGAAATATTCAATTCCAAACATGGGCTACTATCACTATTTGGCACTTTGGTGAAAATGTAGAATTAACAATTGCTCAAAACAAGACTCCACAAAATGACTCAGAATGATAATTTATCTCTATGGAACATGTGGATATGTTGAATGGAAGGTGTTAGAAACATTAAACACCTCTTAGACTTCAAATGGATAGTTGAGTACAAATGCATCAAAAAGTGCTCATAGGACTTAATTTTTCAATGGTACTCAAAATCAAGGCTTCAATTTTGAGCCCCAACACATTGCTCAAGAAATGAGATGTGATCCAAATAAAAAATTAGGCTTGGATACTCTAGTAGGAAGATTGATAACTTTTGAACTAGACAGCTATGATAAGTATGTTCCTGCTTCAAAGATTATTGAATATGCATTTAAAGTTAAACTCTCACTCAAAGAAAAGGGTAAGAAATCAAAGTCTAGTCAATCATGAAGTGAGGAAGATGGAACATTAGAAGAAATTTTAGACAGTGATGTTGAAGTTGTTGAAGCCTTACTTGAAAAGAAGTATTCCAAGGAAGAGAAAATTACAAAGGTAAAGTTCCTCTAATCTACTTCTCTTGTGCAGAAGTTGGCCACATTCCTACTAGGTGTCCAAATAAGGAAATCAAGGATGAGAAGAAAAGAAATAAGCATAAAGGAAAGAAGGATTCAAACAACTACAAGAACTATAAGGACAAAGGTAAAAAAATACTTTTTTATAGCTAAATATTTTGATTATAGTGAAGATGAAATGGTATATATTACTATGGAAGATGAATCTAATGATGAAGGAGATAAGATGACACTTATTCCTCATGTTAGCAAAAATAATATATGGATTATTGACTGTGGCTTCTCACATCATATGACTAGTGACAAAACAAAATTTGAGCACATGGAATATTATGATGGAGGTAGTGTGAAATTTGGAAATAATGAACCTTGTAACATAGAAGGAAAATGATATATTTCATTGACTAAAGAACTTATATGCGACAATGCTTATTGGGTTGAAGGACTGAAGCATAATCTACTAAGTGTGGTATAATTGAATAACATTGGATTCAAGGTAGAATTCATAAATGGACAAGCCAAACTACTATATGGAAAGGAAGTTTGGTAGGACTTTGCAAGAAAACAATTTAAAATAATCTATTTTATCTTGATCTCAATGGTTGATCATGTTTTATTGCTCAAGTAGAAGAAAGATGGTTATGGCACAAAAGGTTATGTCATGTGAACTTTGATAATCTGGTTAAGATAAGAAAACATAGAAGAGTAAGAGGTATTCCTTGTTTGAATAAGCTTGACATGGGTCTATGCAAGAATTACTAAATTGGTAAGATGGGAAAGACCAGCTTCAAAATAAAAAAAACTATTAGAATAGAAAGCTATAGTGGAGAAAAAAAATTCATTCTTTTTATTGATGACTATTCTAGAATGATGATAGTAATGTATCTAAAAAAAAATTAGAAGCCTTTCAAAAATTCAAATAGTATCTAGCAAGAGTAGAAAATGAAACTAAAAGGAGGTTGAAATGGTTAAGATCAGACAAAGGTGGTGAATTCATCTCTAATGAATTCAATAAGTTTTATATTGAAAGAGGAATTAAAAGACAAGTATCAAAACTTGGTACACCATAATAGAATGGTATAGTTAAAAGAAGAAATAGATATCACAGGTTGTGCAAGAACCCTGATGATTGAAAATAAGTTTACTCTCAAATGGTAGAAGGGAGCCATCAACACTATAGTTCATACCTTGAACAGAGTTCAAATGAAGAAAGATTCAAAAAAAAAACTTATCAGCTATGGTATGGCTACAAACTAAGGTAAGTTACTTGAACATATTCAAAAACAAATGTTATATATTAAGAGAATCTAGAAAAGGAAATTTTGATGTAAAAGGTGATAAAGGCATATTTATAGGATACTCCTGTACAAGTAAATCATATAGATGCTTGAATTTTTCTACTCATAAAATTATAGAAAGTGCACATGTTAGAATTGATGAGTTTGTAGAAAAGAGTGAAGAGGAAAGCAACAAGGATCCAAAAGATTACAATAGATTTGTTTACTATGAACCTGCTACCCTACCAAATCTAAGAGAAAAGAAGCTTCATCTCCTAAGTCCCCTAAAATATCAATAGTTACCAAGTTGTAGATAGTGCAACCTAAGCTATTCTTTGAAGGACCTGAGTTAGAATTAGAGGCTACTGATCTAGTTCAAACTGAGCCCAATGGACTCAAGTCATAGACAGAAGGACCTAAGATTGAAACTAAAATTCAAGATGAACATGGTGGAACTCATTCAAGAACCAAAGATCTTGTGCTAGCAAGATATGTCAGAAGGCATCATGCAGCTAATTAGATTATTAGAAACAAAATAGATGGAACAATGACAAGAGGAAAACTAAAAGGTACATTAAATTTGAACCTAGAAGTGTTAAGGATGCTCTAGAAAATGAAATTTGGATTGAAGCAATGAATGAAGAGATAGAATAGATAGAAAAGAACAAAATTTGGACTCGTGTTTGTAGACCCAAGGATAAAAATGTAATTGGTAAAAAAGTGGGCATTTAGAAATAAGCTAAATAAAGATGGAAATGTTTCAAGAAACAAAGCCTAGATTGGTGTGCAAAGGTTATTCTCAATAAGAAGGTATTGACTATGATGTGACTCTTTCTCCTATGGCAAGGCTAGAAGGTGTTAGAACCTTATTAGCATATGTAACACATAGAACATTTAAAGTATATCAAATGGATGTTAAATCTACATTCTTGAATGGAATTCTTGATGAGGAAGTTGAAATTGAACAACCAGAAACTTTTGTAGATTGTAGCAAAAGAGACATGGTTTGTAAGTTACACAAAGCATTATATGGTCTCAAGCAAGCTCTGAGAGCTTGGTATAAGACTTCATAATTACTTTGTACAGATTGATTTTTAAAGAGTAAATGATAACAATAGTTTGTATATCAAGGAAGGACTAGATAAGAAGATTGTATTGGCAGAAATATTTGTTGACAATACCCTATTTATAGGAAATGATGACTTGTGTAAAGCATTTTTAGAAGAAATGAGTAAAGAATTTGAGATTTCCATGTTTGGTGAGATAAAAAAAATTGTTGGATTGTAGATACAGTAGAACAAAAATGGTATCTACATCACTGAATCTAAGTATATCAAGGAGATACTAAAGAAATTTAGAATGGAAGATTCAAGACAAGTTGGAACTCCTATGTCTATAGGACATAAGCTCTCTAAAACTGAAGATTCCAAAGAAGTAGATCAAACCACATATAGATCAATTATTGGAAAATTGTAGTATGTCGTACACAAAAGGCCTAATATTTCTCTAGTAGTTGGAATAGTGGTAAGATTCTTAGCAAATCCCAAAGAAAATCAAATGATGGAAATCAAGAGAATCATGAGATATTTGAAAGGTACTGAAGACTATGGTTTATGGTATAAACTTGGAGGCAATTTTGACCTGAAAGTATTTACTAATGTTGATTGGGCATGAAGTCTTGATGACAGAAAAAGCACTAGTGGAGCAACATTTTTTCTTGGTAAAAGACTAGTATCTTGTCCAAGTAAGAAGAAAATTTGTACATCTCAATCTACAGCAGAGGCAAAATATGTGGTAGTAGTAGTCAATTATTCTAACATTGTTTGGTTCAAAAACCCATTGGAAGGAGTGAAGCTAGAGATCAAAGACCTAGTAGTCATGTATTGTGATAACACCAATGCAATCAATATATCAAATAATCTAGTACTGCATTCCAAAAAAAAGCACATTGCAATAAAATATCATTTCTTAAGAGAATTGGTGCAAGATAAACAAACTTAGATTAGAATATGTTAATACAAAGGAATAGATTGCAGCCATATTCACCAAGCCATTACTTAAGGATGCACTTTTGTATCTAAGAGGTAAGCTATGTAAGGAAACTCAGGTGCGGAAACAACTTCCTACACTAATATCATAAGGAAAGTAGATGCAAATCCTATTAAAATCTTCTACACTTGCAGATTCAATATCATGTAAACAACAATATTACAGCCAACCATGCATACAGAAAATAGACAAAGAAAGAAACACATAACACAAAGATTTGCCAGTGGGGAAAAAGCTTTCGGTAAAACAACCCCACCCCTCCACAACCTACACAATGTATTATCTTCAACACAAGATTACAATACACTTGCAATGCAAGTTCAATAGCAACAATAGAAGACTCTAGTAGCACCTCAGTACCTACATACTCTCCTCTTCCACTCTATTGCATTACAACATGCAATACTCATTTTATGAACATCTTAAGACCCAAAAAAATGCCCACAAAGGAGTTGGGAATTTTTCATGGCTCAACCACCAAGAAACATGAACAATGCCACATGTACATCTAATACCAAGAAAAGGGCATCCATCCCTTGAATAGGCAATGATAGCTTGTCATAGAATCCACCAAAAATAGCGGTCACAAGAGAAGTTTAAGGGAATCCATCATACCAACCTATTTTTGGCATATTCTCTTACAGACACCAACCACTCATTCTTGGGAGCCCAAATAGGCCTCATGCCATAAGATTCTCTTACACCTGTCATAGCTCATTCCTTAAATAGCTCTTACATGTCATAGGAATCCATCATAACCATTTTAGCCATGATCTCCTTCACACACTTCAAGATACCAACACATGTAAGTGATCAACATGCCAACTAGACATGTACACTCACATTTACATATTATTTGCAAAAATACATTTTACAAAACAAATAATAATAAGAATAGGAATTATACAAGGTTGAGACACCTTATTCCTAACAAGCTAGGGGCCATTCCCCTATCTAAAATTCACCAAAAGAAGTTTAGTGAATGCATCAACCAAAACCTATTGAAGATCAATCAGTTGTTGCAGAATTAGTAAAGGGAATATTGCAAATGAATTAGTACTTAAGGTACATTGGTATACACAAAATTATTGTATTCATCATGTGTTCTCAGAGAGGGAAAAGTGTACTGTCATATCTCTGAGAAATTTTTTGGAACCAAAATAAAGTAAGGAATTAGAGGGGGAGAAGTTTTCCAAAGAAGAAGTTTGATGTAAGAGGGAGAAAGTTCTGAATGAACTTGGTAGCAATTGTTTTAGAAAGAATCTAGTGAAAGGAAGAGCTCATACTGATAGAGGGAGTTCTCAAGTATAAATCCAAAATTTCATTATGCTATGACATGTTGTGTTGCCATCAATTCCAAAGAGGGATATTTTTGGATACTGTTGTCACTTAGGTTTGAACCCTTGTCCAAAGCCTATGCATGAGGACAACCTAGTGAAACATGGAAACAACCTCCAAGGTATGGGACTTGAACTATGAGGTTGAGACTCTAGAGGAGGCTGGCTTCCTCTTACTATCAAGATGCACCTAACTACTCTTGGAGAGGAAAAGGGAGAAGGAGAGTATGAAAGAAAATCTACCTAATCTAATCTAAAGAGGTGATGCACCAAAATAGAGTGTTTAGACCAATCTCTGCCCATATATGCACTATTGAACTAGAATGAAACTAAGGATATACACATTCAAACTTTCTTTAATCTAATAATCACATGTAGATCAAAAGACCAAGATGAATGACACAAGGAAAGAGAGATTCACTTATATTATCATTCATAGGCCAAGGAAGTATAGTCATGTAGATTACAAATTTCCACAAAAACTAGTGGAGGTAAAGAGTTCTTGCACTTCACACCAATGACTGAAAGAGATAAGGCAGAAATCATATAGTTCAGAGGTACATGGAATTTTATATTGGAATTATAGAGCAACAATAGAGAACAAGAGAGAATGATCCACCTTTACAAAATTCACAAAAATTGGGTTTATAATTTAGACATAACTTGAGATTTTCCCTTCAAAACTATCCTGCAAGCACTGCCATCAAGGCTTTGCTAAGAATAATCATGGGGATCTAAGGAAATCTTATCAAAGTATAGCCTTTTGGTACCATGAAATCTAACTTTTAACTAAAATAGGGCCTTGAGAAGATAGAGGTGGTGCCATAACTATACTCTGACTAGGTAGATAGGTTCAATCAAGGGGTAGAGTGTCTCTGCATGCTTCACATTCACTTTTGGTGTTTGGGATTGATTATAGAAATCAAATCTACACAAAACCCTTGATTTCTTATCATTCTTAGTGCATGAATTAGTAGAGTCAGCGAGTCAACTAAACTCTGCAAGCAGGACGAGCCATGTGGACCAATAGCCTTTTATCTTTTCACCACCTTGCAAAGTCTCCCTAAGTTGACCATGTCTTTCATCACTAATTTCATCACTAACACCAACTCTTAAAACCTTGACCGTGATGGCTACAACATAACTGCTAGCCCTTAAGTATCAATCTTGGCCAAGCCCATGAAGACACATGTCATCTAGGCACTTTTTCGCTATGTGTATCCTCCAAGCACTTTCCCATAGTGAGATAATGCCCACCGTGGATTTGAATTGATTTGAAAATCGTGAAGACTCACCATAATACTACACTATCTCCTTAGAGCCTCTAGACCCATTAAACAACTCAGCACACCTAGTATCTAACTTAGCCTGAACTGGTACCATCCCTATAGTTTCATAACCCTTAGCCCCACCTTGCTATGTGTCACTGAGGCGCTATGTCACTATGGTTAAAATTCTTGCAGCTTTCCATAGCAAGATAGTACCCATCATTGATATCCATGAGTTCAATGATGGAGAAGATTTGTGCTTGCCTCCATAAGGTTTTTGATCCATGAATCCACTTGGAAATCACTTGGCACATCCTATAGCGAGATAGTGCCTACCATCGATTTCCTAGATCTATAGTCATAAGTAGAATTGTACAACTGCACACTGAGCTGGCTGAATGGACCAATAAAAAATTACCATTGTAATGTGACCCACCTAACAACTGCCACTGAGGATGAGTCGTAATATTGCTTTGGAGAAGGTTGGGCCCATTATGTCATCCATGCCACGTGTCACCTAGGTGCTATGTTGCTATGGTTAAAATTATCATAGCTTTCCATAGCAAGACAATGCCCACCATTGATCTCTGAGATCTGATGGTGGGCAAGATGGGTCCAATCTACCAATGTACTAACCAATGAGAACTGGTCACGTGCTAAACTGTCTAACAAGTCCTCATAGGGCCCACATTCTACACAGTCATACCTCAGCTAATGAAACAATTGACCACTATTGATATGTCTGACAAATTCATCCCTGGTATCCAATGAAACATACTTGGGACCCACCATATTTCCAAACTTCACCATAGGATCACTTTCGATCTGGCGCTATGTCACTAACTATGAGAAGCATAGATTTTTTGATAGTGCCATAGTGCCCATCGTAGATCTGTCAAAACTTGACACTAGAGAATCAAGGAAAGGAGGACGCACTGTACCACATGGCCAAAAAGTGCTATGTTGCCATAGAAAAATGATGTGCAACTTCCATGGCAAGATCTGATGGCGTGGGAAGTTGCAGGCTAGTGGAAGGAAAAAAGGTGAAATACACTAAAGTTTTAATCATTTAATTTTTTGGTATTTCTCAAGTATTAAAATAACATTAACCTAGGAACTAGCCATTGGGCAAGGTTTGTATTTGAATTCAAATTTTGGTAGGGCTCAAAAATAAGCAACAGATATAATTGATTAATTGTGTGTTATCTTTGATGTTACACAAATGTCATATCTTTATTAGTCAGTATATGTTGAGTTGACTCAGGTAGTGAAGACAGTTCTCAATGTCTACTGAGCTCTCTTATGTTTTCCTAGTTCAAAAGGGAGTGTCTACTAAGTTCATTAATGTATTAAAGGAAAGATGTAATCTGATGCAGGAGCATCTTGCAAGGAAAAATTAAATTATTAGAAAAAAAAAAAAGAGAGAGAGAAAAAAAAAGGGGAAAAAAAAAAAAAAAATTTGTGGAGGAGAGAGAAAGTGACAAAAATGGAAGGAAAATAATTAAAAATAGAAAATAGGAAAAGTGGAGAAAAGAGGAATCTTTATTTTCAAGGTGCATGGGTGGCATAAATAGAAAAATAATAAAAATAGTTGTTATTCCATTAATTGAGGTGTGTAGGTGGCATCATGCATAGAAAAATAATAAAAATAGCTATTATTCCATTAATTGAGGTGTGTAGGTGGCATCATCCATAGAAAAATAATAAAAATAGTTGTTATTCCATTAATTGAGGTGTGTAGGTGGCATCATGCATTTAATATTTGTTGTGATCCACAAAAGAAATGTAATTTTCTAATTGGGCCACATAGTGGTGCTTAGTTGTATTTAGGTGGAAATTCTAGAAGGTTGTAGATATTGTAGAAGGTTGTGGAGATTCTAGAATGTTGTGGATAAATCATGCCTTGGGTGGTAAGTGCCTATTTAAGAAAGGCCTATTATCATTTGTAATAAAGTTCAAGAAATGGAAGCTCTTCTAATGGAAGTTGGAGAAATAGAACCTCTTCAAGACAAGCTCTTCAAGTAGAAGCTCTTCAGATGTAATTTCTTGTAGAAGCTCTTAGCGAGCAATCTCTCTTATATGGTAAGAATTTGGAGTTTTTCCATTTGGAGAATATTCTAATGAATTTCAAGTATTAATGGAAGTTTTATGAAGCATTTTGTCATCTCTCTTGTCTCCATATTTTTGTGTTTTTGGTTGTGAGTTGGTACGGGTGGTCTTTGATCTAGCTGGCCCCCCTCTCAAAATCTAGTTATTGCCGATCGGCAGACATGGCCTTAATATAAAATGATATATAATAGGATACCTCTCATATGGTCCATGCCTTTACTCAACTAGCTGTGATGGCCTCCTGAATGACTATGATGACTGCCCCAGGCTATAGCATCTATCTTTCTATGTTCCTTTGCCTATGGTATCCATCCAACTGTGCTTGATGGGTAGCTCGCTTCGCCCATAATGCAGCTACCTCACCTCAGAGTCTCTCTAGCTCTACCCGCTCCTTCGGCCCTATATGAATACCCATCCCTGTAAACTCCCTGACATCCACCTATTCCTATAGGACCACCAAGGCCTCCTATTCATTGTCTCCTCCATCCCTCTGTACCTGTAGCTCTTCCTGTATGGCTGCCATGGCCTACTTTATGATGTCTTCTCATGCCTGCTACACTTGTGCTACCCCGTGTAACCAGGCTACCTTTGCACAGAGGCTATCCTGCTCAACCCTCACCATATCTGGGTCCTTTGTTGGCTCCTATATCTAGCCCCCTATTGGCACTTGTACCTATACCTGTGACTTCTATCCTGGTGCTTGTACTATTGCTAGCCCTGGCCCTCTCCTTGCTTGGGCTCTACACCCTCGCGATCCCTCCTATGCCTCCTGTGTTGGTGGTGGCATCATAGCTTCCTGCCCACCATCCCTTGCTCCATCCCCCTCCCCCTATGCCTACTCTTCTGGTGGAGGCACCCCAGGCACTCTAAGTTTGACTCACTGGTGGGCTTCCCAACACTGTGCATATGTCGGTGTAACACCTGCATCCCACCTGTCCTATCCATATACCCATGGCACTGTTGGCATAGATACCTATGATATGTAGGCTAACTAAAGGTTGGTCTTGTGCCGCCATAGTTGATCATACTCTTGAGAGATAATAAGGTATAGGAATCTATCTGGTACTACATCATGTGTCCTCCCAAACTATCGTCACACCCGAGAAGGCATGTAATGCATGATCACATGCATGTACCACCCAATGATCCAGCAGTTAGTCTGTGTGTATAGGAGGTACATATGATCCACTATGTCATCCTCCTCACCTACTGCCAGTGTCCTACCCTACCACTCTACCGCATCATATAGAGTCCACTCAAACATAATGATCTTATCGATACAGTGGTGCAAAAATCCCATTGACTCTATAGTTGTATACTAGATCAAAGGCTAGTATCTATAAGTGAATAGCTTGCTAAGCTTCCTAGTCTCCTGCTAGGTGATGGGTCATGTGACTCTGATATGCTCCCATGACCAAACCATCAACAGTGTCAATCCTAGTCCCATAGTCTACTGCATATGATAGGCACACATGTAAAAATTGTGCTATAACTTTGCTAGGATTGTCTGTCCCTAGTAGTAGACCTCTTCGTCCTCTTATAGAAGGGTGCTCAACACCCATGCCTAGCCAATAGGCCACCCATGTCTTGCATGATTAGGTAGCATTTTCCATATGAGGGAGGCTAGATATACTACCAGCCTCAATAATCTCTGCTCTAGAGCTCCCCTCCAAGATAGCTACGATTGCTAGATCAATAGTCTCTGCCACTGTCTATCAAAGCACTCTCTCAAAAATGGATTTGACCCCTCCAGTACATACTCTGGATATGCCCCCCAGATGGGCACTCGTAGGATCTACCACATGTCTAGCAATGTGATAGTAGCCTCCCCTATTGGCAGATGGAAGCTCCCTATGGTCATGTGCTCTAGTCTGCATCATTGTACATATCCCCAATCTACATCAATCAATCGCTCCTAGGTCACTATGGTCGGAAGATAGTGCTCCCTTGAACTAAAAACCACTATGTCCTCCTAAAACATAGACATGCAGAGAGTTAGTATTTCTAGCCTATGTCATCCCTAGAATGGGGCATCTTCCCTTGCCTTCTACCAATTTTTCCCAATCAGTAGAGCCACTAATTGGCATAGACATTGATAAGTGCAAACACTGATCAACAAAAATGAAAATCTATGTAGATGTTGATTAGCATGAATGACAAACCTTTTGTCATATATGGATATGATGACTTGTGTTCTATTGTTTCTATTTTTCCTAGTCTATCTTTTCCATCCATAAAGACAATAGGATGAAACCTATCATCTGCGCAAAGTCCCATCTCTTTTTTAGTGTCTGTGCATATGACAAGATCGATCCTGTCATCTTCATGGATGCCATGGCTACCACATTGTCATATGCATAGATGACAAGGTGTAGACTATCATCTCCACCACCTAATTTATTGTGCAATAAATGAGCCTAACCTAGCCTAGTCTTCCAAAAACATGAAGAGGATCAAATGACTTACCGATGGGCCCATCTCGACTACTCATTGGTACTCCTGAATGTGCTCACCAAGCTGTAATTGATCAATGGGGTCCATGCTTGCTCTAGATGATCTACTCTCAAGGTGTGATAATGGCCCTCTTTGGTCCCCTCGAAAGCTTATATAGGCCCCTTGCAGACCCCGTTTGAGCCCATGTCTTTCCTAAGCCATGTTTGTCCCACGTTGACCTATAAGTCATGCAAATATTGTCATTTATTCCTTTTTTCTCCTTCTCCTTCTTTTTCTATGACCTTTTAGCAAAAATTGTCCAAAATTTATTTTTTGCGCAATTTCTGCAACAGGGTACCCTCCTCCTCTGTCGTTGCCTATAGGACTCTTACCTTCTCTAGGGCAACCTATATTTTCTTTCCTTTGATATGATGTTTTCGTGACATAATATCAAAGAGGGTAAAAATGTAGATACTTAAAATCATCCCTAAAGACTATATTAATTTATTAATATTACCTATGACATTGTAATTAATTATTAGTTAATTAATTATATTGGTCACATTCTTCTACTTATTTAATTTAATTAATTAACTAAATAAGTTCATTCTCCTAAGTATTTAAATTTAATTTAAATACTCCTAGCTCTAATGTATTAAATTAGTTTAACACATGATCCTCCATGTTTCCCATTTTTTAAAATAAATTTTATTTATTTAAATCCACACATCCCATTAATTATTCTAAACCTATGATTAAATTAAATCCTATTTAATTTAATCTTAAGCCTAGCTTAAAACTTAACCTATACCCATCATTTTTATCCTCTTAAGCCTACTTCTTCTTTTATCCCACTTAATCATCCTAATCTCCTTCCTGATCTCCTTCATTAGCCTAAGTGTGTGCTCACATGTGTGAGAAGACATGCCTACACACTCTCTTTTGCACTATTGTCTCCCACTCTTCTTCTCAAGTTTTCTTACACATGTGTGAGAAAAATTTGAATTTTTGACTATTTCTATGGCTTCCATGTCACCTTATGTGGCACCTACATGGATGCCACCTCACTGGGCCCTCCCTCAAGCCTATAAATAGAGGCCTTGTCTAAAGCACTTTTATCTCCCATTCTTGCATTGTTATCATGTTGGTTTGAGATTCGAGCTTTCATTATAATTGAGTTTGAATGCTAGTTTGAACTTTCATAGTATCTATTATGGTAGTTTTCATGGTGATTTCTAGATGCATACTAACCATTTGGTAGCTGGTTTAGCTTTTCATTTGCATCATTAGTCTAGTTTACTTTTGTATTTACATTTCCTTTGCATTTACATGTTAGTGTAGCTTGCATGCTTAGTTGGTTTTCTTGGTTGCATTTCATTTTCATCCTCGAATGCCTTCAACTATGGCTTTCACCATAGCCATTTCTTGAGGTGGTCTTCATCTCATGTACCTTAGGTTCATACTTCATCATCACTCATATTTGCATATCCACATTCAAGGGATTCACTACATTTTTTTGTTTGAGAGAGCACACCAAACATACCCCACATCTTAACACACCAACAAGGCCTCTCATGGGTGTCTTTGTTGAGCTATAGAGGTGGCTTGAGGGCTTGATTTTTTGGTTGTTTTGAGTTGCAAAACTCAAGAAAGTATTATTTAAGATTTCTTTCATTTTGATGAGTACTTGTTGCATGTTTTGATTTGAACTAATGTTTGTTTGTTTATTCATGCTCCTAATAGGTCACTTCTTCTAGCATATAGACCCATAAAAATATTTACCATGCATCCATCTCATACATTCACTAAGTAAACTAAAATACCATGTAAAGCATGTAAGCAAGCAAACATTCATACACATACATGACACCATATATGATTACCCAGAAACTCTCCAATCAGAAAGTAAAACTAAGGTGAGGATGACACCCATAAATCTTCACTACTATAGTAATAAAATGTATCCAATGAAGGTTACAATATTTGATCATGAAATATGATCTACCCTATGAAATTTTTTCCCTATTAAAGGCTTACAAAGACTATTAGGTCTCACCCTGTTAAAAGATTTCATATAGCCTATTACGACTACTCTGTTAAGAGATTTGACTAATTCACCTGCTAGAATAATTTAGCAATGATCCTATTGTTAGAAATTGGTTACTTGATGATAAATCACCTCTAAACTAATGTATTCTCCATCCTTCTTGATCAGATGCCTTGTTGTTGTATACTAATTCTTTGTTCTCCTTTAACTAATTCTATAATGCAATTTCACTTCCTTAGCCACCATGAATGCTCTATTTGTGCGTGCAAACTTCTAGCTTTTCTTCTTCCACATACCATAGGTAGTTTATTTCCCCCTTAATAAGACTTAGGTGGCTTAAGGGTATGTATGAATCAACCAAAATGATTCATTAATTTTTCTACTTAATCCTTCCCTTTTTCTGATTGGTTGCATGTAATTCATAGGGATTAAACTTAAGATTCACCCTTATCTCCAAAATATCATAATTCAATCTTTAAGTTGGCTCAAAAATGGTTTACATAGTTGTTTGTGCCATTACAAAAAACTATGAAAAAATTGTCTTACTCAACATCTAAAGTCTCTGATGCTTGGCATATACTATTTTCTATATTATGACTCAACATCTACTATTTACTCAGCTCTAGAATGACTCGGCATACACTGTTTGCTTGGGACTTGAGTGATTCAGCACATGAGTGGCTTGACACTCACTATGGACTTAGCATGCACTATTATATACATGTTGTGCTCAGCATGTACTCCTTGTTCAACATGAACTAAGTAAATGACTTAAGTGTGTTCATTATTCAAAACCAATCTGATATCAACAAAATATTATAAAGCTTGATAATTAGCATACAAAACAAACTCCTTAGGAAGAATATTGTGTCTCCACTTCTTCAATGCTTGAACTATTGCATAAATTTTTTTATCATAAACATAATATTTTATTTCGGCATCATTCAACTTGTCACTGAAATAAGAAATAGGTCTACCACCTTGGGTTAAAAGAGCTACTATTATAGTATCAATAGCATCATAGTCAACTTGAAACACCTTATTAAAATCTAGAAGTGCTAAAATAGGTTGTTTTTTAACTTTCTATTTCAACTGATTAAAACTCTTATCTACTCCTACAATCCACTTAAATTATTTCCTATCCCTTCTCATTGTTTTAGCCAAGGGTCCACAAATACTGCTAAAACCTCTTATGAACTTTTTGGAAAAACTAGCTAGTCCATGAAAAGATCTTACCTTTGTATCGCTCTTTGGAGTAGGCCATTCAAGGATAGCCTTTTCTTTCTTCAGGTCCTTTTTCAGACCTTCTATTTAGAATATCAATCCTAGGTACACCAACTCTTTCTTCACAAAATTGCACTTCTTTAGGTTTATAAACAAATTTTCTTCCCTCATCTTATCAAACATGTTTTGGATATGCATTATATGATAGATTTTATGTTGGAAATATAGTAGGGAAATTAAACTCTACGAGCAGGTGTGAATCATCACTTCAAACATTTAATCATAAAATCATTCGCCTCACATCCATCTCATAATTCATAAGTGAACTGAAATAGTAGATTAAGCTATACATCTAAAACATGTCAATAAATAAACATTCACAAAAATGTATGACACAAGATATGATTACCTAGAAACCCTCCAAGGAGAAGGTAAAACTGGGGTGGGGATGACACCCACAAATCTTCACTACTATAGTAATAAAGTGTATCCAATGAAGGTTATAATGTTTTGATCATGAAACATGATCTATCCCTGTGAAAGATTTGCCATGTTAAAGGCTTACAAGGACCATTAGGTCTCGCCCTATTAAAGGATTTCTACACCCTATTAGAAGTGTTCCTAAATAAAGGATGTCAACTCACAATAAAGTAAGTGCGCTATTAAAGATTTTAGAATAGCCTGTTAAGACTACTTTGTTAAGAGATATAACTGATATAGCTATTAAAATGTCTCAACAAAGATCCTTTGATCAACACTTTGTTTCTTGATGAAAAATCACCTAAAAAAATGTTAGGATTAACCTTAGACACAAATAACAATTACATGCAAATATCAAAAATATCAAAAAATAATTAGACCACACATAAGAAAACACAAGATACCAAGATTTAAAGTGGTTCACCTAAACCCTAGGATACATCCACCAAAGAGAAAGTCCAATATCATTACGATCTAGTGATTACAATTTGATTAGAATCTTTAATCCCTTATAGCTCAATTTTGCAGCAAGAAGCAATTTTCACATCACCCATAATGAAAGCCCCTAACCATAAGCTCTTTTATACAAGTATTTTTACCACTTTAGGGTTATAATTAATAATTACATGTTGGCTCAAAATCTCAATAAAATAGGGCCCAATTTTTTTTCGTTAGCCCCAAAGATTTAGGAATTATCTACAGTAATTCCTTGATTAATCACAACAAACTAACAATCTCCCACTTGCAGACTGAACATGTAGCTATGTCACTACTCCATGGGGCTCCCACTGCATCAAACCACCCTAAACTCTGTTATTCTTTTATTTTTTTCAGTCTAGAAGACCAACCGAAGCTAAAAATGATTTTAGCTTCTCCCTTGTCACTACCTTTTTAAACATATATGTTGGATTGTCATCTATATGTATCTTTTTTGACTTTAATTGTCCATCATCCAAAATTGACCGAATGAAATGGTACCACAACTGAATGTGTTTTGTCTTTGAATGCAGAGATGAATTCTTTGTATGATGAATGGAAAATTTGCTATCTATAAACAAATAATTATCCCTCTATGGGTGTCCCAATTCTTCCAAGAATAATTGAAGCCATATCATCTCCTTGGCTACCTTTGTAGTAGCAACACACTCTTTCTCTTTAGTGGATAAAGTAGTAACCTTCTGCAATCGAGAAACTAAGCTCACTACGACCCCACAAATAGTAAATATATAACCTATAGTACTCCTCTAGGTATCAATATCCCCTGCCAAATCTGAGTCAACATATCCCTGTAAATCAGTTTTAGAGCCCCAAAATGGAGACATGTGTACTGGTTGTTCCTCTCAAATATTTGAGAATCCATTTAACTACATTCCAATTCTCAAGCCTTGGATGACTCATATACCTGCTAACTTCTCCTACTACATGTGCAATATCTAGCCTCATACATACCATAACATACATCAAGCTTCATATAGTTGAAGCATAAGGTACTTTAGACATCTTTTCCTCCTCTTCTTTTGTCTTTGAACACATCTCCATAATCAACTTCAAATAACTAGGTAAAGGTGTGCTCATAGCTTTAGCATTCTCCATAGAGAAATGTTGCAACACCTTCACAATATAATTAGATTGAGATAATGCCAATTTCCTATTCTTCCCATCTCTGCAAATCTTCATACCAAGGATTTATTTTTCCACCCCCAAATCCTTCATAACAAATGCATGTGCTAACTAGCATTCAAACCCCTTAATATAATCTTGTTGGAAATATAAGAGGACTAATTGAGAGGGAAGGGGTGAATCAATTACTACTAAAATAAATATCAAATCCCTTAGATGTCAGTAGAAGATAAAATTTGAAAACTGAATACAATTGATGCTTAATAAACACATATAAAATGTTGTAGCTCAGTAAGTGTTGAATATACTTAGTAACTAATTAACTTTACAAATCTTAAGATATTGTCAGTGATTATCATTACTCTATTGCAAGTATAAAAGAAATATCATGAACGTATATGACACCAAGGCTTAACGTGGAAACCCAATTTTGGAAAAACCACCAATTGTAACTAGTTACTATTTTTCACTCTTTTGAAGTGAGACCTATTAGGAGCCAACCTTGTTAAAGGTTACAAAACACACTATTAGGTGTGACCTTGTTAGAGGATTTAATCACCTTGTTAGGAGTGGCCTTGTTAGATGTCTTGAAAATAATTCAATAGAATTGCCACCTTGTTAAAGGATTTATAAATGGATGTTAAACTAACTCTGTTAGGAGATTTAGATCACTTTTACAATGGTTAGAGAGTAATAATGAAATGACTTGATTGAAAGGCAATTGAATTGCTGATTATAGATCTCTATTTTGGCTTGTTCTTAATCCTTCTTGATAAAATATAGCTTTTATGATCCACAAGAATATTCTACTTATCCTTCAAATTCACTTCCTCTCTTCATCTCTTGTAATTCATTCATTACAACTTGCACACTTTAAAACCACAAGTTGACCTTTTATTTATATCTTTCATATTTTCAAATCAACTCAAATACAATTTAGAATAACTAATATTCATCACCATAGTTAGTTAGAACCAATAGATAAATAAATTGAGCTTAATATTGTAAAATAAGGAAATCCTTCTTTAGCTGACCCAGCTCAGTAGAAACTAAGTCAAAAGTGATTTCCTATGTTAACCAATAGAAGATCAATTAATAGTGCAAAATTGTAAAAATATTTTGTTAATCGAGTGAGCTCAGTTAATACTAGTTCCATCCAACTTTCCTTCATTAACTAAGTGAGCTCAGTTGACACTCTTCTTTTGCATGATTTCCTTCGATGCCCAAGTGGACTCGGTAGACACTATCTTCTACATAGGAATGCTTGGTAGACATGGAAAACTATATTCATTGCCTAAGTGAGCTTGGCATGCACTAAATAACAATGATATGACATTTGTGTAACATGAAACACAACACACAGACAACACACAATTGATTAATTGTATCCAAAAATCTCCCTCTTTGGCATTGATGGAAACACAACATGTCATAGCACAGTGAGATTTTGAGAGCAAGACTCCCTCTATCAATAAACTTCTATCTGCAACAATTTTCTAACGAGTTCATTCTCATTTGATGTTTCCTTTCCATATCAAACTTCTCCCTCTTTGACTTTCCTTCATAGAACTTCTCCCTCTTTGAAAAAAATTTAGACGCATATGACTATAAACTTCTCCCTCTTTGATAACACATGCCAAAGACCATAATTCTATTAAGTATCAATGTACCTTGAGTACTAATTCATTTGTAATATACCCTTGTCAATATTGCATCAACTGATTGATCTTCAATCTAGTTCTTGTTGATGCATCACTAAACTTTATTTAGTGAGCGTTAGATAGGGGAATGACCCCTAGCTTACCTCTTAGATACAAGAATGAATCTTTAAGTAATAGCTTGGTGAAGATGTCTACAATCTATTCTTTTGTATTCACATATTCTAATCTAACTTCTTTATCTTGCACTGATTCTCTTAAGAACTGATATTTTATAGAAATGTGCTTTGTTTTGGAATGCATCACTAGATTCTTTGATATGTTGATTGCACTAGAGTTATCGCAATATATGAATACTAGATCTTTGATTTCTATTTTCATTCCTTCCAACAATTGTTTGAACCAAAAAATGTTAGAATAGCTAACAACTATTGCCACATACTCTACTTTTGATGTTGATTGAGATGTGCAATTTCACTTCTTGCATGTCCAAGATACCGGTCTTTTACCAAGGAAGAAACCTCTACCACTAGATCTTTTTCTATCATTAAGACTTCCTACCCAATCAACATCAGTAAACACCTTTAAGACCAGACTGCCTCCAAATTTGTACCATAAACCATAATCTTAGTACATGTCAAATATCTCATAATTCTTTTGATTTCCATCAGATGGTTTTCCCTAGGATTTGCTAAGAATCTTGCCACTATTCCAACTGCTAAGGCAATGCCAGTAGTACATTTGGGTTCATTTTTTGATCTTTATTGGTCAAATATTTGACCCAAATTTTGACCAACTTTCGACCAACTTTGACCAGCCCATTGGTCGATAATTTTCTAGTTGAAATTTTGACCAACTAGCTGGATGGTCAAAATTTCGACCAATCTATTGGTTGAAAACCTGCCAAAGCCATTGTATGGGTTCAAAAAGGAATTGGTCAAAATTTTGAACAACAAAGGTAGAAAAAAAATTGCACATTGGCAGAAATTTCAACCAAGAAAGGTGGAAAAAAAATTAGACGTTGGTGGAAATTTTGACCAATAAAGGTGGAAATTTCGACCAACAAAGGTGGAAAAAAAATAGACATTGGTGGAAATTTTGACCAATGGAGGTGGAAATTTTGACCAACAAAGCTAGAAAATAATTAAGCGTCACCATCTCCTCCTCTCACCCTCGAGACAAGAAACTCAAGCTCACACATGAAGCACCAGTCTTTCTTCTGACCTAAGTAGACCCAAAAAATAGTATAGGTTATTGTTTTTGCAAGCCGCAACTAATATTGCAATGCTTGTGTCTAAGGATAAATTTATTGAGAAATGATAACATACATTTTTGAGAATGTGATCCATGGAGTAGATAGGCTGCAAGAGGTTTTGCGTATATCAGGCACTGAAGCACCATGTTAGTAAAGCAACTTCTAATAGACCAGTGGAAAGGCAAAGATCATGAATAACAATCTACCCAAAAACTAATTCTTTACATTTACAAATTACAAGAATTCACAAACAAGATGTACGCTAACCCCTCCTCGAATTGAACCTACAATTTAACCTATTATACTTATATTTCAATGTAAATGATGCAAGATTATAAATCAACTCATGTAGATATTATCATTCTACCATTCTGAACTTTGAGATTGGTTTTTCTAACAGTCATTTGGATTGCCATAGACCATAAATCAAGAGGGGAAAGCATGTGCTCTCAAATAGAATAAAATGTTGGCACATACCTATCTTTCACATTCCAATTCCAATGGACAAGGTCAGCAACACAGATATTATGCAAAGTTATTGATAATAGATTCTAAGGCATACATTCAAATGGAAAATATGAAAATAAACAAGTGGAATAGCCTCAGTTATTTACCTTTGGTAACACCCTGTTTAGGGAAAACTCTAGTGCATGTTCTTGCTTTGTTGCCTACATACATTTCTATGCAATAGTGTTCTCTTTCACATGTGGGGGCAAGGGAGACAAGGAGGCTCCTCTATTGTCTCCTTGGCTATGCAATAGTTCTACGACACCCTACCCCCCTTTCTCTCTCTATACAATAGTTGAAAGGTATAATCCACATCTGAAATGTGGAAAGTTAACAAATTTATTCTAGTTTACTCTCTGTTTTTCTTTTTCATGTAATAGGAGACCGTGTAGTAATGGAGTTGTGTTTCCCTAGCACACAATCTAATTCATCATTAAATACAAGACCCTGACCAAGAAGCTCCTCGTCCCTGCATTAAATTTGAAATAAAGGTGAACCAACTAGATAATGGGCTAATAAAACATGCTTTATTACTAGTGAGAAGCATTAAAAACTAGTTCACTTTGCATTTTTAACCTTGGGCAAGGTCTTAGAAACATCCTCGCATTGAACCTTTGATGTAAAGGAGAAGTACACAAGCTCACAACCCTCGGGAAGGCTTTCTTAGATAAGAAGTTTCTAAGCAGACACAAATCCTCACTAGTAATGCTGTTGTGATTTTCTTATTTAAATCCAAACAAAGTTGTATTATCTTGGGCAGAGGAGACTACTCTTGTTTGTGGTTAAGGATCCTTTAGGTCAGTAGAATCACATGCAAACTGGATGTGACATTGCAGTAAGAAAACTGTAATAAGAGCTAGGAGCTTGCCTAGTCAACAAGGCTTGAGACTGGACACTACATGAAGTATTTGTAGGATTTTGAGTCTCAAGCATCACCAGCTCAAAATAAAACTAAAAAGGAAACTTGGCAAATAAAACTAAATAAAAATAATATTCTTGAGTAAGCATCAACATTGTATGAACAATACCATTACAATGCACTATACTTGGTACAAATATATTGTTGGCTAAGTATAAAGAACATTGGTGGTGAATTCAAGTCCAAGCTGCAAACACAAAGACATTTACATAAAAACTAAGCAACCCTATCTAGCAAGAAAAGATATATAGAGATTTCCAACTCAAATTACAAACTGATGCTAAAAAACTTAAACTAAAAGAATTGTTCTATAGAATAATAAAGAAGAAAGATGAAGAATCAAACACCTGAAGGATACAATGTTGATGCAGCTTCAGAAAGATCATCCGAAAGACATCATATGCTTAGGTTGAAGGAGCTTTGAGATTCATTACTACACTTAGAATGGGATCATCTTCAATCTTCTGAAGACTGAAGATGAGCCCATTCCCAAGTGTAGGAATGAATCTCATATAATGCAACAAAGAAATAACATCAATGAGAGTAACCATGCCATCTCTTAGCATTCTCAGTATTATCATTGGCACATAAAGAACTAGGCTACACTTCACAATGCCAAAACCTTGAGTAGAATTCACTATCATTATGAAGTGTAGCCTGGTTCTTTATGTGAACAAGATAATGCATTCTCAGTATTATTTTTGAAGTTGGTTTTTTTGAGTGTATTTTAATTTGAGTCCTTGATGGCTTAATGTTGTTAATTAGATTGATATATATATATATATATCTATATATATATCCATGCTTCTTACATATTCTTCACTCTCACATTTTATTCATGCATGATGAATAAAATGTGAGAATGAAGAATATGTAAGAAGCATGTAGATATGAAACAGTAGCAAAGTGTATTCTAAGGCCATATCAGCGAAGGAGTAGCAAAGTCATATATATCACATAAATGTGATCAATAATTCAAAGAATCTCTATCAAAAAATTAGTTTTAAGTTAGAGATCTATTGTTTCATTCTAACAGGTGAATCAGTCCAAATCCTCTAACAAGGTAGACTTAACAGACTTTTGTCAAATCTCTTTATCGAGTGCATACTTCGTTGTATGTTTGTTAAACCTCTAACAAGGTGGACCTAGTAGTCCTAATTGCTCCTAATAGGGCTGATCATTAGAAGTGATATACTACAATATTGAAGTTTTGTGGGTATCATCCCCACCCCAGTCTTACTTTCTATTTGAAAGGTTTCTGGGTCAACAAATTGTTGTATTTGTGTGCCATGAATTTTTATGGTTTTAGTTTCTCATCCATATAGTTAGATCTAATTTAATTAATTAAATTGTTATTGGATTATTGAAACTAAGAATTAAATTGTATAATTTTTTTGAGGTTACCAATTCACCCCTCCCCTCTTAGTAACCTAGAATAGTCTTAAATATTTCCAACAATTAGTATCAAAGAATTTGTGGTTCTTAGGATAAAGCTTGACAACTTGAGAAAACATCAAGGAGAATGGACATATTCAAACTTGATAAGGCAATTGACAATGAAAAGCTAGATCTAGAAATGGTCATTGCACAACTCATGAAAGCTAAGGAGAAACTTTCCCAATCCCTGTAAAGAAGGAATGAACTTTCAAATCAAATCAATGATCATCAATACATTGAAGAAAATATTGAAGACCTTTTCCCTTCAAGAAATTCATATGAAGAAAATGATGCAATCAAAGAAATCTTAGAGAAGAATGGTTCCCTACAAGAAGAAATAAGAAAGCTTAAAAGATAACAAGAAATTTAGTTAGTAAGGCTATGTGAAATCTTGGAACAACGTTAAAAAAGGAAAGAAGAAATGGATGGAAGAAATAATGAGATCCAAAACCAAACCCTTTAGCATGAAAATCTTATAGATCAAATATCTAATGTAAATGAATTTATCATGAGCCAAAGATAGATCAATGAAAGATTAAGAAATGATCTAAATTCAGAAAGACAAATCAATGAAAGAATAAGAAGTGAGCTAAGATCTAAAAAGAAAATTAGTGAAAGATTGAAAAATGACCTAAACACTAAAAAGAAAGTCAATGAGAGAATGATGAAATCCCAAGAAGACATGAATAAATTGAATCAACTAAATGAGAATAATCTCTATAGACAAAAGGTAACACAAGAATTGGATACAAAGAAGAAGGTGAATCCTCCAAACAAGGTGCTTAAAGGAATCCAAGACCTATCTACAATCACTCTGGTGAGAGAGGTCATACATGAAACAAATGTTGGAGTAATGGTAAAGAAAAATTCAATTGTAAATGTTATGAGTGCAATAAGCATCGTCACAAGGCTAATGAATGTAAAGAGAAACTAAAATTTGAAGGCAAATGTCACAAATGCAAGAAACAAGGTCACAAGACATCCAACTATAGAACCAAGTCCTTTAATCTAGCAAAAAAAATTGTGAAAGAAATATTTGGTTGGGACTATAACACCTACTACAGATTTGATTACTATGGAGAGTATGGACACATTAGTGTGAACTATGTTAAACATCACACAAGAAAGAAAGATACCAACATAAGATGTTTCACTTGTACAGAACTTAGTCATCAAGCCAAGAATTGCATGAATATAGGTAGAATTGAAAATGAAAAGAAATAAAAAAGTAGACAACATTAGAAAAGATGATGGGTGATGGATGATTCCCTAGGTGAATTGTGTACGAATGGCTTAAACCTGAACATAAGCACTTGGAAGATTAGGGTTTAACCCATATTCTCCACTTGCCTCAAAGTTTCCAAAACAAATGGATTAGATACATCCTAAGTCAAGTTCACAATGGTCAGTTATGGCTTGAGTAACCAGTTTTCATAACTAAGAAGATGATTCATCATATCACCAGCCTTTCCATGCTCTCCAAAGCCAAAACCATTAAAACCCTAAGTTGGGTGGAGATAGAGAAGAAAACCCTGGCTAAGTGGGATAGTAGAGCTATGAAGATTTAGTAGTGTAATAGATGTAGGACTAAAATTTAGAAAATATGTGATAGTGCACAAGATCTACAGTTCTAGTCATCTAAATAGTGTGTTGTATGAAACAGTAGACTTGGCATTAAAGGTCATGAAGAACAATATGTCATATGATTTTACAGACTTGTTGTTGAAATAGTTTAATAGAAACATGGAAAGTATTAGGACATCCAAGAACAATCCTTGCAAATTCAGTTCATTGTTAATATGCCTAGTTTTCTGTGTTTATAATTATTTCCCTTTAAAAGGTACAGTTGTATGGAGAAAGGATGTGCCAATTTTGTATCAGATTAATGAGTATATTGTAGAAATGGGTGAGAATTTTGTTAGCATAATGGATAATTACTTTGATATCTTCAAGGAGAAAATGAATAATAGATTTAAGATTCCTAGGAAATTGGTTGAAGATTACAAAGATGATGCTTGATTCATGGTAGATAGTGACAAAGTCTACATTCAAGCAATAAATCCAAGAGTTGTATGGGTAAGAACTCTTTGCTATGAGTTGAAAATTGATGAAGAAAAGGACATAATTAAGCCTTGATAAATGAACTTGTTGATCCAAAGGCACCACACTTTGGAACATATGATGAGGCCAAGGTAAGAATAGAGCTTGACATCAAGCTTCCATAGGCATTTAACAAAGGCAAGAGGAGAATAGAGAAACTCAAAACCAACACACCTCTTATGTTGAACGAGGGTAAGGGAGAATATGATGATGAAGTCGAGGATGAAGAAGAATCAAAAATAGAAGAAGAGCCAATAAAGAAGAAAGGAAAGGTGATCATCACCAAGCCACCCAAGCCATCCACTACAACATTTACTAGGAGATCTAGGAAGAAAGGTAGTGAAGTTGTGTTTAGCAAGCCTCCTCCCATATTCAAAGAAAAAATAAAAAAAATTGAAGAAGGTGCAAGCATAACCAAATTCAAATCATTAAAGTATGAGACTAGGATAGAGGCCAAGAAGAAAAAAAATGAAGAATTGGTATTAACCAAGATTGGTAAATGGAAGTATTCCCCTGATCAAATAGCCTCTTAGATCTCTAATGAGATATTAGAGAAGTTGAAGCCAAGAAGGGACTCAACTATGTAGATAAAAAAAGATATCTATGAAAAAACCTTGAGGTGGTTGTTACCAATCACCACAGATGCTAAGGTAAAAGAGTCTATGAAGAAAATAAAAGACAAGATGACTCTTATATTTAATACTTGTTTAATTTTGTTAAAGGAATATAGAGCATGTAGTCAAGAATGCTATAGGTATGTGGAAGAATATTTATCACTTGCATAAACAAAGTGACTTTCCAATAGAAGTCAAGGATGATGATAGTGATGATGAGGAAGAAAGAACATACTTTGAGACAATAGATTTTGAAAATGAAGAAGTTGAAGAAAATAAAGAGAAAGAAGCTACCAAGGAAGACAAAGAAGATAATGAGGAGACTAATCCTATGAAGATAGAAGCTGCAATCATTGCCTCACTTCCTCATTCTCCAAGAAAATCAGCAGCTACATCATGTTTGGAGATAACTCTAGCAATTTTGATTGTAACCACAACAAATACATCAAATGTCCAATCACTCTTCACTCCCTCACAAATTAGCAAATAACTAATAGAAGTGTCTACCACTTCATCTACTGGGCTAGAGCCTCCCTCTTCTTTAGCTCCTAAGTTAGCATCATCAGCAGTGAGTATAGCATGTTCTACAATTTTGTGTTCTTTAGTAGTGAGTATAGTTTTGAGTTCTCCAATTTTATTTTGTACAACTTTAGATACATCTATAAGTACTTCAGTTTTGGATTCAATTAGCATACTAGTCAGTATTCCTTTTATTGGTACTATATCAATTTTCATAGCTAGTCCTAGTATCTCTACTATTATTTCCATTCTAGATTCTAAGGCATTAAGTACAAATGAGTTGAACCTAAGGCTCAACCAAGTATAAGAATTTTGAGTGGAAAGGATATAGAGGAGGACATTGACCTAGATGAAGAGATTGAAATTCCAAAATGGGATTTTTATAATGCCACTATACATCAAATGCAAATAGCTAGTCAACTCTACCAAAAGAAAGCAAAGCAAAAGAAATTGAGAGAGGAAAGAGATAGAGAATATGAAATCATAGAAAGTGCTAAGAATATTTTGACTGAGGTAATAGGTGTTGAATTTGATACTTCTCAATGCATTTTGTTTCAATTAGAAGAGGTAGTCCAAAAGTTTAATGAGGACTTAAGTGGTTAAGACAAATTGATTGAGAAAGTAGAGAAGAAATTTGATAACAAAGTGCTTGAGTGAATTTCTCAACAAATTGCCATCCACCAAATGGAGCTTTCCTCAATTTTGACCAATCTTGAAAACTCTTGCACAAATGTTGTTGGTGTAAATACGTATTTACTATTTACACTTACTTAAGTTTACTTAGGTTAATGCATTATTTTATTATTTTATTTTGTGAGACACTTAGGAGTTTGTGCACCTTTTTGAGTTTCCATGTTGACAACATAAGAGTAAGAAACTCTATTTTAGCACCTGGTGTCTACAACAATAATCTACATGTCACACCCTTGTAGGCTTATCCTCTCATCATCGCACATACTTTCATGCTTAATGGAGGATAACCCATATCTTGTGGACATGTGTTTGGTCATATGACATATCATAGTGTTTATTATGAGGCATTCTAGATGTATCTCAGAGGCCTTTATACACAGGAACTCCTAGAGTACTTTGTTGGGACTCAAAATTGCCTTCCAGATTTAGAGTACCATTGATGGAATTGAGCCCTATAAATGCTTTTTTATGCCTATGTACCCAACTATGCCTTTGAGCCCCATAAGGTTTTTAATGCTTTTGACACCTTCTATTTAACCTATCCACTTGTTCCATGAGGATAAATTGACATTCTAAGCCATTCTATGAAGTCTTGTTTTGAGCAAGTGTCAATTCTGCATTTTCACCTAAGTGTTAAACAAGGACAAGAAGTTGTGTTTGTCATTGAATATCTTGCACCCAAAAATGTGTCATAATCCGCTACTTTTGGAGTGTCTAGTGTCCATACTAGAGAGCCTATGTTTCTATTTTTGAGTTTTTTTGAATCCATTTGACTAGGTTTTGATTCCCCCAAAGTTGGTAGTTTACTGTTTTCATGTTGATGTGCTTAATTTTGAATTTTGGGAGGCCTTGTTTGATGTGTTATAATTTTGACCCAGTTGATCAAAATGTTAAAATTCCTTTTGTGTTGCATTATAGATGTTAGATACTTGTTATGTTTCAAGTTTCATCTTATGACAAATCCATTTGATCATTTTTCAAACGTGATTCCAAATGCAATTTCTAAAGTTTTACTAGTGTCAGCAAGTGCAGATTGTTTGGTACCCCTATTCATGAGATTATAACTCAAGATCTATGATAGGTAAGGTTGAATGGATTGTACTAGTATGTTTTCTTCCAAAAATACTTCAAGTGTGCCAATTTTAACATCTTGATGAATCTGTCTACACACTCTTTCAGGTCCATTCGTTTGCAAAAAATATTCTACCATTGTTTCAATCTGCAAAATCTGAGTAGCCCACTTTGAATGCTCACCATTTGCACCTAGTTATTCTTTATGAGCCTAGATAATAGATCTATAATCTCCTCATGATAGTAAATCAGAATCCTAGTTTTAATTTTCCCAAGTGTCAGTTTACCTAGTTTTCGAAAGCAATTGCAAATGTGATTTGTTGTTTTCTGACATATTTTCTTGCAAGCAGTTTTGAGAGGTCAACTTTGAAAGTGAATAAATTTTGACCTTTAATTCATCATGAGATGAGATTGAACATGGAGCAATTGTGCACAACAGAGAATTAGTGTGCTAATTTTTAGAGCCTGATTTGAGGTTTGGGTCAGTTTTTAAGGCTGGTCAAAGGACCTCTTGGCATGAAATTGACAATGGGCAGTAAGGGGTAAAAATGTATTTTTAAGAATAATTCAATGCTTGATTTTGATTCTAGTCAATTTGAAGATCTCAGTAGATCAAATTGAATGATCAAGTGTTTGAAAACAAAAAAAAATAAAATTAGCCGGACCCAATTTGGGGCCTGGCTAAATTCATCAGAGTTGGGACAACCGTTAAGGATTCAGGATGTTTTAAACTTTCAATATATGGATATTATGCAAGAGGTAACTCTGAAGAATGACATGTTTCCAAATAAGTCAAATCTAGAGTGTGATTTTGTACACAATGTGCCTATTATAGTTTTCACAACTAGAGTTTGAATGCCAAAAATGAATTGGAGAAGAAAGGTATCCAAATCAGGATTGTTACGAAGGTTCATGCAATTAATATGTGTAGTCTAAATACCTGGGAGATCAGAATGAGAAAGTTTCATTGTTGGAGAATTTTGATCCTTAGGTAGATATCTTGAAGTTCAAAAAATCTATTGCTCAAGTAGTTATGAAATTAATGGAGTGAAGTTTCACAATTGGGAAAAAATGAGTTCACGGGTTCCTCTTTTGAAAAACCATTTCAAAACTCTTTTTAAGCCCCCACAAGATTGTTTGCCTTCTCATGGGCATTCAAATTGAACATATAAATAAGAATTGGTACCATTCCAATTTGTTTGGCAACCAAAGGTTCCATCAAGAGAAAATATGATGTTTATGCAAGAGCTATCTCTGGAACACTCGCAGATAGGTTTTAGTGAGCACTCTAAAAAAGCAAAAACATTTTACAAAGGCATATGAAGCTACTAGTTTAAGAATTCTCCACAGATGGTTTCAAACCAAGCCCCACATCCAAAAGTAGGAAGAAGACACTAAAATAAAACTCCACGCTAAGAAAAGTGACAAGGGAAAGATAGGGACTACGTTGAAAATGAAAAAGGAGGAGGAATAGCTCGGTCCCCTAGAGTTGGTTCTATCAAGCGTAATGGTATTCGAATTGGGTTGACAAAGCACATTTCTATCTGTGATTCTATCAATATCCAACTATCTTTTTGTCTATACATCCAAAATTGTGGAAGGTGTCAAATAACATGTAGCCATCACAAGCCCAAGTGTTTGAGATGTCATCTAAAGATAGATAGTCTCTATGCGAGTGATTTTCCATTGATAGGTGTGACTAGGGATGAGGATGGTTTACTGTGGTCGAATGACAATAGATGATTGTGGCTCTTCAAAAAAGCTGGTGTTCCCCAAATAGAAGTGAAATACTATTACAAATCTTTGTTGAGCGCACCTCCACCACCACATTTAAGGAAGGTAATGGCTGGCAAAGAATACTTCTCAAGAGTAAGACAACATGGTAGCTGGGTGCCAAACATAAGAATGCTAACGAACCCATCATTGCCATTTTAAAGTTGAGAAAGTAAGTGAAAAGGAAACACCACCTCACATTGTGAATGGGAAGTGGAAAGAGAAGAAGCCATTGTATGTTGAGCCCCTACAATGGTAGGAGAAGATTACTTTTCAAGAAGAACAATGTTGCAGAACCCACGTCATTTATCATCTAATGTGGAGCAAGCTGAAAGTAAAATGAAAAATAAATTTCTACAGGAAGGATTGAATAGAGGGAAGAGTTTCCATATAATGAAATATCCCACATTGTTTATGTGGGGTCAAATTTTAATCTTTAAATACTCTGGAAGTTATATAGCATCTTAAAGAGACATGCCTTTTAAAAGGCAAAGATTTTAAACAAACATGAAAGAATGATGAGGTGACAGGCAATAGATTCAAGGAAGGAGATTTTTCATATGTGGTGCTGATGTGGAAGGAGAGACATGATGAGATGTGGGTCCTACTTGAGGTCTTCAACCTATAGAAGAGTGACACATGGCAGCTCTAACAATTCTCACTATGTCACTAAGGAAAAGTTGTACACCAGTTAATATAGCAACATAACGAGTATGATGTGGCATTCAAATTGCGCAATGATGTGGCAATGATAAAGATGAATGAGGTCAACAGTTTTGACCCAGATAGAAGATGGTGGGGAATTTGAGAATTTTCAAATTTCAATATTTTATTATTTCTCCCTCAAATTCATGTGCAAGACTTTTTAAATAAAGTCTAAAACTTTATATAGTTCAAACTATATAAAAGTTTAAATTTTTGCAAAATATTATGTGTAAACCTGAGACAAAGGTATAAACTTTAGAAGGCCATAACAGGGGTGATTTTTATCCAAAATGGGCATTCCAATATAGCACCAGAACCATAACAAGCTGAATTTTCCATTTTTAAGGTCAAATTGTGCACATGTGTTCACTAGTTCATGCTATAGGCCAATTTGAAAATTTTGGGGTGTTCTCAACAAAATGGGTGTTTTTCATGATTGAGCATCAGATTTGGTCATGAGATAGATATGAAGACCTTTTGAAGCCTAAATGTGGTAAAAACAATTTGGAAAAGATTATTTTGCATTCTAGAGGCATTTTAACTGATTTTTACTTTTTTACCATGAATGCATTTTAATATCAAGAATCAATTATGTTCTTTCATCATCACATTTTGAGATATTTTATGCCTCTGAATCACTTGATGTCTTTGGGAGGAAAATGAAAAATATTTGATTTACCTATTGAAGAGAGAGGGTAGAAAGAGTTTTTTTCATCTTCTTAGGAAGGAATTCTTAGTGGACACATGTCATCTTTACAACAATTCCAAGAATTCACTACTTCCTATATCATTCCCTTTGTTTCTCAATGTAGAAGGTTCCAATTTTTTCACTGTAAGACCATTGGTTCCATTTTTTTGGAAGAAATTTTCTCATTACTATGATACTAGGTTTTGGTTCTAGTCTTGATGTATTCCAAATACTGAGACACCATTCTTTCAATATAATTCTCTCATGTGAACAATAATTGTAGAGATAATACAGATAGTATAGATCTATTAGGTTATTTCATGTTTTAATTTCATGCATTTGATTGTATTGTTTCAAGGAAATGAATACATATGAGCAAGAATTTCATTAGTTTCATTCTGGTTCTCATCTCCTACCTCAGTAATCTACAGTCTTATGTGGTCTTGGAATAAAGATCTGAGATCCATTTGCATCCCCTTTAGGTTGTATGTCTGATGTATTTTGCTATTGGAGGGTATGTGCAGGATCATGGTGTACCAAACTATGGCCTTAAGTGGCAGTGAAAAACCAGCAAATCAGGGTTATGTCAACTTGACACATAATTTTAAAGTGGTTCTATACTTTATATCAAAAAGTTGTAACATAATAATCTGTCAGAAATTTAATCTAGTTTCTAAACTACAAGGCTTTATCTAGAGAAAAAATTATTTGATTAGTCAAAAGTTTGGATTTTAATGCAGTACTAAAAAAATTTTAGGGCAAAAATAAAAAGTAAGTGTATGTCTGACCACCTTAATCATAATCAAATGATAATAATTTTAAAAAATAATTTTAGATATAAAAATTAGACTCATGCCTGGATGTGACACATATTTTTGACAATTTTTACTCCAAATAAATAATTAATTATGAATTTTCTACTATACTATTTTCAGAATTAAAAAAACTCCCGTGTCTGACCACCTTAACTAGTTCAAAAAAAATCAAAATTAAGTTTTTTTTTTTTTTTTCTTATACTAGTCAAAGCATAGAATGTGACACATCTTTTGGATTTCACAAATCTTATATGGTTTGAAAGTTATAGCTATTTTTCAACTAGTATGTCAATCAGCACTTTGTAGCTAACTCCATTAGAAAATAAGAAATAATTACTTACTGAACTCGTAATTTGACAAAACTTACATTTATGAAAAGCTAAGAACATTCTTAAGAAACCCTTTTCATTACATCAAATTTTGGTTTAAAAAAAGTTGTCAACTACATGCTTGAAGTAAATAACACATAAGAACATGCCAAAAACACATTTTCGTGATGTTTTAAAGATGACCATATAAGGTTGGTATTGAAAGATATAGTAGGAATTATAAAGGTATTCATTGTTTTCATTTAGTATCAAGATGGGTGGGAAAAAAGTGGGAATAGATTTTGAAATTCTTTGAGGCATTTTAGAACTACATATTTTTCAGATCGCCACTTTTTGGCACACCATGATCCTGCACATACCCTGGAACAAAGTGCCAAGTAAATGCTCGATGTGTTCAACAAGGTTGCTGGTTATGTTAAGTAGCATATTTCATGAGAATGAGATTTGGATGAACATTGATGTCTGAATAACAAGATGATTAGATAGATCTAATGTTTGGGTATATGAAATATGTTATGATATCATAGGTGTATGTATTGAATTCATGGAATTTCCTAATGGATTAGACATTGAACAGTTATAGGATCACTTGCTATACTGCTACATATTTGAGGTTGTGTTAAATCAACATCATTAATCAAATATTTCCCCTTTCATGTTGAAAGTTATTCAAAGTTTAACCTACACTTAGCTGACCAATTTCATGAGTCATGTTCTTAGCTATTTCATGCTTATGATTTCTTGGTTAACTATAGAATAATTAGGGGTTTCATTTGTTATTCTAGATCTTGATTATGCTTATTACATTGGTCACATAGTCATATCTAAATTGGTTTACCCACCTAGGTTTTGTAGAGCCTAAAATAGAAGAAGGGTCAAAGCCTTATAGTTGGCCTAGGTTCTTGGTGAATTGCATCTATTATTGGAGATAGCTACCCATAGATGCATTCTTTCCTTACATACTTGGTTTTTCAAACTCTGTTAAATTAGGAACCAACATATGTAAACATCACATATTGAATGAATATATCGTCATTCTGATCATACTCTCTTTCTGGGCTACAATTGTGCTTGTGTTTGAGTTCATAGTTCTGGATGATTTTTTCCCTTTGATAAATTCTTACATGTTATTAGAGCTTGGAGATTTTCTCATCACATAGTTTTTCAAGACCATTGTTGCTTTAGCACCTTAGCCTAAATCTAGAGTACTGCAGAAAGTGGGAGCATCTAGAGCTAGATCTAACCTCACGATTACATCCGAAATGCTAATTTGGTGAAAATTGACTATAAAGTTGGCTACTTTGGCCAAAAGTTGACCGTAAGGCAAATTTTTTTTTGCAAATCTAAACCTGGAGACCCTGATTTACAGTTCATGTATGGTCATTTTTCATAAATTTAATTGATTTATTTGGGATTACAATTTTTATTTCTCTATATATTTTTTTGTTAGAATTTGTGGAAATTTTTTTTTCCAAAACTAGGCTATTAGATCCCAGCTCTACACAGGGTATATTATGTGTTCATAGTAGTAATTCATCTTAAATCCATGTGCATATTCCTCAATTTGGCATAGACAGTGTACAACATTTATTCTACAGTAGACAAACAAATATGGTGACAATTTTTGAACCGACCACCCTTTCTACTAGTAGCACTCACCTCACCAACCAGCTAAGGAATCCCAAATCACCATCTTTGCACTTTATTTTGTGTTTTATGGGTTCTTTCTTTTAGACCCTTTTCAGGCTCCACATATGTTGCATGTGGGATTTTTAACCAAAACTGGCATCAATGATTGTTCAAAACCTAACACTACTTCAAATTTCCTAGTGTCTAATCTCCATCTAGCGGCACCAATTAGCGATGAATCATTTCAATAGTGGTGACTATTTGCAAAATAATTTTTGACATCCACATAATATCTAGTACCTATTTTGGAGTTTTTACTACTCCACTATGTTTTTGGTTGCGAATAGTTCATACTGACATGTGAGAAATCTCATGACTTTCATACCAACATGTGGACTTGTAGGCCTACTATCCACCACCTATGATAGATAACCACATCTTCTATTTTCCATGCATTATAGTGACACACAAGTATTTTTTCCATATTAGCTGCCACCTATCCTACCATTTTGTCGTGTCAAAAATCATAAGACCGTATTGTCCACATAGTTGACACATCAACAAGGGGGCCTTTTTTTGTTGACATCATCTAGGCACAAGGTTAAAATTTGATGGATGTCTAACCATCATTCCCAAGCCTTTTATAGCTATTGTGATGGCGATTGGACAATCAATTTTAGATTCATAGTTTTTTCTCTAGACCGCTCTCTAGATTGCTTTTCAATTTGGCAGCCTGACTTCACAAGCCCATAACTTGGACATCTAGACTCTGATTTAGGTGATTTTTTTTAAAAATTAGATATAATTTCCTAATTTTTCTAGTGGTGGTGTTGTTTTCTAGTTTTGGTGCAAGGATTTTGCAGAAATTGCATTTTTTGGCAACTATACCTGCATAATCCTACATTTTGCAACTTCAAATGCTCCATACAGGCACATCTATTCACTTTTTTAGGTTTTATTTTTTTTAAAAGTGTGTTATTTTTCATCTAATTTTCAAATATATAGTCAAATTCTAGGGTTGTGTGGACAAAATTCTCACTTTTAGAATTAGGGCATTTTCTACATGGTAAAGGTTTGATTACTTTTCAGAATTATTGTATATCTGAGTTGTAGTGCTTAGTGAAAAATTTGAGCCTTAAAAGGTAGTTGTAAAATAAAAATTAGAAATTCCACTTTGTACATTTTGTCAAGAGGCCCATTGTACACACACTACTTATAAGGTGCCAAAAGCATATTTTTTGGGGGGATCTTCTGATTGAGTGAAAAAGGGTGGTGTGTATTGCTTTTTTTTGTGTCTCTCTATTGTGCTCTTTTCTTTTTTGCATCATGGGTTTTAAATGTCCTCCTCTAAATTTACGCAACTATTCTACATGGAAAGATATTGCTTGGAGTAGATTAATAGAAAAAGGATATAGCCTTTATGTTGATGGTACAATTACCAAACCTAGTAATGCTGAAAAACTCACTGAATGGTAAAGATAAGAGCATTAGGCTTTAGGAGATATTAGGAATTGTGTTCATGGAGATCTCTTGTTTCACATTGCCAGTTGTACAAAATCAAAACTAGCTTGGGATAAACTTGCAGCATTATATGGTAAGGTGGATGAAGAAAAGGGATTTTAGATTGAGGATGATCTACTTCTCTTGGATCCAAAGAATTTTGACACAATTCAGGATTGCATCACCAAAGCAAATGAGTATAGGGCACTACTTGGGTGACTGAAAGAAGTTTGGTCAGAATTCTATGGAAGTTAGATCCGTGGAATTGTACTTCTCAAAAATGGGTACTCTATTTTTAAAAAATTAGGTATCCATTTCTAAAATTAAGCTTCAGTCACCCGAGCCAAATTTTAAAAATTGGGTACCCGATATTCAAAAGCGGATTGGGTGCTCGAGGCGCTCAAATATTGGGCGCCTGATTAGTTTTAAAAATTGGGTAACCAATTTTTAAAAATTGCGTAGCCAATTTGGAAGACTTTATTTAACCCCCTTTTTTGGCATTTTTGAAGTCATTTTCATGACCTCAAAAATGGGAGACTGATTAGGGATGCATACGGGAGCCCGATTTTCAGCCCTACCGACCACCCCCTTGCTACTAATTTTTGATTACTAGGTATTTTAATATGTTTTATACTATTTTACTTTATTTTTTTCAATTTTTAATTTAATATGTATGTTAATTTATTATTATTTTCATTTTTAATATACGTAAAATTGTAAATTTACATTGTTAATGAGTAGATGTTAAAATTTTTGCATTTGTTAATTAAAATATACTTTTGTAAATGTCTATTTAAAAAATTATTATTTTAGATGTTTTGAAATGTATTTAATTTATGTATTTATTACAATGTTGAATATTAGATTAGATGTAAATTCATTGTTTAAACATGTAATTTTACAAATAAACATAAACTTGACCTAGAACCATATAACCTCGACCTAAATTCATTGTTTAAACTATAATCTCAACCTAACCATATAGTTATGTACAATAAAACCCTAAACGTATATAACTAAGTACTTAATCACATAAAAGCCCACAAAGGGATCCAAACAAAAAACTTAGTATTTAAAATGATTTTATTTAAATTGTATTGTACTTTGTTTCATGGATCAAAAATGGATTGTGAGGCCTCGCCCTGACTCATCGTAGCATAGTGATACATTATTACTATTTTGATACTCACGACTCGAGATGTTGAGACATTATCTGATGCTTTGAACATATTATATTATTTCATGTTGTGTGATGTTTACTTTCAGATATATTGAGTTCGTCATTTAATGTTTTATGAATATGTATGTTGATGAAATAAGTAAAATGCAGGATTAACACATTGATTTTTGGAATTTTTATGATTAAGGATATGAGTAGGATGAAAGAAACCCTGATTGATTTTAAGATGTATGTTTCAATTTATGTGAATCCCTAATACATATATACATATGTGCATGTGATTTTATGGGAATATTGATGTGTGCAATGAGTGTGCAAGATATTCTAGCTGAAGAACTTGACGGAGGAGCGAAACTGATCCCTATGTGCTATTTGTAGAAACCTTGTTGTTCATAACTAAATTATATTGTGAGATGTATGAATGTATCTTTTTGTGATTAGAAAATGTTAATGTTCATAACTATGTTCTTATAGTGTCACGTGACACTTGTGAATTATTTACGCATTCCAACAAACTAGTTAGGGTTAACTGTGTAACCTTTGAACTAAGTCAAATTTAGTTAGTGTAATTTTTTCTTATTTTTTCTTAATCAAGTTTAGTTACTCCTAATTTGGATTAGTACTTAATCTACATTTTGGAGTTGTTAGATGGTCTTAATTATTCCTAGCTTTTGTTTGGTTCCAAATCAATTCCTAATGTTTTAAAACATGAAATTTTTATACGCAAGGGGTATGGGTATGGGTTGGGGGCATTTTCTACCCCCTAAGCCCCTTTTGTTGACTTTGGAGGTCACTCAAAAAGTCTATTTTTTCCTTTGTACGAAAATTGAAAGTGGTTATCATGAGTTGCATCACCTCAACTCCACTCAGTGGTTAACCTTAGGATTGGTTGGGTTAAAAACTTCTAGATTTTTAGGTGAGTGGGCGAAGTTATTGCTCTTTTTTGTAGTTGAATTTGGATCTTATTTAGAGGCCCTTCTTGGAGTAGTTTTGGTGGTTACCCAATCTCTACTTTTAGAGAGGAGTCTTGGAAGATTGAAGTGAAGGAAGGAAAAGCTCTTCTCAATTTGATCATTTTCCATAACCCCATTGTGAAGGTAGGAGTTCTTCATGTCCCTTGTTCAAATTTTTCATGCTTGTTTTATGCTTATGCTATTGTGTTGGTATTTGGATGCTTGTATGTATGTTGGGTATGTTGGGAAGGATTGAAAACATGTTTCTTGAATGCTTTTCTTCCATGTTCTTGTTTGAATTTTGAAGTTTTCTTGTATGGGTGTTTTGGCAATTCTCACCCTTGGGTAGGGCAGAAGTGGCCAATTTTGGGAAAGGTCTTTTTTAGTTGGACTCCAACAGTGTAGAGTCTCTTCTCATGATGAGAAGAGGGAGAGAAGGTAGGGTATTATGGGCCCCTACTTGCCAGCACAAACTTCGTATGAGTTTGGCATGTTAAAATGGAAGAACGAAAGTTTTTGATTTATAGCCCCAATTGGGCATCTATTTCGGTGTTGTGTCTAACATCTCTTGTTGGAAAAATCCACCTTTCCCTAGTTGTTATTCATTGTGAATCATGTTGTGAAAACCTAGTATGAATATGCATGTTTGATTTTGTCCCTTGGTCATGCTTGTTTGACACCTGATCAGATTTTGTTCCCTCCACGATCTTAGCAATGTGTTGTAGAAAATGATATGGAACCCTTGATAAGGGTCATGAAGGAAATTTATTTGGATTGTTGTAATTTTGGGATTGGAATCCTATGTAAATTGTATTTCAAAACTTTGTTGTAATGGCAACGACACTGGATTTTCTTCATGGTTCTTTCTCAGCTGAGCCTTTGAATCAGGTTTGCCAATAAAATAATGGTTGAGTATTATTGCTTCTCATGAGATTTAATTGTAATTTTTCGTTATATGGATGGAAATCAAAAAAAAAAGATGAAATGATGATTCAATTAGGCAAAATTTCAAGTTTTTTTTACATGTTGAAAGCAAAAAAATTATGTTATGAATAAAGGTTCAATTTTTTTTTGTGATTATTGGAAATAAAACAATTTTGCATTGTAGTTAGAATGGATGTTGCATTGTTAACAATATTATTGAACTTTATGTTAAACCCATTCAAAAAAATGATACCCCCTTTTGTCAAAAAAGAAGTAGTTTCTTGAAAATCTATACTTAGCATAAATTAAGACTTCCAAAAAAAAAAAAAATTTCCCAAAGAGTAAATACTCTCTAGTTTTTGTATGGAAATAAACTTTTTCTCCCTTTGGTAACAAAGAATCTTTTAAGATTCCTACATATATTAAATATTATAAAATTATTAATATCATTCAAAAAAAATCATAATATAAAATACTTGATAACCTAGATTACTAAATATCCTAAGTCTACCCATAAAACTTTATGTCTTTATTGCTTCTCCCATTTCCTCTTGTGTCAGTTTCTTGTTTAGACATGAAAAGATGTTTTTTTTTTTTTTTTTTTTTTTTAAAAGTCAAATTATATTCATGTTGGGTGACATCACCTTGTCCGCTCATCCTATCCTTGTGTAGTGGTAAAAATTCTTATGGGATTGTACTGGAGTTTCCTCATTATGTGATAAGACTGCATTTAATGTATGTTATTTCCCCCCTCTACATTCGGGTCGCCACCTTGAGTTTCCATGCACAGACTTTAGGTGGCATCAATACACATTTTATTCCAAAGGTTTTACTTTAAAAACAAAACTAATGCTACCTTTCCTTGGCACCACCTTCACTTGGTCTACGCATATGTTGCCTTGGGTAGTGTGATGTACCCTTGGCTAGTGCTTGGCTTTGGAAAGAACTTTAGGTTTTATTTATGTTAGTTTATTTGTTTTATTAATTTTTTTATATTAGTTTATGTTAGGTTAGTTGTTATTAACTAAAGATTGTAAATATTGTTATATATATATATATATATATATATATATATATATATATATATACATACATATAACAAGTTTTAATTTGGTTAGTTTGTATATATAACAAGTTTTAAAAGTTTAATTGTTTTCTATTAAAAAATTAGTGGATTAGTTTATATGTGATAATATTAGCATAATTTATTATTAAATTGTTAAACATTAGTTATCAATTTGTTTTATTAGGTGGTGATTAAAAAGGGTTATTTATTTGTCTTATTTTAAACATACATGTTCAAATACATTTTAAATTAATTAATGTATGAGATGATTGGTAAATTTTGTTATTAGTGTTAGGATGTTAAGAAATTAGTATTAAAGTTAGCTTAGTTTTAAAAGATATTTTAGTATAAATTGGGAATGCTAAATCTTAGATTAATCATGAAATTAGTTTTTGTAATTAAGTAGTAAATTTAAATTAAGTATAATTATGTAAAAACGTAACTAATGATTGATATCAATCTAATAAAAAAAATTTCAAATTTAACGATTGATTCAATCTTCATGATTACAAACTTAAGAGTAATATAGGAATCTAATTCTTGAAATTTCGTATTCAACTCTTCAACCTTAGTGTACCTCTTTATTATTAACATTTAAAAAAAAATTGTGTGTTTTTTCCTTCGTAGTTTGGGCATGACATCGATGATGTAAACTATTTTATAAATATATCTTCTTTCAGCCTTTCATATCCTATGACATGTACAATGGATGATTGTGCATTCCAAATTAATTTGACAAGTGGCATTCAAAACAAATGTATATATTATTTAAATGGATTGAACTGAAGTAGTTAATATTCTTTCATGTGGATGTGTTATTTATTTTACTTTGAGTACTTATAATTATTTAAAAATGAAATGTAAATGTGCTCATTAAGGAATGCAACCTCTTATGTTTTTTATAAATGTAAATTATTGTATGCATGTTATTGCTTTCTTAGTAAAACCTTTGATTAGTTCTTTGGATCCATTGGCTAGGTGCCATTTAGGATTAACTATAATGTCAATTTGTATTGAATTTAACTCTAATCATAACCCTTACTATCATCTTAACCTTAATCTTAATTTGCTAAAACCTACACCAGGTAATATATAAATAGTTAAATAACTTTCCTATCTTACCTTGAGTACTAATTTTATAAATGTCAAACCCTAAAATTGTAACCTTATTTATGATTTAAACTAAATTATTCTAGAGGAGCATCATGTATACATCTACATGTCATGTACATGTGACTCTATAAACATTTGTACATATCTAATTACATCATTTATTGCATAGGAAGGATTTAAAATTTTCATTATATATATTATCCATGCATATCATATCAAAAGAATCATATAGAGATATGTCATTTATGAAATGTCCATCATAGATAATCAAGAAGGTTACTTAGGTAAATTCATATATATTTAGCACTATATATTATAAGAAAAGAAAAACACCATATATAGGAGCATCTCATGCACATAAACTAAAAAAAATTACCATGACACATGTAATGAGATCAAATAATATTGGTAAGATTCATCACATATAAGTTATCAACATGTATAGGTGTGATATAATCAAAATATCAAAAAATGAGTGATATCAAAGCATTATATATTAATATTTAACACTAAAATAAACTAACCCCTAGGTAACCCTAAACCAAATTGAATATATTGAAAACTAGATTGAAAGGTAACCCTAGACCTTAACTAATTAATATTATAATTATAATCCAAATTGAATTAAACCATGATCATAAACCTAATTATATATCCCAACTTCATAGTAGAAACCTTGAATTTAACCTTAAATCCTTTCCCCAACCATTAACCAAATTAAACCATTACCCTAAGATTGAACCAAGTTAAACGTTGACCTTGAGACTAAACCAAATCACCCTAAACAAGAACTCAATAATATATTCAACACTTTAAAACAAACTTTAAACCTAACTTTTTTGAACTAATGTTGATTTTTAATCTAAAAGCTATAACTATAATTCTATATCTAAAACCAAATTTAGCACTTTAAAACTTAATTCAATTTATTAACTCTTGTCCTAATTGAAACCTAAGAATGTAAACCTAATCAAATAGTACAAACCAAATTGAACCCTAATCCTAAAACCATATCAAGGTCTCAAAATCATACATCATAAAAAAATTAGAAGAGACTTGAATGAATCAAGCGTCTAATTATGTAACCCTCCCTCACCATCAAGAGGTGGAGGTGTCCACATTAGTGCAAGTAGGAGCCCTAACTACACCCTTGGATACCTAAGAATATATCTAAAGAAGTGAATAACTTGTCTTTCCACTAGATGCCTAAACCTTTATATCCTAAGTGAGTATTCATTGTGTAATATCTAATTAGGAGGGTATTGAAGCACTCTAACACCCCAATCCCTAACTAGATAATTATGTTAGGGTGGACTAATTTCTATTTATCTTGGGTTGGAAGTACCTAAAAGTTTTTTTTGGAGACTAGAGATTCCCCTATTTGTTTCCTATTTTCCTATATGGGTAACCTAAATGTTTATTGGCTTTGTAGAATGGAAGGCAACATAAAAAAATATTGCCTTATTCTATAAAAAGAAATACCCACCCCCTAGTGATATATAGCAAGATCTTTTTCCTAATTTTACTATCAATTTTTTTGGCTAGAAGATGATGATAGTTCAAAATGATTTAGAAGATAGGGATAAAATGAGAACCATCATTCCTAGAATGAAGATGCATTATTCCTTTATAAACCCATTTCTATCATAAATCAGCTCCTCCATCCAAAAAATTAGTAATGAGAAATCCCTACATCAAGTAATCAATGGAGGGCTCATGAAATTGATCCCCAAGGGGAGATAAGAATCTCATTAAAAATTAGAGACATGACACTCCTAAATACATATCATACAAAATTATTTCCAAGGTCTTAGCCTCTAGACTAGAAGATATCCTACCCAAGATCATTAACCCTACACAAAAGTGTTTTTTTAAGGATATCTATGCATATTGGAGAACTTGATAACCTATTGGAGGACTTCAGATTGGGAATCATTTCTAGGATAGAGTGTAGGCATGCTCAAGTAATTGATTATGAAAATGTCTACAAAAGGGTGGAATGGAGTTTCACTATGATGATGTTACAAGCCCAGGATTCCATCCAATATTATGTCAAATGGTGTCCTCTCTTATGATTGGTAAGGAGGTTTTAGTAAAGAAATTAATGGGGTTAGATCATAATTTTTAGGACTCTCTAGATCAATTATAAGAGGGTTTCCTCTTGCATCCTCTTTATTTTTTTGTTGTTGTTGACTCATTATATTATCTCCTTAGAGATAACCAGTTGTCTCTAAAAGTTAGAGGATCTACTCTCCAAATAATTAGTAAGTATCTAACGTATAGTTTTTTGATAATATTTGTATTATTTTTAAGCTAGAAGAATGCAACATGAGTCATTTAATGATCAAATTGGACCTCTTTTCTTTGTATTGGGTAGTAAGATTTATGTCTCTACATCTATCTTATTGGGGCTAAATATTGAGTCCCCTACCTTGTGTAGTAAATATGGTATTGGATGGAGATTTCATAATTAAATGGTAAGGTACCTAGGGATTACATTTTTAGTAAACCCTAACATATAAACAAAATGTGTCTTTATATCAACAAGAAAATCTTTGAAAAACTCAACAACTAGAACTCTAATTATCTCATTTTGGTTGGTAGAATTCAAGTATGTTAAAAGATTCTCTCCTCATATTGGATGTAAGTTTCTATTCTTCTTGCTCATTTTATTTAAATCTATTTGGTCTTCTATATAAATCTATTAGGAACATTTTGTGGTCACATGAAAAAGGAAATATGAAGAATCATGCTACCAGGAGTAGTTTACATAAAGAAAGGAGATTAGTGTGTTGGAATGAAAACTTTAAGAAAGTTCAAGGGATTACTCTGGCAATAAAGTGGATAGCCAAAGCTTCATAAGTTAATGAATTATAGATTATGATTAGAATTAGGATTATTATATGGTTAGGGATTGGGTTCACATGTATTAGTTCATTACTTGACATGATCTACACTTATAGTTTGCATTAAAAAGCAGATAATATTTAGGATTCAAACTACAATCATAAATATTTTTAAATCAAATCATAATTCTATCTCTAAGATTTCATTCTAATTGCAACCTTAACTCTCATCCTAACACCATCTATTATATATCCTATAAACAATAGGAACATAATAAATATCTAAAACCTAAATATAATTCTAACTAAAACTATAATCCTAGGTAAGTTCCCTAAAATTAAAGGACCATAATCATTATAATAATCTTAAGCTTAGCCATAATGAAAATTGTTAACATAGCAAAATTGTAAACCATAAGCTTGTCATAATCTTAACTTTGTTTCATATTGAGATGAACATATAATCCATAATGAGTTCATACAATCCCCCAGTGTCACAAAATAAGTGTACATGAAAGTAAAATTAGCTTGGCAGCTCCTGTTTTAAGAAAAGAAACCTTGAACTAACCTAGATATACTTTTTTGGACTAATATTTTATGATTAGACTTAAAATTTTAGTATTTAATGTTTAATTTGACTTCAGTGTTTAATTTTATTTATTTATTAAATATGATTTTAATAAAGATATACGCATTTATATAGATCTAGTTGATAAATTTTATATTTAAATTTTACTATATAGTAATTTTTTCATGTTTTATGTTTTATGTTGTTTAAACATATATGCAGATTATATTTGATGGACCCACCGCAACTCCCTCCCCCTCCCATATCCCAACCTCTACTCCCTCCATTTCCACCTCCATTTCCACCTCCACCTCCACCTCCACCTCCACCTTCACCTCCACCACCCACCATAGATGAGCTCTATGAGACCATGAGGTGTAACCTCAATGACCTCATGCATGATATAGAGGATATCTGACATGAGAGGTATAACCCCCCTCACCTAATACATCTTGTAGATAGCATGCAAGGCATGATTGACTCCATCCATCATTTTGATTCAAACATTGATTCATTTAGATCGTGGAGGGAAAGCATATGTGCCTTCTACTTTGATAGCTTATCATACAAAGAGGTTTATAAGTTTCATATAGGTAAAGGGAATTTTCAACATTAATTTGTAAACCCTAAGATGGGTGAAGAAATTAATGATAAGAAGCCTCGCATTTCCATTATGTGGTGTACACATCCATGTATAGCAGCACATTTTTGGGAGTGGTGGTGGATGGTATTTGACCATCCACCACATGCTAACCATGAGGTGCCCATGTACTTCCTTAGGAATTTATGGGCTGAGTTTGAGTTGGGTTTGAAACCCAACTATTTTGATATGAAAGCATTTCAAGGGTTTGGTAGAGGTATGCCTCAGGATAGGCCTGGGGAAAAGCTGAGTGATAGAATGAGAAACTGTAGGTGAGTTGAGCCCCTTGTACCTCTTCCTACACCTATTGTGCTTGGTCCTCACCATCATCAAGCAATTTCATCTACTTTTACTGAGCACCCTTTCAAGAAATTTAGTACAACAGTGGACATAGGTAGGACATGCTCCTCCACTTGGACATTTTTGTACTAGCTATGGAGGCATATGCATAGGCCCCCAGAGTGATCCTAGTGTAGCACATAGTGGCCATTATACTAAGGGTGCATATTTTGATGATGATGTATATGCTACCCATGGTGATGGTAGTGATGAGATAGACATGCTATCATTTGTTGGCCTCATGTATCAAGGAGAGCTTGGAAAGAGTCAAGAGCAACAGGTAAAATTTTAATTTTAATATAAATATAAAGTACACATAATTATTTACTTTCTATATACATGTGTAATTGTATTAACTATATTAATTTGTACTTTTGAAATAATAGAGTATGGATGATATTGTTCCTCCTAGGAGGCCGTATAGTCTTTTTCTGAGACCTGTAGACATTGGCATCCCTTATATGGTATGCACTTTGAATTACACCATAAAAATGTACATTCAAATTTAAATTTAATAACATGTGCTCATATGTTCTTTTTATCTAATTTTTTAGGAATTGTCTGCATCTACACAGATTGATGTTAGTACAAGTCCTACTCTGGTTACCACTAAGGCACAGCCTCAAATACATGCGGTATGAACTTTTGAATGAAGACAAAAAATTTGTATTATTTTTATGTATGTAAATTATTATTAACTTATAATTTGAGCAATTTTGACTCACATGTATATATATTATGTGTTTTGATTTTATGAATAGGAGCCATATCATACTCATCCATATAGGCCTTGATATAGTCTATTTTTTACTCCATCTTATGATTATCGTGCTAGCATACCTGTAGACACATCTATGACATTGGCTACTACTTAGGTATGATATATATATTATATATACATGTTAAATTTATAGTGTATAAAAACTGTAGTGTACAAATTATGTACTTTGTAATTATTCATGTATATTTAATTTTGACTAAATGTTTATGTATCCATAATTTTAGGACTATGTCACCACGAGTTTTGTTGAGAGCACAGGACTTAGCCAGATGGAGGTACCTACATTGTCATTTTAGGTTAGTATTGTGATTTATGTACATAATGTATGGTTCATTATGCTCTAAAATCAAGTTTAAAAATGTATGTATTGTAAATTACAGGACCTCACCACTACTGCATTTGGTAGTTTTGACAGTGTGCCTCCTCCTATTACTGAGGGACACCCATCTCATGTGGTATTAATTTTATTATGTAGTGAATATTTAATTTATTTGCAAGCTAGATTTTGAGACCCATTTCAATTAAGCATGTACATGATGAGACGTGCCTCATGTTACATAGGGTCATCCATCTACCTTACAGGGTGTCTGACATGATGAGACAACTCATATTACACATGATGATCCATTTGAGTCCTCTTATCATGGAGTAAAGAGGACATTTGATCAGATAGATTAGGTCTTTTTGGCACCTGTAGATTGTGTTTTTATGATGTATATTATTTATGATGTATACACTTTGTGTTAGGATAGTTAAAATTGTATGTGCGACCATGTATTTTTTCACTTCATAGATCATGTTATGATGTATGTTAGACCATGTACTATTTTTTTTATGACTTCTTATCATGCTTGTGTAGGTCATGTAAATTATTATGTTTCACCATGTTTTAAGTATATTCAAACCATTTTCTTTATTCTGACATATTTTAGTCATGAACATATGACACATTTTGTAAGTATATATGCAAGATGAACAATAATTTTAACTATATATAGAGCATTATTGGATAAATATCGCATCAAATTTATGCATTGAGATTCATAAAAATAAAATTGACCTACTAGATTAAAAAATGTATTGATAACATACCTAACAATGTATCATAAGTGATCTTAATGTGTTGTTTGGTAATGTAAGACTCATTATCACCTAATAAGACCTGGTATGTGGTAGTAAACATATGAATACCTATCATAACCTATAATAGACATAATGAACTATTAGGACTCCTATGTCCCCTTAGGACACACATGTATGGATAACGTACCTAACAATGTATCATAAGTGATCTTAATGTGTTGTTTGGTAATGTAAGACTCATTATCACCTAATAAGAGCTATTATGTGGTAGTAAACATATGAATACCTATCATAACCTATAATAGACATAATAACCTATTAGGACTCCCATGTCCCCTTAAGACACACATGTATGGATAACATACCTAACAATGTATCATAAGTGATATTAATGTGTTGTTTGGTAATGTAAGAGTCATTATTACCTAATAAGACCTATTATGTGGTAGTAAACATATGAGTACCTATCATAACCTATAACATACATAATGACCTATTAGGACTCCTATGTCCCCTTACGACACACATGTATGGATAATGTACCTAACAATGTATCATAAGTGATCTTAATGTGTTGTTTGGTAATGTAAGACTCATTATCACTCAATACTACCTATTATGTGCTAGTAAACATATTAAGACTTATTAAAATGTATAGAAATTATTATGACCTATTAGGACTCCCATGTCCCCTTAAGACACACACGTATGGATAATGTACCTAACAATGTATCATAAGTGATCTTAATGTGTTGTTTGGTAATGTAAGATATAATCAATACAATGAATACAATGATAATGATCTAACATATAATCATTACAATGAGTAATGATATTTAAGTTATCATGTGCAAGTGACTTGATTTTAATATTACAATCAATAGTAATTTGAAACTTCAAAAAAAACATTAATTTAAAGTTGCTTGAATGTAAAAGTAATGGAACAAAATAGGAGGTCATTACTTAAATTGACAATTAATTTATAATTTCTCAAGTGCATACCTTTAACTTTCAAATAGAAGTAAACTCTCATTTTTTAATTAGTTTGTACAACATATTTCACAATATATGTAAGACAATGTAAATGATATATTTATAGTTCAGTGAACTCAAAACATAAAATTGGTTCAACACATCTCTTCAAATGAGGTCCTATAAAATAAAAATGTAAAACAAAAACACACATGTTAATAAACATATAAATTAATATTCAAAGTATATGAACTATGTAAATATATGTGTAATTTATATGTACTTACTATGTGAAATTGCACAAGATGTTGATGTTCGATCCACTTTAACATTTAAATTTTCATAAATTGTAATTGAGACCTAAATAAGAGGTATATAAGTACTCTAGATTGGTATTGAAAACACAAACATAAATGTAATTAAATTATATAAGTACATATACATATATATCAAATACAAGATGTTGATGTTCGATCCACTTTAACATTTAAGTTTTCATAAATTGTAATTGAGACCTAAATAAGAGGTATATAAGTACTCTAGATTGGTATTGACAACACAAACATAAATGTAATTAAATTATATAAGTACACACACACACACACACACACACACACACACACACACACACACACATATATATATAACTTACATGTGTTTGATTTAAATGTAGTCATCCCACTATACCATCTGCATCCTCTCTCTTTTGCAATGCATCTATGATTTTCTCATGCTCATCCATTGAAATTGTCCATAATAACTTATTGGTAGGTCTCCCTTTTTATCTTTCTAATTTGATTTTTGTTGCCACCACCAAATGAGAATAGTGTAAAATCTTCTTTTCGGTTTGGTAGTCTTCAAATGCTGGTAAGCCATTTCTTCTTATTACGTATCTATGTAGCCAAGTGCTAGCTACAATGACAGACTTGATTGGATACTCAAAACCATCATCATCTACTTGATGAAATGTCAATTTTTTCCTAGGTTCCATACATCTAGCTAGCCAATACTCAGTCTGTTCATCATTATCACTAGGTGCAATAACAACATAAACATGTCCTACAAGATAAGATAAAGTATAGAAACACTTTAATCACATGAGTGTACATATGAAAATAAAATAAATTGAAGCATGAGATCACCAAAAAATCTAATTAAATTGTGCATACCAAGTTCTATGAGGTCTAAAATACGATCATAGTCTTCTAATGCAAAAGTAACATTCTAGCCTTCATTTACTATATCATCTTCAATATGCATATCAGTAGGTGCTAATGATCATTGTTGCCAATCTTCAACCCATTTTGTATTCTCACATTCTTTCTATTCACTCGCAAAACAAAATTGACAAAAAAAAGCAAGCTCCCTAGTCCATATAGTCCAAGTGTTAGAATCTGAACTCCTAAATGAATGCCATTTAGTTGACCCACTAATTGTATCATAGTCATATCTTGAAGGGATATTATTTTCTTCTACTAGGTAGAAGAAACGTTTGATTGTAGAGTTTTGAATTCATCTTGTGTATAAATATTTGTTACACCATTCGATAATCTCATGTGCATTTTTGCATTTAGCTTTTTTCTCAAATTTTAATTGCTCTCTACTAAGGGCTCTCTTCACGCATGCACCAGCACCATCATGTTCTCTTTTACCATGTCCAACCTCAAAAAAACTCCACACATGTTGGATGTTAGTTTTCCTAAGTGTCCTACTCAACCAATAGAACATTCTAGCATTCTTGAATTGTCTTGCACAATTATCTCACCATATCCAATGTTGTGTCATTTGAATTTGTCTCTCTTTTAAATTATCATAAAAGACCTTGAAACAATATTGGAAAAACTTAGATGAATGGAATTTATTATCACTTAAATAAAAATGGTACTCTCTCAATATTTATCGATCCTCCTCTATACTATCAAGTGCATGCCTATAAACTATATGAACATAAATTGTTACTTACACTAAATTGTAATATTGTGGTTGTACCTCTTCTTGTAGTGCAAGTGTGTAGTTCTCTACAAAGTCAGCAACTGAAAGTATAGTACCAATTGGAAATTTATTCTTACATATACAAAATTTCCCATCAAGCCATCTAGAATATTGAGAGTGTTTAACATATTTTGGTACGATCACACTCTTAAAATCATCCATAAATGCATGACAACTAACTTTATCTATATCTAGATAACACCTTCTTCCAATCTTCCCATCCTTCAATGGATATTCAATAGTTTTGAATATTTTTACCTCAACTAATTGTTGTCCAAAAGTAGTCAAAGAATTTTCATGCAAACATTCATCTAACAAAGAAAGATTGTTGCACATATCACATGTACTAGAAAGACATGCATTAAAAAGAAAGTATTGATCATTAGGTGGCTTACAAAACAAATCTAATATAAAATCTTTTATAATTTGAGGTGGTATTTTTATACCACATTCTTGCAACATTTTTTTACTATGCATGGTACCATGTATAGATCAAAATACATCATAATAGTAATGAAATTGAATATGAGTTTTAAAACAACATGTGATTCTTTCCTTCTTAATCCTTAAATACCATGGTTTAGACTTTTGAAAAGATCTTTGACTAATGGTAATATTTAATACCTTACCATCTACAAATTTTTTTAAAAATTTAGTTTGAGTCATGTCCAAAAGGTGTTTAGGATGTGGATCACATATTTTTGACTCAATTCTCAATTTAAGAACATCTCTTGAATTATGTGATACTCTTGTATTATCATGCCAAAAAATTTCAATCAAAATTTTGACTTCACTAGTAAGTTTCATATCACATCTCAGGAGTCTACCACTAGAAGTCCATAAAATATTTACTGGATCACATTCAAAGTTAACCCTTCTCTTTATAGCTCTTTCTAAAATCTTACGATTCACATTAAGATATCCACTTATGTTCCTAATCAATCTGTTTTTAGATGTTGATTTGTTAACTAATGTTGTTGTTATTTCTCATCATGCTACATTCTTATCTTTAGACCAACTTCTCTTTCTGATAACATCAAAGGCACTAGCAACAATGGATACAACTTGTTTTAAAGACTCATTTTTATTCTTGGGTTTTGCATACATTCCCAACCTTCTCATTACTTTTCGCATTTTAGACATTTTAATTAGTTGCAACATTAACTGACATTGAAACCCAAATTTCTTATTATTAAAAAAATGCCTATACAATCTATTAGCATGTGTCCTAATTTGTCTCCATGAAACCAATCCCTCAAGATTATCTAACAAATCATTAGGAAAATGAAACTTATGTTCAAACACTTTGCTATCATCCTAACATGTTTGTTTAGTAGTTGGTGTTTCTATGTCTACATTCATGCAATTTTTATTTTCAGACACTCTACTATTTTCACTTTTATTTGGGATTTGAATATCATTTTCAAATCTTCTTGGTATTTCTTTTGGGGTAGGCATTTCAATTGGAGTGTTTTGTGCATGATCATTTGACAATTACTTCTCATGAAGAAAATCTAAATCATTTAAATCGTAACCTGCTTCTAAAAAATCACCAATTTCATCATGAGAGAAAATTTGAGGGTTTGGAGACATACCTATATTGAATGCATGATTAGAATGTGCACCTGAATTTTCTTGTATTGGGTTCTCTTCTTTGACCTCTTCATCCATCATGGTATCCTCAGTGTATTTCTCCTTTGAAACATTGTTCAAGTCTCTAATTCTCTGTCTTCTCTCTCATTGACATCGTGTTTCATTCTTTTTATTTGTTCTAATCTCCTCATCTGTCAAAACTTTTGCTTTCTTCTTTCTTCATTGTTTTGATCCCATGTTTGCACCAATTTTGAATTTGAATCAGTAGCTTGAAAATTATATAAGAGGACAAGAAAACAAAATAAGCATGACAAAATTCATTGTTGCAAATTGAAACTATTATTCAATCATTTTAGTCATTGAAACTCAGTCTGTGGGGTGGCTTTTGGGGCCCAATAGGTACATTAGAAATGGGTACCCAATTGCTTAAAAATTGGGCACCCGATTCTTTAAAAATTGGGTACCCAATTTTTAAACAATTGGGTACAATGGTTGAAAGCAATCGAGCACCTAATTTTTGAATTACAAATCAGGTGCCCAATTCTTGAGATTTGAGTGGGAATTTGGTATGGCTCTCAACTTTTGCATGGGGTTTTTCCATGGAGAAAGGCATGGCATAGGCTTGGTCCCACCAAGCCATGCCCTTATGATCCTTTTTTTTTTCCAAGGCATTTAATCGACAATTTTTGGTATTGTCATTATTTTTTATAGTCGTTCCCATTGAATTTTTTGATGAGACAAAAGCCCATTATAGGTCTTACTATTCTGATTTTAAAAATGTAAATTTAATAGTGTTAATAGTTTATTTTCTATTTTTCCATTATTTATTAATCAAAACTATCTCCTAAACGTTGAAAAGTGACATTCACTAAAACTTTAATAATTTTTTTTATTTTATAAATTTTCTTAAATTAATTTATATGTCATCAATCTATATACAATTCTTTTGATGTTAAAAAAACAAATTGAAAAAAGTGAGATTTTGATCAAATTATGTGGTTCGTACACGAGAGGTTTTAAAATTTACCTTTATAGCCAATTAATAATTAATAATAGAAGAATTATTCAATAAAAAATTAACAAAAAATATTTTCATCAATCTTAGGTGTATTAGGTAACTCCCTTTTAAAGGATTTTCAAAAATTCATTTATTTGTGTCAAATTATGGTGTCTGTACACAAGCGTGGTATGGTCCTAAAATAAGCATTTTGAAAAAAGTGGTTTTTAAAGATTCATACTAAAAACAAAATCTACCATATGGTTACAAAAATAAATTACATATTCAAAAACTAGATTTCGAACACTAAAATTTTTATTTCTAGAGTTTTTCTATATTAAATTTCTAAATACCTCAAATTTTGACATCAATTGACAAAAAATTTCAAAAATAGGAAAAACACTTCCACTTTTTGGCCAAAAGTGAGACTAAACTTCTTGCACTGACCCACTTAAAGATTAAGTAAATCCCATGAAGGAGGACAAGTTAAGTCATCACATCCTCAAGAGGCTACCTTTAGAGTATGCTTCTATTGTTTTGAGTTTTAATACTCATAGGTTGACCATGGGATCTGGTTACCAAAAGCTTTCATTTGATGCATTCGCAAAAATGTTAATTGTTGAACAATCTCACTTGATGGATTTAGGACTTCTCAAGTCATCAATGGCCAACGCCTTGGTGGCTAGTGATGAGCACTAATCAAGTCAAAGAGGGAAAAGCAACAATGAAGAAGTAGTGGAAGTAGAAATAACAATTTGAGACACAAAAATCCTCCTCACATTAAGGTGGTTCTTCTTCCAACATGAAGGTAAGTAATGACAAGAAAGACAAACATTTTGTGCATACTAAAAAATGACAAGTCATGATGAACATCATTACAAGACAAAAAGAATTGATGAGTTAGAAAATCTACTTAGAAAGAACATGATTCAAGTGCCAAGTACTTCCAAGGATTCAACTCCAACCTCTTCAAAGGGTAAAGGGCAAGCACTTATGGAAAACACAAGTTCTTCTTTGGAATGAATACTTGACTCGGGTGCCTCTTACCATATGGGTTCTTCAAAGGGATACTTTTCTTGATTGAAGTAGTCAAAGGTACCACACATCTTCGTGGGAGATGATACTAAAATGGAAGTTAAAGGGAAAGGACATGTGGAAATGGAAAATGGGGAGTTCAAAGATGTTCTCTATGTTCGAAACCTTAGCTCCAATCTCTAATTAATTTACCAAGTCACTCACCTTGGAGATGGTCATAAAGTTGAGTTCCTTCCAGATTCAGTGATGATGCGTAGTCTCAGAGATGATTAATTGGTTGCAGTGGGGAAAGTCAATGATGATAAGAGGATTTATTCCTTCTTCCACTTTGTGCCTAAGTCTCCTTCTCAAGCCTTGTTGACCCAGTCTAATTCAAATATCAACCTATGGCATGATTGGTTTGGTCACCTTGACTTCCACTCTCTTTAGCAACTTTGCTCAAAACATATGGGTAAAGGTCTACCTAACATCAAATTTTCTAAGGGAGAGTGTTCATCATATTTAGTGGTTATGCATCTCAAAGAGAAGTATTATAGAGGGAAGTATTCTCAATCCCCAATTGTTCTTTATTTGGTTTACATGGTTTTAGCAAGACCCTTTGTAGTGACTTCAGTCAGCCAAGGCTACTACATCCTCACATATGTTGATGACTTTTTCAAATTCACTTGGGTCTACTTCCTTCATCACAAGAGTGAAGTCATTCATAAGCTTCAAGCCTTTAAGAATCATGTTGAACAAAAATAAACGAAATCCATCAAGGTTCTAAGAGTGGACAATGAGAATAGATATGTAGATAGAAGACTTAAGGACTTTTGCAAACTTGAGGGGATTGATCTCTAGAATTCACCAACATTTAGTCTACACAAGATAGATGTTGTAGCTATGAGTATTAGGACTCTCAAATCCATGGCAAGTTGCATGATAAAATCCAAGTCTCTAGATCCTACACTTGAAGTTGAAACCATTAGCAATGCGACTCACATACTTAATAGGTCTCCTCATAATGCCTTAGATGGGAAGACTCCTTTTGAGGCATGGTGTAGAAGAAAACCAATTGTGAGTCATTTTAGAGTCGTCAATTGTCTAGCATGGGCAAACCTATCTTCTAGGGGATGCAAGGCATTGACGCCTAGGCCTTGTACATTCATCAGTTATGAAGACAATGCTAAAGCTTACAGACTTATGGATCTAGCGACACATGATTTTTTTTGGAAAAGAATATTCACTTTGAGGAAAGTTCACCTAGCTTATCCTCTAATCATCTCTACACATCATACACGGTGGAATCTAATAGTGATACAAATGATAGTACTTCAATAGATTCAGAAATACGGGGTTCTATCAACAGTTACAGTAGGAGGTCACATCATTAGTATAGTCCACATGCTTACATTGCCATAGTGAAAGGTCCAAAACAGCATGGTACATCTTGTCTTCTAGCTCTAGCTTTAGTTGACTTGGGATATAGTCTTGAGGACTTACATCTTCTCATTGATGATGATGATCCTTCTATAGTTTGTGAGGGCTCACTTCGACCCCCATGTCCATTCTCTACATGCTCAATCTATACAGGTTGGTGTGATTGTGGATCCTTATGAACAGTAGTTGTTGGTGGTCTCTTTGTCAGTTGATAAGATAGGTGGTTCATTGGATTAGGTTTAACAAACATACTTGCTAGATCTACATTCATTCTTTTTAGCACAATTAGAAGGGGTGACCATTAGCATCAACATAGGGATACTTGAGCAAGTTTTAGGGCAACCATACATCTTTAGGATTGTACCTTTGTCATTGTTTCTTCCTAAGGTGAGGAACATCATTTGTTACTCTTTTACTAGCTTCTTCCTTGGAGTGGCTTTCACTTATTGGCATTCCTCATTTGTGGGGGGGGAGGGGGGGACTACCTTGTCTCTCTTCCTCTTCTTTCTTATGGGGAGGACTTTTTCCTCTTATGAGGTTCTTGTTCTTCTCCTTCTTTACTTTTGTATATACTGGATGGATGTTGTAATGGGTGGGTCTTGATTATTCCATCCATCCATGCATCCCTTTTTATCTCTTTTTGGGGGAGGTTTTTTCCCATGAGGTTTTCCCTCATTCTCTACTTTACAAGACACTACATTTTCATTATGTACATGGGTACCTAACATGGCCTAGTAGCCAAGATCCATCCTCCATTTCATCCTAGTTTTCATAAGCTTAAGGGCATTCCCCTAAGTTTCACTTAGTGGAGGTGTTGGTGTAAATATGTATTTACTATTTACACTTACTTGAGTTTACATAGGTGTTGTGGTTTCCACAACACACACCCCATTCCTCACTAGGAATGGGGATCCCCTACTTTTTTTTACTTCTGGACTCATAGTTTGAGAGTCAAGAGAAGAAATTAGTATTAGTGTTAGAAATATTAGAGTTAAATTTTTAAAATATATAAATTAGAAAAAAAAGAGTGCATGACCGCTTGTGTGAGCACAATGCACACTATGTACCAGCACTCGTACAGAGGCATATTGTGCACTCCTCTTGGTGTGAGGGTTATAAAACCCCCCTCCCTCCTTTCATTTCATATTGAAATTTTGTTCTTGGCCCAAGGTAAACACTCTATGCCACGCACCCCACTAAATTGTGTTGCATGCTAGCCCTTAGCGCCATGTGTGAAACTACACCATGCGCCCCACTAAACTATGATGCGCACTAATCCTTAACACCACATGACCCACTAAACTATGTTGCATGCTAACCCTAGATATCACGAGTGAAAATGTGCCACGTGCCCCACTGAACTACACTGCACACTGACCATTAGCACCATGCACAAAACTGTGCCTCGAGCTCCACTGAATTGTGTTGCACACTGACCCTTAGTATCACACACAAAATAGTGCCACATGCTAACACCCACTCTCACCATCACTTCTCACTCACCCACACGCTAGCTAAAACACACCTATGCAAAACCCTCTCATGCACTGCTCATACTCATGGCACCTCCATTAGCTAAACCATGCCCTTCAACCTCCACTGCGCATCTCATCACAATCCTCGCTGCGGTGCCCTTACACCTACACACTCACATTTTTTTTCTCAATTTAAGTAAATAAATAAATATCTATATAAATAAAAATTAAAATAAAATGAAATATATATATATATATATATATATATATATATATATTTTAAAAATGTTTAAAAATATTTAAAGGGGACATATTTTTTGCTCATTTTAGTTTAATAGTTTCTTATGTCTTATATTTGAACTAATAAATGTTTTTCTCATTATGTGCAAGTGATTAAATGGCATCCACATCTAGAGTAGCACCCAAACTGATAATCTTCAAATTCCAATGCATACCATCCAAATCGAGATTTCATGATGATTATACAAAAATCAAAGATACTAATCTAGGGCACACAGACTTAGGAGAATTCCTAAAAACTTGTAATAAGCCAACCGAGAGGTCAAATCGTGTATCCTCCTTAATATGTTCTGGGTTGGTGAATGTAACATCACATCCCATATTAGTGCAATCAGCAGAACTAGTAATCACATTAGTGTAACATTTTTTTCCTAATGAGAGAGTGGCAAAAAGTGTGACAGTAGAACTGGTCCTTGATCTTCAACCTGACAACATTGAGAAGGTCTTCCATCTCTCGAGAGTAGATCAATTCATTAGGCTCTCCTACGAATTAGTAGAGAGATGGTATAGGGAACATACAAAGCAAATGATAGATATTATATAGTCATCTAATCTCATTGAGAGACCTTCTCAAGGAAGGATAACACACAAAGTGAATATGACTCAAGGATATATGAAGGAGGATATTGGTTACTCCATCATCCTTTTGAGCAAAGTCATGGGTTTATCTATAGTAGGCCACCTCAATACCTTCATGATCAACTTTATTAGGAGCATCAAAACATCAAGGATACCATTGGACTAGGCCACCACACTAAGTGAAAACTTGTGTGAGCAATTAAGGACATTGAAGCAAAAGAAGAAGTTTTATATGATGTCTTACATAGTATACCTACTTGCAGCAAGGGCAACAAATTACCCTGGATTGTATAGAAAGGGCAACATGTAGGATCCCAATTCCTGGCATTACATAGTCTACCCTCAACTAGTGAAGAAGAAACTATATGCTCAAAGCAAGGAATATAGAATCTTGAATGATGCGTTCATTTTTGCGATCATTTGATTCATTGAAGGAGATTATGGAAAGAAGCTATCTGATGAAGAAAAAGTATGGATAACAACTCTTGGGGCCTATTTCAATTAGTTTAAGACATTTACATACCTACAAATAGGTGGTGCCACTATCAACAACAAAAAATTCCCTAGATATCCAAGTGACAAGTTGGTGCTATTGGAGATTTCCTAGCAGATTGAATCTACATATGAAAGGGTGAAGAGACAAAGAAGATGTTGTTGGACATGGCATCTCATCATTGGACCATACCAAGTTAAACATAATCAAGATATTCAAACTTTTGAATGGGAATTGGAGAATTATCCCCATTGAGGAGTACAATTCCCCTATGATACATTTTGATAATGTCAAGAAAGTAGAGAGTATGGCTGGAAAAGAGTTTAATCATGAAGATATTATTGAAGATCATTGGATAAATAAAACAAATGACTATGATATTTGCATACAAGATTATTGTAGGATGACTTTGTATCTGGCAAAGAAGACCCTAAATCTAAATATTCTAGGGGAAATAAGGCAACAAGATTCTAAGAATCTATTCAAGCCCCTGTTCAACTTAGAAAAAATTAGAGAAAGACCCATTATGAATGTAGAAGTTGATAGGGAGGAGCGAAATGATATTGATCATCGAGCAAGACATGTGGTTAGAATGATGAAGGAATGGATCAAGTAGCCTTTTCCACTTGATCACATAGCTGACACTGTAGTCTTCCATGCTCAAGCCCACCTTGAGAAGGGTAGAGGAAGGAAAGTTACAATTCCTACTTTTGTGCTCCAATCTCCCATCAGGCTAGAGACAGTATACCAACTTGATCGCCTGGTTGGATACTATCATCCTCCAGAGAGGATAGGAAAGAACAAAAGGAAGAGGACTTCCCTACAAAGAATTCAAGAAAAATAGAGTGAAGTGCAAGAACCTTCCCATTAGCAAAGAGAAGAGGTACAAGGATCTGAGTATATTGGAGCTTCACAAGTCCAGGATAATCCTCCACTACTTCTTTTTGTGCCTACCTAATTAGAAGAGGAAGAGAGTCAGAAAGTTTCTATCCCTCTAGTGCAAGAAGAACAAGCTTCCTCTTCTGCCTCTATAAAATGAAAGAAGATTAAGATTTGAATGAAGAAAAGGAAAAGGGCGACTAAGAGAATGATACCTTTTCCTTCTATTCCTAAAACCATTCTAGAAGAAGAAGAAGAGGAAGAAGATGAGACAGATGAAGAGGAAGAAGTGCCCATACAAAGAAGAACCCTACTAGCTAGAGCTATGGAGGAAGAAAGGAGAAGGAGTACCTTGAGCATATCACCATCCACTTAGGCAATACCCTTACAAGTCTCTTCTTTAGAAGATGAAGTTCAATAGTAGGTAGATGAGCAAAGTGAAGAAGGGGATGATGTATTTAAAATGTCCAATTTTGACTTCATGCATGTCGGAATGACATTAATTGATAGCAAGATTAGGTGTACTCCTACGAGCCAATCTCAACATGAAGGTTGGATGTAGATACCACCAAGCATAGAAGGTCCCAATCTTGCTCACCCATCATCACCACAAGTTACGGTGGTAGATAAAGGTTGAGTTACTCCTTCACTTCCAAGATCAAAAGAACAAGTTTGAAAGGAACCGTCACAAGAGGAGCAACCAAAACAAAGGGCAACTAATGAAGCATCAAAGGAGGGACAAATAGTCAAATATTCTCAATCACCTCCCTGAGACACTAAGGTGCAAGTTGTTGGATCCATTGAGACTGAGCAAGTAGAAGGAGAGCCCTCACAAACAAAAACAACTCCAAGGAGGAGTGATAAGAGGAAGAAATTTGTAGAACATACTCCTTCATCTTCAATAAGAAGACCTCTGACTAAACACACTCCAAGGTGGCTGTAAAAGGAAGTAATAAGAAGCTCCGGACCTAGATTCAAAGCCTCAGAGGAAGGCATTTATGAGATTGTGGAAATTTTGAATAAACTTGAGTCCTTGGCACATAAGGAAATGCCATTGGTATTTGTTACAAGTACATGGAATAGCCCAGAGTTGTTTGCATAGGTAGTTGTTCCTCTTGGAGATACAGACATAGAAAGCCTTGGTCCCAAGGATTATGAATTAAAAAATGTCATGTTGGGAAAACCCACATAGGATGCATCCTGACTAATGGTGACAATGGGAACTAAGGAAATAATAAAGAACATGGGGGAGGATTTGATGGAAATTAAAGTCCTTCAAAGGTAGGTGTAGATCCTAAAGGGATATTTGGCTAAAGTCGTTGATCCTCTTGATCTTTTGTGTGCTGAGGAGACCTTGAATACTGTTCTTAGAGAAAGGGGAGCAGTCCATATGGATCCATTTTTGAGAGCCTATCAGCAATGGTGGGAGAGTTTTGAGGAAAAAGGAGTCATGATTATCATAGAAAACCTAAATATGCTTGATTCTACACAAGAAAATGTGAATAAAATGGTGGCAATTTTGAAGTAGGACTTCAGCATTATTGATGAAGCACAGGCCTGGAGCAAAGATTTACAAAATCTACAAGCCATAAAGGGAAAAAGGTACTAAGTTTTGATTGATGTATATACGTGAGATGAATTAGATATGATTGATGACTAGATAAAAAAGATAGTAGATAGCAATAAGGTAATGGAAACATTACATGATGAAATTCATCGGCTCAATGATCAAGCCTGAAAGAAAATTTTGGAGGCAGAGAGGCACTATAGTGATGCCTATTTGGAAATTTTTGAAGATGAGGAATGTGAGAAATTGCTACCTATAGATATAGTAGTGGAGAATTTTAAGAATATTTTTTGGAAGATGATGATGAGGAGGACATTGGACATGCCTCCAAAACTGAGGAAGCATTATTAGAGTTGGATACCAAACTTGGGGATATTGTTGATACCCAAATTGAGGTAGACAATTACAGACCAAAGGTCAAGGAAAAACACGAGGCTTTGGATTTTTTGGATGCAGCCAAAATCATAGAGATTATAGAGAAATTCAAGGGAAAACATCCAAAACATATCTTTGGGATGAAGAAGAACAAAACCCAGATGCAAGAATTTTAGTTTTGACACTTAGTGAAATTTTGAGATTTTGACCTTGTCAAGGTTCATAGCTCTACAGCTATGCAACTCTGTAGGTCCGTACTTCATAGGTACATAGGTTTTTAGCTTTTTAGCTCTACAATTCTAGAAGTGCACTAACAATTAACTGTTGGTTCCAAAAATAGAGCTTTCCATGCATCGAAAACACATTCTGATGGTAGTTTAACTCTGACTAATGCCCTATGAAGGATCAGCTGCTAATTTTGGCACCTCCAGACACTTCCACTTCAACTCAGAGCTTTCACATGCTTTTCTCTTATATATATATTTTTTTTGACATGTAAAGGCTCATGCATCCGATTAATGAGTATAAAATGGATGGAGTCCTACTAAGCACCAGCTAGATAGGTAGTTTGTATATAATTACTTTGTTTTATTAGTTTAAAAGAATCTTATTGCATGAAGATATCTCTCACTCTCAACAAAAATTGAGAAGATGATTTCTTATAAATACTTTATTGTAATATGTAATCAAGGCTGCCATTATTATGCAATAAAGTTATGCTTTTGGCGCTAGCATTTGGAGTGTAGTTATTCTTTCCTAAATGTGTCAATGTTTTGTGATTTTGTTCATGAGATTTTGATTGAGCCAAAGGTTTATTGCATTGTTTTTGGTTGTGTGATATTTTATTTTTGGTGTTTTCTATAGATTTATGAATTTTGTTGACGTACCAAGCTTAAGGAGAAATCACCAAATTGTGCCTACATCATTCTTTGTCTTGCATGAGTGCACTTTTCATGGCCTTATGATTTGATCAAGACTGAAACATCATTTAGTTACTGAAAGTTCGCATCGATGATTGCATCAATGGAATCTAGGAAGTGTTGCTCCTATTTTCATTAGTTATCTACTAGTTTCTTCAAAAGCTTAACTTGTAGCATGTTGTTTTCTATGGTTTATGTCCATTAGGATTTCAATTTCATGTTATTTTCTTTCAAATTCAAGTTATTTTCTTTCAGTTCTTGTTATTCTCTTTATTAATCCCCTTGTTAGAATAAGATTTCATACTAGTTGCATGGTTAGATTGCACTCATAAAAAGGCATAAAATACAAAAACATAGTTCTTTTTAGTGTTATTTTGAAATAGTGTGCAGATTTTTCATTTCATTCGAAGTCAAAATGAACCAGCAAAGGCCTCCTCATGAACAATCACATTTATCTTCAACTAAGGGGATTTTAGTCTATCATAAGACAACTTAGAACCTTGGAGTTGATTCACAAGATCAACTTTTCAAGAGAAGAATTCACAAGAATTCCCACCATTTAGCATAGCATAAAATGACAGCTCAATAGAAGTGGTGCTAGAAGGAGGGCTACTTTTCTAATTTTTAGAATAAGAGAAAATTTTGCCAAAGTTTCAATATTCTTCACTTTCTTGCAAATTCAGAAATTTTTTGAGTTTGTCAAAAATTTAAGTCTATAGGTCTATAGCTACGCAGATCCATAGGTCTAGAAATCTGCAGGTATGTAGAATTCTATAGTGTGCTTCTTTTTGTGAGGAAGTGTGCTTTTGTAGAGGTGTGCTTTTTCTAGAATTGATGCAAACTGGAGGATTTTGATCTAGAGTCCCCATTTTAGTGAGTGTTAAGATCCTCACCAACTGCACACAACTTTCTTGAACTTTCCCATTTATGTAAAATACATGGTGATAAAGGAATCCCCCAGGTTCAACCACTTCCATTTGATCTTTCATCATCGTCTTTAGTTCCACCTCCACTCTAACCACCAGGTGGACCACCACATATTCCAATAGTCCCACCACCACAACCACCACCATTAGGTCTACCAAATTCTCTAATGGCCTTTTTCGCAAATGCTATAGACTCACCCATCAACTTGAGAGGTGCACTTCATGACCTTCCCAAGAATCCTGAGAAGTTTTTCCCAAGGTTCATTTATGGAGAAACATGAAATGTCGAAGATCACATCAAAGTATTCAAAGAAATTTGTAATTGAAAGCATATTTCCAACAAGGATGTGGTTCTTTGTTTATTCCCTTACTCTTTAGGGGAATTTTCCTTTAGTTGGTACATTAATTATCCACTTGGATGCATTGGATATTGGGACACCTTTGATAAATTATTTTTAGAACAATTCAAAACTTTCATCAATTCAGCTGTGATACATCAACAATTCATATCTATCAAAAAGGACCCAGCCGAGATAGTTTCACACTTTAACCATCACTTTTATATGGCATACTAGAAATTGGAAATGCCATACACTATACTAGAACTAGCTACTATCCAAATTTATTTCAATGTGATGGACCATCTTATAGCTATCTTTTTATGAAGACTTCCTGTAGCAAATATTGACACATTGGATAAAGTCTTCATGGAAGCGATCACCTTCACCAAACAAGCCAATCCCAATGGAGTAGGATTGATGCTTCCCACATAGGCTATTATAACAACATCAATATACCCAGGTGTGACACCCATGGTGCCTAGCCAATTTATACCCATGAATCTAGTTCCACTATAATAGGTGCCCGCTCCACAGAATCTAACTTTGACATATCCAAGATAGGAACCCCTGAAAGTTGCTTTCTTCGAACAAAAGATAGTAGCTCTAGCTGAGGCAAACAACAATTTCACCTCCAATTTCGGCCAGATGAAAAAAACTATTCCACAAATGAACAATGAGCTGACTTGCTTTAGGTTTTTCCAAGGACAAAATAATAACTTTCAAAGAAACAATGCTAGTACTTACAACAACAACAATTACAATCAGAATTACAACTAGAATTTTTTTGGAAATAACAAAAATACACAAACCAATAATGGTGGAGACAACATTAACAATGACTTCCAAAGATAGAATTGGCAGTGGAATACATGTCCGAATAATGGAAGCATTCCTGTAGATAACAACAACAACAATGTTCAATATGCTGATATCAATCAATATGATGACAATCAAAATGCCCCAAATAGTGATGGTTCATGCTATAATAGAAATCAAGACATGATTCAAAATCAACAAGAAAATGATAATGTCCCTCTTGTGTAGTCTAATGCTATTCTATTAGATTCTTAAAAGTCCACATAGAATGCATAGGTTGAACAACCAACTAGTGAGGAATTCTCTTTTCCATTTAGCTAGGAGCTAGATATTCAACATGATGAGATGTTTGCTTTTCACAATGATAATCAAAACACCTAAAATTTGCAAAACAAAAAAGAACCTTTGACTGATGGGATTCCTCCAGAACAACAACCAACTCCTCCTAATCCGAGAGTGAGTAATAATTTGATGCCAATTAGGCCCCCATATGGAGGAAAATTGAATTAGAATCAAATAATGGTTCCTACAATCTTGAAAAATCCAGCATGGTCTACTGAGAAATACAATGTAGTAGAAGATTTGAAATGAACTAAGGCCAACATGTCTATTTTTGACATGTTGCAAAATTGTCCTCAACAATGGGAAGCATTAACAAAGACCCTAGATCATACAAAGGTACCTCAAAACACAAATATTGTTTCTCAAAAAGTAGTACCTCAATAGGTCAACACTTCAGAAGCAATGCTAACTATGTTTAAGAACAAGGTTGAGGTGTCTCTATTTCTACTAAGTATCAAAATATATGGGAAAAATCTTCACAATTTCCTAATCGATTTACAAGAGACTCATGTAATGTGATGCCACTATCAATAGCACAAAGGTTGGGAGTAAATCCCCAACCTTCCAATTGAATAGTAATACAACTAGATAAGACTGAGGTAATAGTGATTGGTGTGCTGAAAGATGTTGGCATACAATTGATAGTCAACCCTAAGATTCAAGATGTTATTGATATACATGTGATTGATACACCTAATAAGTATGGATTACTACTAAGAACGGAATGTACAACATGCCTAATAAGATGGTTCTCTACAAACATCACTCAGTTATGGCTATCATGGAAAGGGTTGAACAATCAAATCAAGATAGATGTAGAACCAAAGTTGAAAACTATGATTACTAAATACAATGCTCCTAATGAAGTAGTATTCTTGCAATCAGATTTGGGTTCTTATAAAGCGATGCCTTTCTCAACCAAAATATCAGATCATAAAAAGTCCAAGGTTTCAATTCCAAGGCAAGAAGTTGTAATGCAGTTTGTAGACAACATGGTGGCTAATCTACAATGTTTAGGAGGGGAAGCTAACCCTAGTATCCTACTTCTCCAAAGATTTTGTTGATTGCATAAAGTTAGCCATTTAGATTTTGAATGTTCATCATGCCAAGAAGAAGTTGCTAAGGTATTGACACAAATGATAGAAGCCAAGAGCGATAACATGCTAAAAGATGAACCATGGAAGATCAAGCCCCTATAAAAATATCTGAATCTATTGAAAATGTTGAAGAAGAAATTAAAGACTTGAACACATCATATAGTGATACCTCTTTAGATGGTGGAGGTTTGTCTTCTCCTCCACCAAGGATGATCAAAATCAAAAGGAGAAGATAGTACATGAGAGGGCAAGGATGGACTTCAGTAGTTGTTTTTCCAATAGCCAAGGTGGATAAAATCAATGAATTGATAGGGGAAATCAAAGATAAGCAAGAAAAACATGCACTCCTATTATCAAAGAGTGACAATGGAAAATCAATAAGTTCACCCTGAGAAAATTTAAAGTGGGTACCTAAAAGACAATCTTGTCAAGCCCAAGTAAAGGAGAAGATGAGAACAAATAGACAAAAAGTTAGAAAACCCAAGGAATGCATAATATGGACACTTCACTTTGATAGTTCTAGATGCAAATCAGGAGCTGGAACGGGTATTGAGTTGGTCAATCTTGAAGGTAAGTCTTTCTATGTTGCGTATCAATTATAGTTTAGATTCACTAATAATGCTATAGAACGCGAAGCATTGATTCGGGGACTCCTTTTCACTTTGGAAAAGGGGGTTAAAATTCTCATCATCGAGGGAGATTCTCAGTTAGTGGTGAGACAAGTAAAATCATTATACTCTTGCAATGATAAGAGGTTGCTCGCATACAGGAAAAGAGTATGGGATTTAATGGATGATTTTGAAGCTTTGAATGTGAGATCTATTTCGAGAAGGAAAAACATGGTAGCAGATGCTCTAGCTATCATAGCTAGCACATTACAACTAGTCAAAAGAACCAAATTGAAAATATTTTCAATTGAATTGGTTGTTGTTCCATCCATTCTAGATATATCATGAACTTTCAAGCCTTTCAAGATGATCAACATATACTCAAATTTATCATGAGTAGTGGCTACTTCAAAGGGCAAGAAATTGATAACACATCAGACAATAAACTTGAGAATGATGAAATCAAAGATGAGGATGGGACTCTAAATTTAAAGACAAACACTATTCCTAAGGGGATGGTTGAGTTGGAGTACATTTTTGACCATGACGAATCAACATGTAATAAGAGAATGGCCAAAGAAAAGGGAATAGAGGAATGTGACTCATTCAATTTGGGCACTGAAGGTGATCCTAAAATGATAAAGTTTGAGAAAGCATGCACTCAACAAGAAAGAGGAGATATTCTTAAATTACTCTAAGAGTATAAAGATGTCATTGCATGGAGCTACGAAGAGCTAAAAACATATGATCACAAGATTATGACACATGAAATTCCATAGAAACCAGATGCAAAGCCTTTCCGTCAAAGGGAAAAGCCTATCAATCCTATCATCAAACCATTGATAATGAAAGAAGTTCAGAAACTTCTTGATGCCAAGATCATTTTCCCTATTTGTCATTCCACATGGGTGGCCAATTTGGTACCTGTATGAAAGAAGACTAGAGAAATTAATCTTTGTGTTGACTTTTGCAACCTTAACTTGGCTTCTCAAAAGGACAATTATTCTTTACCTTCATTGAATGAGGTCCTACAAATTGTAAATGGTTCAAAAATGATGTCCTTCTTAGATAGATATTCGGGATACAATCAGACAATGGTTGACAAAGAAGACAGACTAAAGACAACATTCACAACTAAGTGGGTAACTTTCACCTATAGAAGAATGCCTTTTGGGTTGATCAATGCAAGGGCTACATTTCAATGAGCCATGGATGAAGCTTTTAAAGGATTGATAAATAAATGTATAGTCATCTATATGGATGACTTGATGGTCTTCTTAAAAGATCAAAGCACTCAAATTCTGGATTTGAAACAAGTATTCGATAGATGTTGCAATCATGGCATATCTCTCAATCCTAAGAAGTGTTCCTTTCGCATCACTAAAGGAAAGCTCCTAGGTCACATCATTTTGGAAGAAGGGATCTCCATTGATCCCGATAGAATCAAATCTATTGTAAAGCTATCACCTCCCCACAGTCAGAAGGAACTCAAGTCTTTCTTTGGGAAGATCAATTTTGTCTAAAAGTTTATACTTGGATTTGTATAAATAGTCTATCCCCTCAATGACTTACTCAAAAAGGGGGCTAAGACAAAATGGGTTCCTAAAATTAAGAAGTCATTTGAGGATATCAGAGTCGCCATTTCTACAACCCTAGTACTAGTGAATTTAGATTATGGGTTACCTTTCAAAATATACTCTCTTACCTCAGAAAATTCATGTGTTGGAATCCTTACACAAAAGAGAGAAAAGGAAGATGAAGGGCCTATTTCCTCCATGAGTTGTCCTCTCAAAAATGTTGATTTGAAATACTCGAACCTTGATAAACAATCCTTTGCATTAATCAAGGTAGTGAAGAAGTTTCATCACTACATACTCAGAAGTAAAGCGTATGCAATAGTACCTGATCCAATAGTAAAGACTCTTTTGATGCAGAATGAACTTGGTGAAAGGAGAGGCAAGTGGATGGCCATACTTCAAGAGTTTGATTTAGAGATTCAACCTATGTGACTGGTTCGAGGAAAAGGATTGTCTAAAATGATAGCTAACAACTAGGATGAAAATGAAAAGGAATTCAAGTTTTACAATGAAACTGATGACAAAGATCAAGATAAATTCATTGTAATATCTCAAGTTGACATTGACTAGGGTGTGGTGATAGATGTTTGGCATCAAGACATCATCTATTTCCTTTTACAAAATCAGTATCCTAGTTGGATGAATAGCTCATAGCGTAGAGGACTTAAAATGAAATGTGAGTCTTATATGCTATGTGATTAAAAGTTGTACAAAAGGAATTATGAAGGGATATATCTCAAGTAATTAGGTCATGAGGAAGTGAAGGAAGTCTTAGAATATTTTCATGACAAATATGGTATAGGACATGGTTTGGTAGAAGCAACTGCTCACATGATTCTAAGATCAAGCTATTTTTGGCCCCCGATATTTAAAGACACTTTCAAGCACATACGTTCTTGCCATATTTTTTAGACTAATGCCAATTGAGAAAGGAATCTAGTGATGCCCTTACATCCTGTATTTGAGATATGCCTCTTTGTAAAGTGGGGGCTAGATTTTATTGGTCCAATCAACATACCATCATCAATGGGACACACATTCATTCTTATAGCCACAGATTATTGTATGAGATGGACGAAAGTAGAAACCTTTAGGAGTTGTACTGCTAAGGTGGTGACTGACTTCTTAGAAGAAAATTTTGTCACTAGGTTTGGGATGCCATTTTCCTTGGTATGCGATAATGGGTCTACTTTTGCATCAACATTATTGACCCAATGCGCATTTGAAAATAAGTCATTATCAAGTTTTCTTCAAATTAATACCCACAGGGAAATGGGGTAGCATAATCCACAAACAAGAACTTGATTATAGTTATAAAATGATTGTTGGAGGAAAACCTTAGAGATTGGCATATGCAACTTAAATATGCTTTACGGATAGATCGAGTAAGGATCAAGAACACTTTGGGAACTTCTCCATACTTGCTTGTCTATGGACAAGAACCAATATTTCTACTCAACCTTAGAAATCCTATTTTGAAGTTCATGAGTGAATACACTCAAGAAGCTAACAAAGTACATATCTGACTAATGAATCATTTAGAAATGGATGAGAAATGGACAACTACACTAGAACACATGGCTAAACATCAAGTTGTCATCAAAAGGTGGTTCAACAAGAGGGCCACAAAAAAATCCTTCAGGATTTCTAACCTTATTCTACTTTGGGATAAGGCAAAAGAAAAGTTGGGTAGCCATACCAAGTTTCGATGCTTGTGGACGAGCCCGTATCAAATTTTGGAAATTCTCAGTGAAAACACTTTTAGTCTAAGTTCCTTACAGGGGGAATTTCTACCTTTGCCCATAAATGGCCAATTTCTAAAACATTATTTTGAAGTGTAAAAAGAACACAAAAAAATAATTAGATTTTATTTCTACATCTAAGTTAGATTTTCATTTCTGCAAGTGTGTTTATTTTTGCAAGTCTGTCACCTTTTAGTTGTGTGTTTTCTTTAGTTGTGTGTTTTGTTTTCAAAGTTGTGTCAGTCTTATGGAGTAAGATGTACTTGAGATTTTTTTCAAGATTTTACTAACCACTCTTTGGTTTCCAATTTTTAGGAAGAGATATTTCTTTATCAAAACATTTAGATGATTGTGTGTCTTATACTAACCAAGCAATGGACATTTCTTGTGAAAATAAGAGATTTTTAGTCAAGAAATTAGAACTCTAGACCAACAAGTTCTCAACACTTTGGAAATTTTAAAATTTTATCATTTTTGGCATTGTTGGATTCAAGTGAAAGATGATAAGAGATGATCCAAACTTCAACTGGTTCAAACTAGAGGGGTCTCCTTGAAAGGTTCCTATGATCATTGATAGGCATGAGAGTTTTTAAAAATTTCTAAAAGATGAATACAAGAGATATTCACAAGAGATTGAATCAAAGAAACAACATCGATGTCCTAACTACATAGTCTAAGTGTAATCAAGATACAAGAGATTAAAAAAAAAAAAAAAAAAAGGAATACGGTGTTAAGACTGAAGGATTCCAAAGATCTAAAATGGCAAAAGATACATTCTCAAAACATAGTATCTTATATTTAAATTATCACTTCATCAAAATTAATATTCTGAACAACATGGATCAATTATTCAAGTTGCCAAAAAATTAAAAGGATGTGACATCTTGCCAAGAGCCCTTGAACTGATTCTCTCATCTGGTCAAGTAGTTGATTGATAAAAGTATTCATGGAGATTTTGAATGAATGAGCTAGAAGTGAAAGATCATTTTCAAGTTATCAAAAAACTTTGATAAACTGCATCCTAAGGACATCAAAGGAAATGAATACACATTGCACACACCGAGCTTGAAGATTTCGGGTCCTGAAGTTTTGACTGTAAATTAATTCAAAATAATCTTGAGATGTTTTGGAGTTTGGTTGGTATTTGACACATGTTGGAGGAATGTTTTCTGATGAAGAAATTATTTGGTTATTTATTTTTATTTTTTTGGAAGCTATTTGTTGTGGTGTCCACAACACACACCCCATTCTTAACTAGGAATGGGGACCTCCTACTTTTTTGCCTCCTAGACTCACAATTTGAGAGTTAGGAGAAGAAATTAGTATTAGTGTTAGAAATATTAGAGTTAAATTTTTAAAATATATAAATAAATAAAAAAATTAGTGAAAGAGCATGCCCGTGGGCATAATGCACACTGTGCACCTATGCCCACGCCGAGGCATGCCACACCCTCCTCATAGCATAAGGATTATAAAATCCCCCCTCCCTCCTTTCATTTTTTATTGAAGTTTTGTTCTTGGCCCAACGTAAAAACTCTATGCCACGTATCCCACTAAATTGAACCGCGTGCTAACCCTTGGTGCCATGTGCAAAACTGCACTGTGCAACCCATAAAATTGTGTCATGCGCTAACCCTTGGTACTATGCATGAAACTGCATCGCACACCCCACTAAACTAAGCCAAGTGCTAACCCTCGATGTAGTGCATGAAACTATGTCATGTGCCACATTGAACTGTGCCACGTACTGACCCTCGACACTGTGCGCCCCACTAAATTGTGTTGTGTGCTGACCCACGGCACCGCGCATGAAACTGTGTTGCATGCTAACACCCACACTTGCCACCACTTCTTGCATGCCCACACACTAGCTAAACTGCACCTGTGCAAAAACCCTCTCATGCACTGCTCGTACCTGTGCACCTTCATTAGCTAAATTGTGCCCTTCAACCTCTGCTACACACCTCATCACGACCCTCTTCGCGGCCCCCTCACACCCACACACTCAAATTTTTTTCTTAATTTATTTTTAAAATATATGTATATATATATAATAATATATATATATAATATATATAATATATATAAATAAAAATAAATAAATAAATAAAAATATTTAAAGGGGACATTTTTTTTGCTTATTTTAGTTTAATAGTTTCTTACGTCTTATATTTGGACTAATAAAAAAATTTCTCATTGTGTGCAAGTGATTAAATGGCATCCACATCTAGAGAGCACCCAAACCAGTAGTCTTCAAATTCCAAGGCATGCGATCCAAATCAAGATTTCATGATGATTATGAAAAAATTAGAGATATTGACCTAGGGCACACAAACTTAGGAGAATTCCTAAAAACCTATAATAAGCCAACCGAGAGGTTAGATGTAGTATCCTTCTTAATACATTCTAGGTTGTTGAATCTAGCATCACATCAAATATTAGTGCAATCAACAGAACTAGTAATGACATTGTCGCAACATTTTGTTCCTAATGAGAGAGTGGTAAAAAGTGTGATAGGGGAACTAGTCCTTGAACTTCAACCTAACAACATTGAGAGGGTCTTCCATTTCTGAAGAGTGGATCAATTCATTAGGCTCTCCTATGAATCAGTAGAGAGATGGTATAGGTAACATACGAAGCAGGGGACAAATATTATAAGTCATTTTATGTCATTGAGAGACCTCCTCAAGGAAGGATAATAGGAAAAGTGGATATCACTCAGGGTTATATGAAGGAGGATATTGGTTACTCAATCATCCTTTTGAGCAGAGTCATGGGTTTATCTATAGTAGGCCACCTCAATACCTTCATGATCAACTTTATTAAGACCATCAAAACATCAAGAATACCATTGGACTGGGCCACCACACTAAGTAAAAACTTGTGTGAGCAATTGAGGATGATGAAGGATAAGAAGAAATTTTATATGATGTCTTACATAGTATACTTGCTTTCAGCAAGGGCAACAGATTATCTTGGATTGTATAGAAAGGGCAACATGTAGGATCAAAATGCCTAGCCTTACATAGTCTACCCTCAACTAGTGAAGAAGAAACTATCTGCTCAAACAAAGGAATATAGAATCGTGAATGATGCGTTCATTTTTGTGATCATTTGATTCATTGAAGGAGATTATGGAAAGAGGCTATTTGATGAAGCAAAAGTACAGATAACAACTCTCAGGGCCTATTTCCTTTAGTTTAAGATGTTTGCATACTTTGAGGTAGGTGGTGCCACTATCAACCCCAAGAAACTCCCCAAATATCTAAGTGACAAGCTGGTGCTATTCAAGATTTCCTGGCAAATTGAATCTACATATGAAAGTGTGAAGAGACAAAGAAGACCTTGTTGGACATGAGCTCTCATCATTGGACAATACTAGGTAAAATGGAAGCAAGACATTCTAACTTTCAAATGGGAATGGGAGAATTATCCCCTTGAGGAGTACAATTCCCCTAAGATACATTTTGAAAATGTTGGGAAAGTAGAGAGTATGGTTGGAAAAGAGTTTCATCATGAAGATGCTATTGAAGATCATTGGATGAATGTGACAAATGACTACAATATCCACATATGACATTATTGTAGGATGACTTTGTATCTAGCAGAGAAGATGCTCAATCTAAATACTCTAGAGGAAATAAAGCATCAAGATTATAAGGAGCTATTGGACCACCTATTCAACTTAGATAAAATCAGAGAAAGATGCATTATGAATGCAAAATTTGACAGGGAGGATGGCAATGATATTGATCATGGGGCAAGACATATGGTTAGAATGATGAAGGAATGGATCAAGTAGCCTTTTCCACTTGATCCCATGCTTGACACTATAGTCTTCCATGCTCAAGCCTACCCTGAGAAAGGTAGAGGAAGGAAAGTTACAATTCTTACTTTTGCACTCCAATCTCCCATCAGCCCAGAGATGGTATAGCAACTTGACCACTCGGTTTGATACTATCATCCTCCAGAGAGGATAGGAAAGAATAAAAGGAAGAGGACTTCTCCACAAAGAATTCAAGAAGAACAAGGTGAAGTGTAAGCACCTTCCCATCAACAATGATAAGAGTTACAAGGATCTAAGGATATCGAAGCTTCTCAAGTCCAGGATAATCCTCCACTACCTCCCTTTGTGCCTACCCAATTAGAAGAGGAAGAGAGTCAACAATTTTCTTTCCCTCTAAAACAACAAGAACAAGCTTCCCCTTCTACCTCTATAAAACAAAAGAAGATTAAGATTCAAATGAAGAAAAGGAAAAGGGTGACTAAGAGAATGGATCCTTTTCCTTCTGTTCCTCAAGCCATCCTAGAAGAAGAAGAAGAGGTAGAAGATGAGACAGATGAAGAGGAAAAAGTTTGCATAAAAAGAATAACCTAGTTAGCTAGAGCCATGAAGGAAGAAAGGAGAAGGAGTAACTCAAGCATATCACCATCCACTCAGGCAATACCCTTACAAGTCTCTTCTTCAGAAGATGAAGTGCAACAATGGGTAGATGAGCAAAGTGAAGAAAGGGATGATGTATTTAAAATGTCTAATTTTGACTTGATGCTCATGAGAATGACATTAATTGATGGCAATATTAGGCATACTCCTATGAGCCAATCTCAATAGGAAGGTTGGACAAAGATACCACCAGGCACACAAGGTCCTGATCCTGCTCACCCATCTTAGCCACAAGTTATGGTGGTAGATAAAAGTTTAGTTACTCCTCCACTTCCAAGATCAAAAGAACAAGTTTGAAAGGAACTATCACAAGAGGAGCAACTAGAACAAAGGGCAACTGATGAAGTATCAAAGGAGGGGAAAATATTGAAATATTCTCAATCACCTCCCCAAGACACTAAGATGCAAGTTGTCGAAGCCACTGAGATCGTAGAAAATAGAAGGAGAGCACTCACAAATAGAAACAACTCCAAGGAGGAGTGATAACAGGAATAAATTTGCAGAACATATTCCCTCATCTTCAATAAGAAGACCTCCGACTGAACACACTCCAAGGTGGCTACAAAAGGAAGTAATAAGAAGCTCTAGACATAGATTCCAAGCCTTGGAGGAAGATATTTATGAGATTGTAGAAATGTTGAATAAACCTGAGTCCCTGGCATGTGGGGCAATACCATTGGCATTTGTTACAAGTACATAGAATAGCCAAAAGTTGTTTGCATAGGTAGTTATTCATCCTAGAGATATAGATGTAGAAAGCCTTGGTCCCAAGGATTATGAATTAAAAAATGTCATGTTGGGAAAACCCACATGGGATACATCCTGATTAACGGTGACCATGGGAATTAAGGAAATCATGAAGAACATGGGTGAGGATGAGATGGAAATCCAAGCACTTTGAAGGTAGGTTGAGATCCTGAAGGGATATTTGGCCAAAGTTGTTGGTCCTATTGATCCTAAGCACCTTGAGGAGACCTTGAATAATGTTCTTAGAGAAGGGGGAGCATTCCTTATGGATCCATTTTTCAGAGCCTATCAGAAATGGTGGGAGAGTTTTGAGGAAAAAGGAGTCATGATTATCATAGAAAACCTAAAGATGTTGCATGCTACACAGGAAAATGTGAATAAAATGATGGCAATTTTGAAGCAAGACTTCAACATTATTGATGAAGTGCGAGCCTAGAGGAAAGATTTACAGACTTTATAAGCCATAAAGGGACAAAGGTACTGAGTTTTGATTGATGTATATATGTGAGATGAATTAGATATGATTGATGACTGGATAGAAAAGATAGCAGATAGCAATAAGGTAATGGAAATATTACATGATGAAATTCATCTGCTCAATGATTAGGCCTGAGAGAAAATTTTGAAGGTAGAGAGGCACTATAGTGATGCCTATTATGATATTTTTGAAGATGAGGAATACGAGAGATTTCTAACTTTAGATATAGTAATGGAGAATTTTAAGAAGATTTTTGGGAGTTTGATGATGAGGAGGACACCAAACAGGCCTTCAAAACTGAGGAAGCATTGTTAGAGTTGGATACCAATTGAGGTAGACAATTATAGATGAAAGGTCAAGGAAAAATATGAGGCTTTGGATTCGCTAGATGTGGCAAAAATCACTAAGCTTATAGAGAAATTCAAGAGAAAAAATCAAAACATACCTTTGGGATGAAGAAGAACAAAACCTAGATGCTAGAATTTTAGTTTTGACACTTAGTGAAATTTTGATATTTTGACCCTATCAAGGTCCATAGCTCTATAGCTACATAGATTTTTAGGTCCACAACTTCATAGGTACATAGGTCTACAGCTTTGTAGCTCTGTCTTCTAGAAGTGCGCTAACAATTAACTGTTGGTTCCAAAAATAGAGCTTTCCATGCATCAAAAATGCATTCTAACTGTAGTTTAACTCTGACTAATGCCTTGTGAAGGATCAACTGCTAATTTTGGAATCTCCAGGCACTTCCACTTCAACTCAAAGCTTTCGCATGCTTTTCTCTCATAATTTCTTTGTTTTTTGACATCTAAAGGCTCATGTATCCGATTAATGAACGTAAAATGGATGGAGTCCTATTAAGCACTAGTTAGATAGGTAGTTTGTATATAATTACTTTGTTTTATTAGTTTAAAAACATCTTATTGCATGAAGATATCTCTCAATATCAACACAAATTGAGAAGATGATTTGTTATAAATACCCTATTGTAATATGTAATCAGGGCCAATTATTGGAATAAAGTTATGCTTTTGGTGCTAGCATTTGGAGTGTAGTTATTCTTTCCTAAATGTGTCATTGTTTTGTGGATTTTGTTCATGAGATTGTGATTGAGCCAAAGGTTTATTGCATTATTTTTGGTTGTGCAATATTTTAGTTCTAGTGTTTGCTACAGATTTACGATTTCTATTGACGTACTGAGCTTAAAGAGAAATCACCAAATTGTGCCTACATAATTCTTTGTCTCACATAAGTGTACTTTTTGTGGCCTTGTGATTTGATCAAGAGTGAAACATCATTCAGTTATTGAAAATTCCCATCGACGATTGCATTAGTGGAATCTATGAAGTGTTGCTCCTACATTCATTGGTTACCTACCAATTTCTTCAAAAGCTTAACTCGCAGCATGTTGTTTTTTGTGGTTTAAGTCCGTTAGGATTTCAACTTCATGTTATTTGCTTTCAAATTCAAGTTATTTGCTTTTAGTTCTCATTATTTTCTTTATTAACCCCCCTGTTAGAATAGGATTTCATACTTGTTGCACATTTATATTGCATTCATAAAAAATCATAAAATATAAAAACATAGTTCTTTTTAGTGTTATTTTGAAACAGTGTGCAGATTCTTCATTTCATCCGAAGTCGAAACGAACCTAAAAAGGCCTCCTCATGAACAATCACATTTATCTTCAACTAAGTGGACTTTAGTCGATTGTGAGACAACCTAGAACTTTGGATTTGATTCACAAGATTGACTTTTCAAGAGAGGAATTCACAAGAATTCCTACCATTTAGCAACGTGTAAAATGACAGGTCAACAAAAGTATTGCTAGGAGGGCTACTTTTCTGATTGTCAGAATAAGAGAAATTTTTTCCAATGTTTCAAAATTCTTCACTTTCTTGCAAATTCAATTTTTTTTTGATTTTTTCAGTGGTTCCAAAAATAGAGCTTTCCATGCACCGAAAATGCATTCTGATGGCAGTTTAACTCCGACTAACATCCTATGAGGGATCAACTACTAATTTTGGCATCTCTAGACACTTCCACTTCAACTCAAAGCTTTCATATGCTTTTCTCTCATAATTTCTTTTTTTTTTTTGACATGTAAAGGCTCATGCATCCGATTAATGAATATAAAATGGATGGAGCCCTACTAAGCACTAGTTAGATAGGTAGTTTGTATATAATTATTTTGTTTTATTAGTTTAAAAGTATCTTATTGCATGAAGATATCTCTCCCTCTCAACAAAAATTGAGAAGATGATTTGTTATAAATACCCTATTGTAATATGTAATCAAGGCCACCATTATTATGCAATAAAGTTTTTCTTTTGGTGCTAGCATTTGGAAGGTAGTTATTCTTGCCTAAATGTGTCATTGTTTTGTAGATTTTGTTCATGAGATTCTATTTTAGCCAAAGGTTTATTGTGTTGTTTTTGGTTCTGTGATTTTTTAGTTTTGGTGTTTTCTACAGATTTATAAATTCTACTGACGTGTTGAGCTTAAGGAGAAATCACCAAATTGTGCCTGCATAATTATTTGTCTCGCATGAGCTCACTTTCAGTGGCCTTGCAATTTGATCAAGAGTGAAACATCATTCAATTATTGAAAGTTCCCATCGATAATTGCATCAATGGAATCTATGAAGTGGTGCTCCAATTTTCATTGGTTACCTACCAGTTTCTTCAAAAGCTTAACTCGCAACATGTTTTTTTGGTGGTTTATGTCTATTAGGATTTTAGTTTCATGTTATTTTCTTTCAAATTCAAGTTATTTTCTTTCAGTTTTTGTTATTTTCTTTATTAACCCCCTTGTTAGAATAGGATTTCATACTACTTGCATAATTAGATTGCATTCATAAAAAAACATAAAATACAAAAACATAGTTCTTTTTAGTGTTATTTTGAAATAGCATGCAGATTGTTCATTTCATCTGAAGTTAGAACAAACCAGCAAAAGCCTCCTTGTGAACAATCACATTTATCTTCAACTGAGAAGATTTTAGTCTATCATAAGACAATTTGGAACCTTGGAGTTGTTTCACAAGATTGACTTTTCAAGAGCGAAATTCACAAGAATTCCTATCATTTAGGATCATGTAAAATGATAGCTCAACAATAGGTTAATGCATTATTTTATTATTCTATTTTGTGAGAGACTTAGGAGTTTGCACAACCTATTTGAGTTATCATGTTGACAACACAAGAGTACACAACTCTATTTTAGCACATAGTGTCTACAACACTGATTGTTGTGTCACACCCTCATAGCCTTATCCTCTCATCATCTCACATACTTTCATACTTAATGGAGAATAACCCATATCTTGTGGACACATGTCTGGTTGTATGACACATCATGGTGCTGATTATGAGACATTCTAGATGTATCTCAAAGGAATTTATATATAGACACTCCTAGTGTACTTGAACATTGCATATTGAATGAATATATCATCATTCTAATCACACTCTCTCTTTATAGTCTACAATTGTGCTTGTGTTTGAGTTCTAGTTCCTGGTTGCATTCTTCCCTTAGGAAAATTCTTACAAATGTAACATCACTTTTTGAAAAATTATTTAATGCTACTAAGTTCATAGAGGAAATATTAAAAAAAAAATTGATAAATATTGATGAAGATCTGAAGGCTACTGCACAATAGTTGCAACTTGACCCTAGTTCAAGGTCTACACGTTATATGAAAATATGATTCTTGTCAGATATGCAACTAGAGTTTTTTAGAGAAGAAACAAGGATCCGGTCTTCATAGATAGATATTCAAAATATGATCCTTCCCATCATGGACACAATGCAGAAGCACATTGTTTACTCAAAAACATTGATACATGACAACAATTTCTTAATTGCAGATCACATGGTAGAATTCTTCACAGAAGTCCAAATTACTCTACATACATGTAAAGTTTTGCAAGAAAATTGGGAAGAGACTTTAGCACTCATACTTAAGGTACATTCTGAGTTTATTTCTTATATTAGTATCTCTATGTAAATAAATTTCAAATAAATCTTTGGCATTATTATTGAAAAGGGGGAGAAATAGTATGTATATTATATGGTGGAGAATCATGCAAAAAAACTAATAGTATACCATACCAAGTTAGTATCACAATGTGATATATATAAGTTTTAGCTAATAAGTATTTTTGTCACTAATGCCAAAGGGGGAGATCGTTGAAATTAAGTCAAGTTTGTTATTAGTAACAACACTTATTTAGATTATGTATGGCTACTAAGCTCATTAAACAATCTATAGTGTTTTCCATGACATTCAGTAGCCACCAAGCTTTATATTTCCTATTGAGCATCCTAGTGGTTACCAAGTGAAATTAGGTAGTGTGAAGTCCACCAGTTCGACCCAAGTAGTTTAGTGGTTACCATGCTTCATAGTTCGAATTGAGCTACTAGGTCATGTGAAGTGAAGTTAGTGGTAACTGAGCTATACGATGATCAATGTTTACCAAGTGTAGTCATGGTAAATGAGTAATTTAGTTTTTCCCAAGTTACACAGTATCTACTGAGTCACTAATGCAGACTGAGTTTGAGACTACTCTGAGATGATTAGAATGGACCAAGCTTCGACTTCTATAAAATGCATGATGATTTTTAGTAATTACAGTAGATGTTGTGTATTAGAACTTCACCAAGTCAGTCTTTAGAACCTGATTGTCTTCATTTGAGTCGACTTTGTAATATTGGTGTTAACTTCTATATTGGCTAACTTTGTAATTTTGTAAATTGGATTGATATATATATATATATATATATATATATATATATATATATATGTAATGTATTGTATCATATCCAAATATATGTATGTATGGATGTGTGTATGCATGAATAAAAATTGAGAGTGAAGAATATGTAAGAAGCATGTGAATGGTAAACATTAGCAAAGTGTATTGTAAGGCCATATCAGCAAAGGCGTAGCAGAGTCATATCTATCACATAAAGGTGATTAGTAAATCAAAAAATCTATATCAGAAAATTAGTTGTATGTCAGACATCTACTATTTCATTCTAATAGGTGAATCAATCCAAATCCTCTAACAAGGTAGACTTAACAATCTTGTGTCAAGTCTCTTTACTGAGTGCATACTTCATTGTATGTTTGTAAAACCTCTAACAAGGTGGACCTAACAGTCCTAATTGCTCCTAAAAAGGTAGATCATAAAAATTGATCATTATAAATCTTTATAGGCCAACTTTATGCTGTAGTATTGAAGTTTTGTGGGTATCATCCCCGACTCAGTTTTACTTTCTATTTGGAAGGTTTCTAGGTCACCAAATTATTGTGCTCATGTGCCATCAATGTTTATGTTTTTAGTTTCTCATGCATATAGTCAGATCTAATTTAGTGAATTAAATGGTTATTGGCTTATTGCAAATAAGATCTAAATTTGATAAAAAAAATTGAGGTTACTGATTCACCCTTCCCCTCTCAATAACATAGCATAGTCTTGAATATTTCCAACACCTAGGTGTTGACATCTGCCTTTTTCTTCCTCTATCATTATAGAACATGTTTAATTTATTGGAAATGAATTCTCCACCTCTATTAGACATTAAGTACTTCTAGATTTTTCTTATCTCCCTTTGAACTTATGCCAAATACCACTTAAACAAGTGACAAGCAACAAATTTTTCTTTAAAATTATCACAATATTCATTCTAGAATATTTATCTACAAATAGAATTAAATATTTGTATGCACACTATGTTTAAACACCAATAGGTCCACATAGGTCAGTCTAAACCAATTCCAAAATATCATCAAATGAATATATCTTTCTCTCAAACTATACTTTCTCATTTTCCCAATTAACATTGTTTACACATAGCCCTATTAGGTTTCTTTAGTTTTGAAAATCCTCTTACTCTTCACATCTTACTAATGCTAAATAAATTGTCAACATTTACATGACATAACCTCTTGTCCCATAACCATATATCTTCATATTGTGAAAACAAACATGTCTCATCAGATAAATCTAGATAGAACAAGTTACCTTTTGTTTGATCACCACTACCAATCAATTCACCATCATCATCAAATATTTTTGCCTTTCTATGACAGAATTCAACTAGTTATCTAGATTTTTTCAAATATCAAACACTCAATAAGTCATGGTTAAGTCCTTCAACCCAATAGAAATTGTCAAACTTGATCTTATTAGTTAGATGTATTGATTATTTACCTTTAATGGGTTATGGTACATCATTACCAAGATTAACATAGCTACCCTTGTATGGTCCAATGGTTTTAGATTTGCTTTTATCACCAGTCATGTGATTTGAAAAACCACTATCAAGTATCTATTTGTCACTTTTATTTACATACAAGATTTTTTTTTTTTCTCATCTTGATCAAAAAAAAATTCTATAGCAACATAGACAACTTCTTTTCCATTACTTTCAAATTCATTATTAGTTTCTTCTTTAGCAATGTAACAATATTTCTTACCTTTTTATTTATAGTCCTTGTTTCTCTTATTGTCTCAATCTTTTCTTTTTCCTTTGTACTTTATTTTCATCTTTTCATCCTTGTCTTCTCTTTCAGGACATCTTGTAGCAATATGACCAACTAATTTTTTATATGAAAATTAGATTATAGGAATTTTACCTTTCCATTTTCCTTTGCTTCCTATAAGTCTTCTACCCATTAGTGGTTCAAGATCATTAAGTTGATCATCAAAAGTATCACTATCACTTTTCACATTTTTTTCTTTTCATTTCTTGCTAAGAACCAATTTTGATTTAAAACTAGATTCAATAGTGGTGGGAGTGAAGTCATCAAAATTTGGCATCTCAAAACTAGTAAGTCTACCAATTACACCTTCTAGAGTTGGGTAATTACTTGGATTACATCTTAGTTGTTGTATTAAAATAGCCCTAATAACATTAATAGGGATTAGATTTGTCAATAACTTATTGGTTATACTTTCATCGTCAATATTTCCATTGGCTCATGTTATACTATTTAAAACCTCTTTGATTCTTCCATAATACTGGACTATATTCTCACCTTCTACCATTCTCATTTCATCAAACATACCTCTCAATCTCTTTGATTTTTTTCTGAAGATATTATTATATCCTTTATAGATAGTATTTAGTCTATTCCACATTTCTTTGGAATCCTTGAAATTATTAATGTCATCAAACTTAGAATAGAAGGGCTGATGCAATCTAAAACATAGCTTGGTTGTGTTCTCTCTTCTCCTTCAATTGTTGAGATGTCAAAGGAACTATTTTTATCTCCACATATGCATTTTCCAAAAAATGTATTACATCATCACCAATTTCTACTAGATGTAGCCTCATCAAACATTTCCATGTAGGATAGCTCTCTTGTTTAACCTTGGCACCTCCTTTTTGGATATCTTGATCTTTAGCTTCAAGAACCTTGGAAATTTTCTCTACAAGTGCTAATGCTATGATACCAATTTTTATAATGTTTAGAATAAGTGAGAGGAGGAGTGGGGATTGAATCAGTTATCTAAGCTCCAAATGTAACAATTGAAGAAAACAAACACTTAAACTACTTCAAATCTAGATATCTATTAGCCCAGCCTCTATAATCAATTTTTAGTAACATAAACTAACATTCCACTATCCTAAATCTAAGAGACATATAAAATATAAAAATTAACAATAAAACATCACTAATAACATCCACACAAGTTTGAAATTGGAATTTAATGTAGAAACCCAATTTGGAGAAAACTAGCAACAACATATCACCAATCTTTCATTCTTCTAAAATGAGCTCTGTCAGGAACCAACCCCATTAAATATTACAAAATACACTATTAAATGTGACCTTGTTAAAGGATTTAATCTTCCTATCAAGAGTGTCATTTTTAAAGGACTTTAGAACATCCTTTTATAATGCCACTTTGATTAAAGGATTTATATATGATTGTTAGGTGAACCTTAATTAGAGGATTTTAATATTGATACAATGGTTATAAATTAATAGTAAGTTTTGGTATACAAAACATAACTCACTTTGCAATTATAGATCATAGTTTGGCTAAAATATTTTATATTATGATAAAAGGGAGTTTTTCAGGGGACCTAGAACCCCTTACAATATTAGAAAATAGGTACAGTGATAACAGTATCATAGGCTTTACAAGGACCTAGAACCTAAACATAGTTTATCAGAAAAAAAAAAGTTGGAAAAAGGAAACAAATTCACAAAGGACTAGCAAATGAAACTAGTCCAACAACCAAAAAAAAAGTTAAGCTAGATCTTTAGTCTCCTTAACCATCTCCTTACTAGAAATCACAATCCCTTGAAGGATGTCGTCCGCCTCTAACCCATGAGAAGATTCAACATGTTTCTATGTAATTTGTCTAGTTCTCTTACTAGGGCCACCATCAACTAGACTTGAACATGAAAAATAATTTCCTCATTTATCCTTCTATCAATACTTGCAGTAGTAAGACACAAACATGAGGTAACCATATCTATCCTTTAATCACTTTCATTTATGAATTGACTAGCCTTCATTGGCATCTAAGTCTCTAGTTTACTTGGAAATTCTTCAAGAAATAACTATTTATCTATTCTCAACTCTTCTCACCCTTCTTCTTAAGTTCACTAATTAATTTCATAAACAATGGATCCAATCTGTTGGTCTGACTTTTTCTGCAGTAAAATTTTTTTCAGTTAAACCATAGAAAAGTCAGATGTTCTATGTCTAAGTGAAGCATAGGGTTTTGGATAAACCATCTATAAGAAATAATTGCCATATAAGCCCTATATTCATCCCTATTCATAAATGGTCGGGCGCAAAATTTTCAAATTTCAAAAGAGGCGAATATGCTTTCATATTCCTTTTCCTTTCTCCCGGGTTACCTTTCTTCCTATTTGTCCCAACCGTCGGATCCGATTAGATCTACCGCTGGCATTACCTCGCTATTGAGAATTGCATGCTCATTAAGTATAGCGAGATAGCGAGTATTGAGTTTTTAAAGCGGTGGGACCATGAAGTGAAGATGCGGCGATCAGAGATTTTCTTATTAAATGTTTTATTGTGCAGGTACACTTTGCAATTCACCATCCAAAAAAAAAAAAAGGGGGCGAGGGACCCACTAGAATATCTAACATCAGAGCTGGAATGTTGATTTTTCTGAAAGTTCCGCCACCTCGCTATCAGAAAATTCAGGCACTTCACCGTTAGCGAAGTAGCGAGGCCACGTGAAAATCTAAAAATGATGACATTGCATCTTGCTTGTATCATAATTACACCAGGTGGCATGACCAGTCATAAATACCGTTGTCAGAATCAGTTTTAATTAACAGAAGTAATTACTGGGTAACCCTTGCATTTTCCGGCACGGAATCCTTTTAAGTGCCGAAGCTCGCTACCTCTCTATCAAAAAATTGAGGTGCTTCACCGTTAGCGAGTTAGCGAGGCCCCGTAAAATGGCAAAAGATCGGCAAGATCTTTGATGATGTGTAATGACAGATGACTGTGATAAATTTTGACATGTGCCAGCTATGCAGAGATCCGATTCTCATTAATACCTATCTGACTAAGTGTACAAGAAATCTTGAACGTCAGCTTGAAGTGGATCAATGGAGCTCACTACCTCGCTATGAAGAGTTGCAAGAAAGATAATTACAGCGACATAGCAAGTTGGGCTCGCCGCGTTCTTTCTTAAGAAGTCCTATAGCATATCTTTTGATCATTTCTTGATCCGATCAATGGTTATCGCCGCCTCGTCATGGCAAGGTGCTTGTTCTTTATGCATAATGAAGTAGCGACATGCTGACACGTGTTCTCCATCGTCAGTGCGTCTAAATGTAAGCGCCATCAAAAGAAAGAATTCTATACATGGCAAGCTCTCATTGGGTAAAATAGCTGACATGGAAAATATAACTCCTAGTTGTTCTCTTTGTACCGCATGATCGTAGGATCTTTGAAGATCAACGGCGCAGTTTTAAATAAAAAATGTAGTGCCACTCTCTGTATTAATTAGACAAGAAAGCTTCATCCGTGAGGAAAAACAAAGTATAATACAGAGAGATTGCATCAGTTTCATTTCACGCGAGAAAAGATTTGAAGCCATTCTTGTGCAGAAGCCATTACTGAAAGAAAAGCGTGCCAAGGTTTGATAAAAAATTGTCAAGTTATCTGTTCGCGGAAATTTTGCAGGAATACAAAAGAGAATTGAGACAGAATTCAAGTAAGTAAAACTACCATCATCTTCGTGAGCTTTTAAGTTTTAAAAAGGATAGCCCAAGATGCCTCCTAAGAAGGGATTTACAGGTGCAATAAACTACCTTGATAGAAATGTGCATGATGATTTGCTTGAGTTACTTCCTTAATCTACTGTAGAAACGGTGCAAGTTAAGAGGTTAACCTCACTCAACCCTAGGCTTAGGGTAGCTGATGGATTGTATGATAAGGGTAATTGGGTCCGGGATGCTCAAACTTCTCAAACTGTTTTGAGTTTATTCAAAAAATGGTTTGCGGAAAGGAAGTTATATGCCCCTCATGCCAATATATGGAATTTTGATCTTGGGAAGCTTGTTGTCCCCAGTGTGTTTATGGATTTTGACCTGCTTGAAGCTATAGCAAAAAACTATGACCAAGCCACTAAGGTAGTGAGAAGAATAGATGGTGAGGCTTTAGTTACCATCAGTCCCGAGGAGATTAGGAAGGTTTTCAGTCTGGGACCCCTCACCATGTATCATGTGCCCATTAATCTGATAGATTTAGAAAAAGAATATATATCCAAGAGGGATGTAGTTAGACAAGGTGCACTAAAAAGCCCACATAGGCCGGATTGGAGGCCTCCCAACCATAACATCATCTTCTAAAGAACCCTTCAAGAAATCATGTTTTAATGCCAGGGCAGTGGAGATATATAGGACCCTGTGCAGAGTCTTCGAAGAGGGCGAAGAATATTTTATTCTGGTGAGCTTCATGTATATGATCACCCAAATCTCTTCTTTTGGTGTGGAAATAATTTTTGATTTTGCATCTTACTTGGCAAATGAGATTCATCATGGATTGGTGGGGATTGCACAGGGCAAGGTGGAAAAGGTTTGGGGTCAGTATTCCTTACTGATGCATATGTTTCTTTTTAAAGGGGCCACTTATTTTGGTAAAGAAATGGTTTTAAATAGAGAACAAGAAGGGGAAGCACTGCCAGTCCAATTATGGAGTCCAGACATGACTTGGGAAGCAGAAAATGCTAGCTTCGTTAGATTTGATAGGCACTTTGCCTCCAAACTAAGGTGCCTCATATTGAGTGACAATCCCAGAATCCCTAAGGCATTAATGCACCTTGTCAGGCCTATGGACAAAACCCATAATCTAAAAGTTTCACATAATTGGGGAGATATTATCCCATATTCAGTCTCAACAATCATCAGGGTCTATGGATTCAAAGGAACACCCCATGTGTTACCCTATCAAGTACCTTTAAAGGTAGGGATAGCTGAATTTTTGTGGTAGTTGGGAGGAGTGGAGGAGGCCTTTTTGCACAAAAGGGGGACAGGATCAATTTTTCCTACTTGTACTATAGCCCACCAGTTTGTGATAACTAAAGAAGGGTGGGTCTTTCTCAATAAAATTTTGGATCAATATAAAATGGTAGTGTCTCACTCTCATTTTTTTGATACAGAAGGTTTCTTTAACTCTGCCCTTAGATTGAGAATCAAGCTTCGTCCAGTTCAGCATGAATTCTATTTTCCTGAAGATATAATAAGAAATGAATACTCTCTCCATGAGCAAGAAATAAAAAAAGAAAAATAGAGAGTCTATTCAAAAGTTTTGGAATTCATTAACTGTTTTGACAAAGATTTCAGTCCTTTTAGTAATGCTGCAAACAATGCAGATAAAATACATAAGCTCATGAGTACTTTCTCTGAGATAATGGAAGTAATGAATGAGAAGAAACAACATTTTATTAATTCTTTTCTAGATAAATCTAGAGAAATTATGAGAAAATTGGGTTTCACCCCCAACATTGGAATAGGTCCACTGGTGGTACGGAAGAAAATAGGATATACTATTGTCCGACAGCAGGTGCCCGTCGTGCATAAAGAAAAACAGATAGTTGAATCCACCAGCACTGTCCTAGAAGAAAGACCCCCTGAACCTTCTCCCAAAAGAAGGAGAATAATAAGGGAGAAAGAATCCCCTAATGAAAGTGGCTCACCTTCTCAAACCCCAATAAGAATTGAGGAAGAACAGCTCACCAATGAGCAATTCGAACAAATGGGGTCACAAGGAGAAATTTTTGTTACACAAGCAGAGATTGATGAAGGGAACCCTCAGGAACCCCCTGTACCAAGTTTTGAATTAACTACAACAGATTTTAGAGGAAGGGAATTGGACCCTATTTTGGAACAAGCCAGTCAGCATTTTTTATCTGATAACAATTTTGTAAGATCTAGGGCTTTCCATCAGTTTGCGTGGAGAGTAAACATGCACATTTTTGAGCAAAGGTGTAATAATATGAAAGCAGAACATCCAGAAATGGATGAGACCTCCATTCAAAATCTAATGAAGGAAAAAATGGTGCAAGAGTTCCAAAATATAACCCCTAATGAGGGAAGACAGATGGTAAAAAATGCTAATGTTTTATTATTGCCCAATTGGGACATTGCTGACGCATTAATTTTTAATTCTGTTTCAAATAATTTAGGACTCCAGGATCCAAATAAAGAGGAATTCTTGGGTACAACGTTCATCAATGATCAAGCTGCCCTTGTTATGTGGTCCCTGAGAAGAGGATCCAGAATTACTTCATCACAGCCTGATGATTCAGGATTAACAGGGAGTATCATTGTAAGAAGAGTTGCTGACACTTCAAATGTACAGGCAGCCCACATGAATGTGGATTATTCTAAATTTGCCCTGGCTACTGCGGAAAGAGGAGAGAGGGAAATGATTGATATGCATAATAAATATGAAATAGTGGTGGAAGCCTATAACCAAGAGGTAAAAAGGAGAATTGAGTTAGAAAACAGGGTATCTCAATTATAAAAGGTACTTGGAAAGAGAAAAGTGGGAGAATCCAGTACACTAAGAATTGCATATCCCCCACAGTCATCTGTGGGATTAACCCCTATTATTGAGATACTTGACACCCCTGAAAGACCCCAATTCTATATTGTAGAGGAATTTGAAGCAGAAAAAACCAAATTACATGAGTGGCAGATAGAATTTAGAAATCAGCAGGAAGAGAAATGGAGGCAGGGTGTGACATATTTGAGGGATAAAATACAATGGTCAAATTTTTATGATCAGTTGACAAGGATTGTAACCCTCATGGATGAGTTAAATAAAGAAAAGAATGGACTAGATTCTCTTGCACAGAAGTGGAGACAGAGAAATAATGATGTTACAATTATTTGTATATCTACAGTTCAAATGCCTTATCATCAGGTTGAAAGGATTTTTGATTTATTGAATCAATTAGATAATTTTGAAAATAAAAGAGATTCTTTACAGAGAAAATTGATACTCTGTTTTTCAAAATATCTTGCTAAAAAATTCACCCTATTTCCTTGTGCCTTAGAATCTGTTGATAAAGTAAAGGAAAAAGAAAAATGGAAAAAGGAAATGGATGAATTATTCGATAACAGAATAACAAACATCATCAGTGACACTGGCCATTGGTTTTGGGCAAAGACAAATGAAGAGCTGGTAAAAATACAATTATATTATGCTGATATAAGAAAAGAATTTGATGATTTAGAAGAAAATGCCAATTATTTAATAAAGATACAAAGAGAAACCCTGAGTTTTGATTGGCCAGATGATGATACTTTTAACAGATGGAAAGATCAGTTTAGTGAACAGATGTCAGGAGACAATGACGAGGAAGATGTAAGAGTAATAGTTACTTTTGTAGTCAGCAATGATGACATAGAAAATCCCCAGGTTAAAGTGAGTTTGCATGTAACAGAAGATGATACATCACTTACAGACCTTATGGGTATGTACTCTGAAGATGAGGAATGATTGTGAGAGCAGATCATAACAACCAAGAAGCATAACAGAAAGGGACCCGCCAAGAAGTGCTGTTGTAATCAACCTTTCTGTTATTCTTGTTTTTGTTTTTCAAAAGAAGGACACCTGTCACCTTCTGTAGCCTGAAGCTTGTTTCATCTCACATTATTTAAGTGAGATCCCAAGGCTAAAGATGGGTCCAAATTTGGTTTTCACTAAGTATTATGCTTAGTTCTGTTTTTGGTCCAAACATTTTGGGAAAGAAATTTATAGTATACTTTTTCTATCAAAATTTCTGAGATATGGATGAATGTAGAAAGAACTGTGCTTCTTCTCTGAAAGTTTTTCTGGGTCTTTTGTAAAGGATATACCATTTTCAAAGGAAATGAATACAAATTATGAACTGTCCCCATATTTGTTCTTCTCTGAATTTTGTCTCCTTTTTTAATACTGATCGAAAGTATTTCAGCCAAAAGAGAAGTATATTATAACTAGCTTTTTCAAAATACATCATAAAATCAATTTTCACTTATCTTTCCTGTAAGATTTTCAAAGTTGGCCAGCACTTGCCTGCATGGATTGTTTTAGCTTCATTTAGCCATTGTTGTTGGAAACATCTGCAGAGCTATAGAAGATTTCTTGGCCATATCTGTTCAAGGGATGTGTTTATCAGTTATTTATGTATATGTTTGAGGATTTAGAGATGAGAATCAAAATGAAACTAAGAATAATTCTCATACAATTATTCCATCTTTGAACCATCCCCAGGTGCACCCGCCCTGGTTTTTATAGAGCCAAAAGAGTAGAAAACCATCTAAGGTTTTGTTGGAGTTGGGCCCTAGTACTTTGCATATGCAAGTGATAATGAGAATTGGCTATTCTTTAGGTTGTGTATGTACTGATATCTAGGTACTAAGCCTTTTGTTGCCTAGTAGTTTTAGCACTGTTACCATCAAAATAAAACACCAACAAAATGGCGACTCTGCTGGGGAATGTCTAACACATCTGTAAAAAGTACTACAGTTGTCTTTAGTCTTACTAAGTAAGTATGTGTCGTGTGATCTTTATTTTGCCCGTAGCTATAGGGGAATCTTTAGTGTCAAAACTTGAGAATTTAAAGAAGATATAAACTCAAGTACCATTGCTACACACTGACGCATCCAGCTTATCCGAGTGTCTTATCTAACAAGCAAGAGTTGCAGTCTTACAACATTAGTGATTGATCTCTTTGTGCCATATTTTTGTTCCCACTTGTGTATTGTTTTCTTTCTGTCAGTAAGAAGTGTTATTATATTTTCTCGAAAAGGGTGGCGACTCAGTCAAGGTTTTGAAGCTAGTGCTTATTGTAACAAAAGGAGAATATGGCTGACAAGAGAAAAAACACAAGGGCTTACATGAGAGCCAATCCCGATGTATCAATGTATACTGATTTACCCCAAGGTGGTAGGAAGAACCAAAATAAGAAAAGAATAGATCCAAATCCTACTTGGAAGCCTAGAGGTAATGCCTCCGTAAATTCCCATTATCAACCGATAATAGCAAGAGAGTCATCTTCGCTTAGATTTGAATCTGAAAATACAAGACTTTTAGGAGGTATTTTTAGTACCCCATTACCAGATCAGAGAGTTTTTCAAGATAAAGAAGTATCTACTATGGGAATTGCTTCACCAAGACCAGGGCCTGTAGCAGATATAAATTGTAGGCTAGGATTTAGGAGTTCATCTGATACCCCTTTTAATCCCAGAGTAGCCCCATATATGGAACCAAACCTTATAGATCTAGATGATCCTGCTGATTCCGAGGCAACCTCTGCTGATTCTAAAGAAGTGCAATCTGAAATAGGATTTTTGAAGAAATGGATTGCTGAGGAAGAAGCTAAACGCATCCGTCTTGAAAAGGAAAGGGAGCGAGCCACTTTGGATGCAATAATAGAAAGAGATACTTTGCTAAGAAGGATGGCTGTTTTGAAAGAGAAAAATAAAAAATTAGAAGAGAATACCCCCACTCTCCATCAGGACGTCTTTGGAAATGTTGATAATCTAAGAGCTAAAGTTCAACAATAGGAAAAACTCCTAAATCAAAGGCAAGAACCAATTATTGCTCAAGTTCAAGCTTATAAACTCATTCAAGTTAATCCAATAGAGCCCACTGGAACAGTTCCAGATAAAGGGAAAGGCAAGGCTATAGGAATCCAAATAAATGAGCCTCAAGCCATACCGAGCAAACCTATACAACCCTCCATATCAAAATTAGATCTAGAACTAGAGAAGGCTCGAAAGGAGAGGGAAGACCTTGCAAAAGAACTTGAGAAGGTTGAAAATGAAGCTCAGGCCGCAGAAACCAGAAGGAAAATCCAATTCATAAAGTCTAATTCTGCATTGAATTCATGGCCTAGTTTGTCTATCCCACCTACAAATCCTACACCAGTTAATGCTCCCATAATCCCGACTGAGAAAGCACCCCAATCTGCTCCTACCTCATCTTCCAATATTGGCACTCAAGTCCCATTTGTCCCACCATAGCTATCCCAAGCTGCTCTCCTAACTCAAGCTAATGCAGCTAGTACGTCTAACGCTCCTGGTTTCTAGAAGAAACCTATATACCTCAAAAAATATAGACAAATATCATTTGCTGGTATTCTTGGTGCCCCCCATCCCATATCTTTTGATTTAAGGGATAAAGTGGTTAAGTTTTCTGGAAATAATGATGTTACTGGTGAAGAACATTTGAGAATTTTCATTGACATGCTCAATGATTATGAAGTTGAACATGAGGACATGGTGATGAAATTATTTGTGCATTCACTCACAGAGGATGCAAGGGATTGGTTCAGGAGGTTGCCTGATGATAGTATTACTTCATGGAGTGACTTGGAGAAATTGGTCAAAGAACAATATGGGGACAATACTAATGCAGGATTCATGTTGAATGAGTTCAACAATATCAAGAAGAATCCAAATGAATCCACATTTGATTTCAATGTGAGATTTCAGAAAGGGATGTACAAACTATTTCAGTTTATGCAGTTAAATGAAGACGTCTATCTTACAACCTATTTCAATGCCTTTGATAGCAAAATGGCCTACCAACTGAGAGATAAGGATCCTAAAACTTTAAGAGATGCCTATAGAGTTGCAGTGAATATAGAAAATAATAGAAAGGCCTCTGGCAAATTAGGGAGGAGGGATGATCCCAAGCCTTTCAACCCTAAGAATAATAATAAAAGGGAAGGTGACAAAACTCCCATAGGAAAAAGGCCTGAAGAACCTACTATAGGTCATGTTTTAGAAATGCTCAAGAAGATGAATCCCACTATTTTCAATAAGACAAATGTTACTGAGAGAACCCCTGTGAATAACAACAATTTCAATAGACAGCCTAGGATGCAGAATTACCCTTACACCACCCAATGGAAAGATGGTAAACTAGTTCCCAACCAGATCCAAAATATGAAAGATAAGGGTACCCCAGACCCCCTGCAAAGGAACACTGTAAATATGAATGATGATGTACCTTGGTGCATTATATGCCAATCACCTCATTTTGCTGATTATTGTGTTGTTGCCCAATCGTTCGCCCAAGCTCAAGGAGTGCAAGCAGAAGAAGAAACAGAAGAAAAAAACATGATGATATAAGCTGCAATATGGCGAACACATCTGATGATTTGATAGATTCTAATTCAGAAGAACCTAAGAATGATGTTACCAGCCAGAGAATTGCTTACCAGTTACATCATCAGCAAATATTTTCAGATGATGAAAAGAATGATATAGATAAGGTATGTAATACATTTTCTGAAGTAGGTTTCACAAACCTAAGAATCCCCTCCAAGGAGGAAATTGATAGAATTACAGCCGAGATGATTTCACAAGTCCATAGTAATTACAATTTGAGAAATAGAGCAATAAATAATGAGGCAGGAAGGCCATCTAGTATGTTCATCAAAGACACCACTCATAAGACAGATGATCAACACAAGAAAGCCAGTATAGATGTGTCTAAGATCAAGGAGAACAAGGGTCAGAAATGGGAACCAAAAAGGAAGGTTCAATTTTAGAAAGGTGAAGCAACAAAGACTGTAGTGCAACTAGAGAAATCAGAACCGGATGTTGTCAAGCAAAAAGTGGTACCCACTACTCAAAAGACTCTGATTCCAGATACTATTGTAAAACCTACTATGGTTGAACCTGTTGATATGATTGCCATGTTATCTCAAATTACTATGAAAGTACCCTTGTCTAAGCTTTTTAGAATTGAAGAGCATAAAAATAAGGCTTTGTCATGGTTGGGTGGAATAGAAAACAACAATAGTATTGATGATCAAGTTGTAGCCCAACAAACCCAATTAATAATAGAGGACAATGGTATTATATCCCAGATTCCTTAGATGTTCTTAGATGATTCATCAGTTGTGTTCATACAAGATATTGATCCTTTTTTCCTTAGTCTAATCATAAAAGGGAAAACCTTGAAAAATTGTATGATAGATTCTGGAGCTTCCAACACTATAATGCCTTTTAAAGTAATGGAAGCCCTAGGATTGAAGGTGGATACTAAGCAAGGTAGATGCCGAGGGATGGATGCTAGAGAGGTTCCAGTAATAGGTACTATAAATGCCTTACCATTCAAACTGGTTGCATTTCCTGAGGTAGAATTAACCATGTCTGTCCTTGTAGTGGATATACCCCCACACTACAGGATGCTACTTTCCAGAAAATGGAGTGCCGCCATGGGGGGAAGCCTACAATGTGACCTTACTTATGCCACCTTCCATATAGGGGACAAAGCTGTCAGGGTAAATAGGGAACCAAGGGTTAACCACATCTTAGGTGAAGAAATTGACAAAGATACCACCTGTTTCCTAGACACTAGGATTAATGCTTTCAAGGCTGAATTAATTATTCAGGAAGTGGAAAACTTGCCTGATATCATTGAAAATGAGGTTGAATGTTGCATGAATTCACCAAAATTGTAGACAATGTTTTTTGATGGGGCTAGTTCTAAAGAGGGTGCAGGGGCAGGTGTAGTCTTTGTGTCCCCTGAAAATAACACCTTCAGGTATTCATTCACCTTGAAGTTTGCTTGCACTAATAACATTGCTGAATATGAAGCATTGCTGCTAGGTCTCAAAGTGGCCACACACCACAAAATTAAGAAATTGTGTGTCATAGGGGATTCTGAATTGATCATCTCTCAGATTAAAGGAACCTACTCATCAAAAAATAGGAGATTAAAACAACATAGAAACACAGTCTGGGATCAAATAGAATTCTTTGATGCATTTGGGATCTCATGGAGAGATAGGACCCAGAATAAAATGGTTGATCTTCTGGCCAATGTAGCTATCAAACCAAAAGAAATATCATTTGCAAGAATCTCCCAGATTGAGGCCCAAAACAGACCTTCTATACTTGACAACATTGAAAATTGGCAGGTGTTTGAAGATGACAAAGATATCACAAATTTTTTGCTAAATGAAGACAAATACCATGGGCAGGAGATGGACTGCAATGGACTGATTGAAACCATAAATGGGAAGGAAACCATTTTTGGTCAAGAAATCATGCAATTAAAAACAAATAAGATGCCTAAGGGGTTGGTAGTCTTGGAGAATATTTTTGATAACCAAGACAGAGTAAAATTAGGAATAAAAGACCCCAAACCGCAGGAGCTAGAAGAAATGAATTTGGGAACGGATGAATTCCCTAAAAGGGTTTACATCAGCCAAGATCTGCCAGTTCAAATTAGAAAAGCATTGATTGACCTACTTAGAAAGTATAGGCATGTTTTTGCTTGGTCATATGATGACCTTAAAGCTTATAGGGAGGACCTTTTCCAGCATGTCATACCGTTGAAAGAAAATGTAAAACCTTTTAGGCAAAAACAGAGGCCAATCAATCCTACCCTTGCCCCAAAAATGCAGGAAGAACTGACAAAACTGAGAGATGGTGGAATAATCAAACCAATTAGGCATTCCACTTGGGTTTCAAACCTTGTTCCTGTAAGAAAAAAGAATGGAGATATTAGGCTTTGTGTGGATTTTAGAAATCTAAACATTGCATCTCTAAAAGATAATTATGGCTTACCTAATATGGAAGCCATGTTGCAACAAGTGACCGGCTCTGAATTGATGTCAATGATGGATGGCTTTTTTGGATATAATCAAGTTCTGGTAAAAGAAAGTGAACAGTTCAAAACAGCTTTCACAACCCCTTGGGGAACGTATGTGTATGTGAGGATGCCTTTTGGCTTGATTAATGCAGGAGCTACTTTCCAAAGAGCCATGGATGTAGCATTTCATGAATATATTGACAAATTTATGGTTGTGTACCAGGATGATCTTACAGCGTATTCTAACAAGGCTGAAGATCACTGCAAACATTTGAAAATTTTTTTTATAAAAGCCCTGGAATATGGTGTATCTCTAAACCCAAAGAAATGCTCGTTTGGGGTCACAAAAGGAAAGTTATTAGGACACATAGTGTCCAAGGATGTAGTAAAAATAGACCCAGAAAGGGTAATAGCTATTGATAAAGTCCCTAAACCTAAAAATGTGAAAGGTATACAGTCCTTTTTTGGCCAGGTTAATTTTCTGAGGAGGTTTGTTACCAATTTCGCTGAAATTAGTAGACCCATTTCAAAAATGCTCAAGAAAGGAGCTGTTATAGATTGGAATGGTGAACCTTCACAAGCATTCCAGGATATAAAAACTGCGATAAAAAATGCTCCAGTGTTGAGGACCCCAGATTATACAAAACTCATGCATATTTTTTCTTTTGCATCATTCCATACTGTAGTTGCAGTTTTATTACAGAAAAACCAAGAAGGGTATGAACAGCCTATTGCCTTTTTTAGCAAATCCCTGCAGCATGCTGAACTGAAGTATGAAATAAATGAAAAACAAGCATATGCTTTGGTAAAGGCTGTAAAAGCATTCAGAAGTTATTTGGTAGGTGCTACTATTATTGCCTTTGTACCTAGTGCTGCATTTAAAGATATTTTCTCTTAGCAGGAAGTGTCAGGAAGGAGATGTAGATGGATCAATAGAATCCAAGAATTTAACATTGATATGCAGATAACTAAGTTAGTAAGAGGTCAAGGTTTGGCCAAACTTATGGCCGAAACTAACCTGGAAGCTAATCAGATAAACCTAGTAAATGATGATTTCAGAACTGATTTATGCGACATGGACCAGTGTGACTGGTACATTAATGTTATACATTACTTACAACATATGGAAGTTCCTCCCCATCTGCCTGATAATGAAAAAAGGAATATTAAATTGCAAGCCATCGGGTATGTAATTGTTCAAAATAACTTATGGTGGAGAAACTTTGAAGGAGTTCTATTGAAATGTGTTGACAAAGAAAGGGCAAAAGAGATTTTGAAAGAAATGCATGCTGGAGTATGTGGAGGACATTACATGGCCAAAACTACTGTGCATAAGATAATGAGAGCTAGTTTCTGGTGGCCTAATTTGTTCAAAGATGCTCAAGTTATGGTTAAGAAATGTGATCCTTGTCAGAGATTTGCTGGAAAGCTGAAATTCTCAGGAAATACTCCACTGAAGCCAGTTGAAACTAAAGCACCTTTTCAACAATGGGGTCTGGACTTCATAGGAGAAATTTTTCCCAAGTCCAGTACTGGCTATTCTTGGATTCTGGTTGCTACTGACTACTTTACAAAATGGGTAGAGGCTATCCCTACCAGAAACGCAACAAGTAAAGTGGTAAATAATTTCTTATTGAATAATATCATTTCCAAATTTGGATGTCCACAGAAAGTTGTCACAGATAATGCTATGTGTTTTAGGTCTGAGGAATTCATCAAGTTTTGTGATAAATATGGAATGACAAGAACAACATCTATCCCATATCATCCACAAGGGAATGGGCAAGCTGAGTCCACAAATAAAAGCCTGTTGAAAATCATTAAGAGAACCTTGGACGATAATAAAAGGGCATGGGATTCCAAGTTACAGTTGGCAATATGGGCTGACAGAGTAACTGTAAAGAAGGCAATTGGGGTGGCTCCATTTGATTTAGTGTATGGAATTCAAGCTAGAATGCCCCAGAACAATTTGATGGGATTATACAATTACATCCAGTCATATGATGAAGATACTATTGATGAAATGAAAGAAAGAAAGAATGAATTGGTAGGATTGACCGAAGCCAGAAGAGAAGCATCTCTGAGAAATCAAAATTTGCAGTTACAAGTCAAAACACTCTATGATAAAAGAATTGTAAACAAGAAATTTGAAAATGGAGACCTAGTCTTAATGTGGAATGCTAGAATTGAAGATAAAAGAAAACATGGCAAATTTGATCCCATTTGGATAGGCCCATATCTCATTGAGAATGCTTGGGGTAAAGATTCTTACATAATCAAAGATATGTTTGATAATATTCTTGAATTGCCAGTTCATGGACAGTTCTTGAAGAGGTATTTTTCTTGAAAAAATACTTATTTTCTTCCATGAACAATAGTTTTAGGTTTTCCTGGCGTCCTGTTTTCTGTAAATCCTTGTACAGTCTGAGTTTTTGTTTTTGTATGCTGCTCTATGCTCTCTGAAGAAGTTGTCACTTCTCGGATGTGTGGTCTGCTCTCCCATAGATTCTGAATCCTTGCATAGACTCAAGTAGTCTATCATCCCTAGACAGAGCCACTGTTGGTCTGACTTTTTCTGCAGTAAAAAAATTTTCAGTTAAACCATAGAAAAGTCAGATGTTCTATGTCTAAGTGAAGCATAGGGTTTTGGATAAACCATCTATAAGAAATAATCGCCATATAAGCCCTATATTCATCCCTATTCATAAATGGTTGGGCGCGAAATTTTCAAATTTCAAAAGAGGCGAATATGCTTTCATATTCCTTTTCCTTTCTCCCGGGTTACCTTTCTTCCTATTTGTCCCAACCGTTGGATCTGATTAGATCTACCGCTGGCGTTACCTCGCTATTGAGAATTGCATGTTCATTAAGTATAGCGAGATAGCGAGTATTGAGTTTTTTAAGCGGTGGGACCATGAAGTGAAGATGTGGCGATTGGAGATTTGCTTATTAAATGTTTTATTGTGCAGGTACACTTTGAAATTTGCCATCCAAAAAAAAAAAAAGGGGGAGAGGGACCCACTAGAATATCTGACATCAGAGCCAGAATGTTGATTTTTCTGAAAGTTCTGCCACCTCGCTATCAGAAAATTCAGGCACTTCACCGTTAGCGAAGTAGCGAGGCCACGTGAAAATCTAAAAATGATGACATTGCATCTTGCTTATATCATAATTACACCAGGTGGCATGACCAGTCATAAATACCGTTGTCAGAATCAATTTTAATTAACAGAAGTAATTACTGGGTAAACCTTGCATTTTCTAGCACGAAATCCTTTTAAGTGCCAAAGCTCGCTACCTCGCTATCGGAAAATTGAGGTGCTTCACCGTTAGCGAGTTAGCAAGGCCCCGTAAAATGGCAAAAGATCGACAAGATCTTTGATGACGTGTAATGACAGATGACTGTGATAAATTTTGACATGTGCCAGCTATTCAAAGATCCGATTCTCATTAATACCTATATGACTAAGTGTACAAGAAATCTTGAACGTAAGCTTGAAGTGGATCAACAGAGCTCGCTACCTCGCTATGAAGAGTTGCAAGGAAGATAATTACAGCAACATAGTGAGTTGGGCCCGCCACCTTCTTTCTTAAGAAGTCTTGTAGCATATCTTTTGATCATTTCTTGATCCGATCAACGGTTGTCGCCGCCTCGTCATGGCAAGGTACTTGTTCTTTATGCATAACGAAGTAGCGACATGCTGACACATGTTCTCCGTCGTCAGTGGGTCTAAATGTAAGTGCCATCAAAAGAAATAATTCTGTACGTGGCAAGCTCTGATTGGGTAAAATAACTGACATGGCAAATATAACTCCTAGTTGTTCTCTTTGTACCGCATGATCGTAGGATCTTTGAAGATCAACGGCGCAGTTTTAAATAAAAAATGTAGTGCCACTCTCTGTATTAATTAGACAAGAAATCTTCGTCCATGAGGAAAAATAGAGTATAATAGAGAGAGATTGCATCAGTTTCATTTCACACGAGAAAAGATTTGAAGCCATTCTTGTGCAGAAGCCATTACTGAAAGAAAAGCATGCCAAGGTTTGATAAAAAATTGTCAAGTTATCTGTTCACGGAAATTTTGCAGGAATACAAAGGAGAATTGAGACAGAATTCAAGTAAATAAAACTGCCATCATCTTCATGAGCTTTTAAGTTTTAAAAAGGATAGCCCAAGATGCCTCCTAAGAAGGGATTTACAGGTGCAGTAAACTACCTGGATAGAAATGTGCATGATGATTTGCTTGAGTTACTTCCTGAATCTACTGTAGAAACAGTGCAAGTTAAGAGGTTAACCTCACTCAACCCTAGGCTTATGGTAGCTGAGGGATTGTATGATAAGGGTAATTGGGTCCGGGATGCTCAAACTTCTCAAACTGGTTTGAGTTTATTCAAAAAATGGTTTGCGGAAAGGAAGTTATATGCCCCTCATGCCAATATATGGAATTTTGATCTTGGGAAGCTTGTTGTCCCCAGCGTGTTTATGGATTTTGACCTGCTTGAAGCTATAGCAAAAAACTATGACCAAGCCACTAAGGTAGTGAGAAGAATAGATGGTGAGGCTTTAGTTACCATCAGTCCCGAGGAGATTAGGAAGGTTTTCAGTCTGGGACCCCTCACCATGTATCATGTGCCCATTAATCTGATAGATTTAGAAAAAGAATATATATCCAAGAGGGATGTAGTTAGATAGGGTGCACTGAAAAGCCCACATAGGCCAGATTGGAGGCCTCCCAACCATAACATCATCTTCTAAAGAACCCTTCAAGAAATCATGTTTTAATGCCAGGGCAGTGGAGATATATAGGACCCTGTGCAGAGTCTTCGGAGAGGGCGAAGAAGATTTTATTCTGGTGAGCTTCATGTATATGATCACCCAAATCTCTTCTTTTGGTGTGGAAATAATTTTTGATTTTGCATCTTACTTGGCAAATGAGATTCATCATGGATTGGTGGGGATTGCACAGGGCAAGGTGGAAAAGGTTTGGGGTCAGTATTCCTTACTGATGCATATGTTTCTTTTTAAAGGGGCCACTTATTTTGGTAAAGAAATGGTTTTAAATAGAGAACAAGAAGGGGAAGCACTGCCAATCCAATTATGGAGTGCAGACATGACTTGGGAAGCAGAAAATGCTAGCTTCATTAGATTTGATAGGCACTTTGCCTCCAAACTAAGGTGCCTCATATTGAGTGACAATCCCAGAATCCCTAAGGCATTAATGCACCTTGTCAGGCCTATGGACAAAACCCATAATCTAAAAGTTTCACATAATTGGGGAGATATTATCCCATATTCAGTCTCAACGGTCATCAGGGTCTATGGATTCAAAGGAACACCCCATGTGTTACCCTATCAGGTACCTTTAAAGGTAGGGATAGCTGAATTTTTGTGGCAGTTGGGAGGAGTGGAGGAGGCCTTTTTGCACAAAAGGGGGACAGGATCAATTTTTCCTACTTGTACTATAGCCCACCAGTTTGTGATAACTAAAGAAGGGTGGGTCTTTCTCCATAAAATTTTGGATCAATATAAAATGGCAGTGTCTCACTCTCGTTTTTGTGATACAGAAGGTTTCTTTAACTCTGCCCTTAGATTGAGAATCAAGCTTCGTCCAGTTCAGCATGAATTCTATTTTCCTGAAGATATAATAAGAAATGAATACTCTCTCCATGAGCAAGAAATAAAGAAAGAAAAATGGAGAGTCTATTCAAAAGTTTTGGAATTCATTAATTGTTTTGACAAAGATTTCAGTCCTCTTAGTAATGCTGCAAACAATGCAGATAAAATACATAAGCTCATGAGTACTTTCTCTGAGATAATGGAAGTAATGAATGAGAAGAAACAACATTTTATTAATTCTTTTCCAGATAAAGCCAGAGAAATTATGAGAAAATTGGTTTTCACCCCCAACATTGGAATAGGTCCACTGGTGGTACGGAAGAAAATAGGATATACTATTGTCCGACAACAGGTGCCCGTTGTGCATAAAGAAAAATAGATAGTTGAATGCACCAGCACTGTCCTAGAAGAAAGACCCCCTGAACCTTCTCCCAAAAGAAGGAGAATAATAAGGGAGGAAGAATCCCCTGATGAAAGTGGCTCACCTTCTCAAACCCCAATAAGAATTGAGGAAGAACAGCTCACCAATGAGCAATTCGAACAAATGGGGTCACAAGGAGAAATTTTTGTTGCACAAGCAGAGATTGATGAAGGGAACCCTCAGGAACCCCCTGTACCAAGTTTTGAATTAACTACAGTAGATTTTAGAGGAAGGGAATTGGACCCTATTTTGGAACAAGCCAGTCAGCATTTTTTATCTGATAACAATTTTGTAAGATCTAGGGCTTTCCATCAGTTTGCGTGGAGAGTAAACATGCACATTTTTGAGCAAAGGTGTAATAATATGAAAGCGAAACATCCAGAAATGGATGAGACCTCCATTCAAAATCTAATAAAGGAAAAAATGGTGCAAGATTTCCAAAATATAACCCCTGATGAGGGAAGACTGATGGTAAAAAATGCTAATGTTTTATTATTGCCCAATTGGTACATTGCTGACGCATTAATTTTTAATTCTGTTTCAAATAATTTAGGACTCCAGGATCCAAATAAAGAGGAATTCTTGGGTACAACGTTCATCAATGATCAAGCTGCCCTTGTTATGTGGTCCCTGAGAAGAGGATCCAAAATTACTTCATCACAGCCTGATGATTCAGGATTAACAGGGAGTATCATTGTAAGAAGAGTTGCTGACACTTCAAATGTACAGGCAGCCCACATGAATGTGGATTATTCTAAATTTTCCCTGGCTACTGCGGAAAGAGGAGAGAGGGAAATGATTGATATGCATAATAAATATGAAATAGTGGTGGAAGCCTATAACCAAGAGGTAAAAAGGAGAATTGAGTTAGAAAACAGGGTATCTCAATTAGAAAAGGTACTTGGAAAGAGAAAAGTGGGAGAATCCAGTACACTAAGAATTGCATATCCCCCACAGTCATCTGTGGGATTAACCCCTATTATTGAGATACCTGACACCCCTGAAAGAACCCAATTCTATACTGCAGAGGAATTTGAAGCAAAAAAAACCAAATTACATGAGTGGCAGATAGAATTTAGAAATCAGCAGGAAGAGAAATGGAGGCAGGGTGTGACATATTTGAGGGATAAAATACAATGGTCAAATTTTTATGATCAGCTGACAAGGATTGTAACCCTCATGGATGAGTTAAATAAAGAAAAGAATGGACTAGATTCTCTTGCACAGAAGTGGAGACAGAGAAATAATGATGTTACAATTATTTGTATATCTACAGTTCAAATGCCTTATCATCAGGTTGAAAGGATTTTTGATTTATTGAATCAATTAGATAATTTTTAAAATAAAAGAGATTCTTTACAGAGAAAATTGATACTCTGTTTTTCAAAATATTTTGCTAAAAAATTCACCCTATTTCCTTGTGCCTTAGAATCTATTGATACAATAAAGGAAAAAGACAAATGGAAAAAGGAAATGGATGAATTATTCGATAACAGAATAACAAACATTATCAGTGAGACTGGCCATTGGTTTTGGGCAAAGACAAATAAAGAGCTGGTAAAAATACAATTATATTATGCTGATATAAGAAAAGAATTCGATGATTTAGAAGAAAATGCCAATTCTTTAATAAAGATACAAAGAGAAACCCTAAGTTTTGATTGGTCAGATGATGATACTTTTAACAGATGGAAAGATCAGTTTAGTGAACAGATGTCAGGAGACGATGACGAGGAAGATGTAAGAGTAATAGTTACTTTTGTAGTCAGCAATGATGACATAGAAAATCCCCAGGTTAAAGTGAGTTTGCATGTAACAGAAGATGATACATCACTTACAGACCTTATGGGTATGTACTCTGAAGATGAGGAATGATTGTGAGAGCAGATCATAACAACCAAGAAGCATAACAGAAAGGGACCCGCCAAGAAGTGTTGTTGTAATCAACCTTTCTGTTATTCTTGTTTTTGTTTTTCAAAAGAAGGACACCTGTCACCTTCTGTAGCCTGAAGCTTGTTGCATCTCACATTATTTAAGTGAGATCCCAAGGCTAAAGATGGGTCTGAATTTGGTTTTCACTAAGTATTATGCTTATTTCTATTTTTGGTCCAAACATTTTGGGAAAGAAATTTATAGTATACTTTTTCTGTCAAAATTTCTGAGATATGGATGAATGTAGAAAGAACTGTGCTTCTTCTCTGAAGGTTTTTCTGGGTCTTTTGTAAAGGATATACCATTTTCAAAGGAAATGAATACAAATTATGAACTGTCCCCATATTTGTTCTTCTCTGAATTTTGTCTCCTTTTTTAATACTTAGCTACCTTGATGTTGTGTGAGTAAAAGCTTATGCAATTGATTGCAATATAGTAAGACTGTACATCCATTTGTTATTGCTGTTAATTCAATGGATTAAATAAAGGCTCTAATGAATGTGATGAGGTTGCTTGGGTGTTAATAAGGATTTTTGAATGATAAATTCTGGTAAGGATTGCTGATGAAAATTCGTTGCAAGGCAACAAATTAGATCTAAGAATTTACTTGACTCTGAATTCCCAATGGATTAGGCACTGATCGAAAGTATTTCAGCCAAAAGAGAAGTATATTATAACTAGCTTTTTCAAAATACATCATAAAATCAATTTTCACTTATCTTTCCTGTAAGATTTTCAAAGTTGGCCAGCACTTGCCTGCATGGATTGTTTTAGCTTCATTTAGCCATTGTTGTTGGAAACAACTGCAGAGCTATAGAAGATTTCTTGGCCATATCTGTTCAAGGGATGTGTTTATCAGTTATTTACGTATATGTTTCAGGATTTAGAGATGAGAATCAAAATGAAACTAAGAATAATTCGCATACAATTATTCCATCTTTGAACCATCCCCGGGTGCACCCGCCCTGGTTTTTACAGAGCCAACAGAGTAGAAAACCGTCTAAGGTTTTGTTGGAGTTGGGCCCTAGTACTTTGCATATGCAAGTGATAATGAGAATTGGCTATTCTTTAGTTTGTGTATGTACTTATATCTAGGTACTAACCCTTTTTTCGCCTAGTATTTTTAGCACTGTTAACATCAAAATAAAACACCAACACAATCTTAGTAGGTTAGCCCTTATACTTCTTTATATAGGTAAATCTAACTTTCTGTAGCTTAGACACCACCATAGATCTTTGGATTTTGAACATAAAATAAATCTTTCCACCTTCTTGTTCATCCAATTGATTATTTACCTTACCCTTTCCTTTCATAAGTACTCTAAGTCATCCATCCTTATCTTAAACATGCTTTACACATTCTAAGAAATCAACTCCATTGGCTAGAAATCATCATTTTCTCAAACAGTGTCAAAGTGTGTCCCTTGCACAACACTATGTTCTAATAATCAATGATTCCTTCGTTACTTGGTCACTACTAGATTTTTTTTAGACAAAAAATACTAACAGTTGGTGAATACTAATGCTCAGTCAATACTATTTATACTTAGTACATATTGTAGCTCGGTTGACACTACCATAACTCAATACAAACTTCAAGTTCCTTAATCTTCTACTTTGTTGCTCGACCAAGCTTATGCATTTGGTCAATCTTTGATTAGTTATTCAAGGCTTTAGTACAACTATCTTATATCTTGAGATAATGGGTGTTGCACACATGGCATACTATTGTTATATTGTCTTATTTTATTTTATTATGGAATGTTGCACTTAGATGGACGCGCAACTTATAAAGATTCCCATTGGATACACTTTATGGGTTGTATTGTAGCATTGTGATAATATTTCATGTAATTATTTAATATTAGAGAAAAGAATTAAATTTCCAATATTAAATGTAGGTTAAGTAGCACATGGTTTATGTAATACCACTTGGTGGTTTTGAGGGACTTGCTACTATATTAGTAGCCACAAGGGTAGTTGTAGAGACAAGAAGATGAAGAATAAGGAAAAGAGTTGAGCAAGAAAAGGCTTGACAAGTTAGGCAAGGGAGCATTTCTGAAGGTTGGAAATATGGCATGGGATGTGTGGATTCATGCTTGTTCACATGGATTGCTCAGTTGTGGCTATGGCTTTAAAAGCTTCCATGGTTGTATCACAATGGTAATTTTTGCTAAATAATACATGGTGATGGATGATTTTGGAGGCTAGGTTTTTTTCTCAATGAGCATTTCCTAGGGTATATCTTGTGTCAAAAATTTTGTGGGTATGGATTTATATTGCATATTTATTTCAGATCTATTATGGGTTATGTGGAAAAAGTTATATTGTGTATTGCAAGTTTCCTTACAAGTGGTATCAGAGCTATGGTTTTATTATTGTAAACCTAGATTGAATCCATGGGAATGCATGAGAGGATAAAATAAAAGGCAAGATATATGAGTTTTTTTATTTTAGATCTCAAGGTTTTGAGTTTTCTATTATGATGGAATATTGCTAGATTTTGGGCAAGTGAAATTATTGGTCAAATGAATTTTTTGGATGTTTCATTTAAATGAGGATTTTAGGGAGGAGCTTGCATAAATAACCTCTGAGGAAAAATAGAAATCACCATTAGATCTAGGTTGATGTTTTCATAAATTTTGATATATAATATGCCCTAGATTGGCCATGTTTAGAAGAAATGAATGAGTTTTTTAGTTTCAGCTCATGATGGTCATCAAATTTAATCCTATCAAAATTTTGGCACAATAAAAAATATAGTGAAAATGGTAAAAGGACTATCTTAGTAAAACAACCATAAATTTTTCTCAAGATATCAAATTTCAGAATTCTTATAGGTGTTGGAAAGTTAATTTAGAGAACTACAACTTGGTGTAGGTTTGGTTCTATGATTTTGACATTTTTTCAAGTTTTAAAAGCTCAAGAGTTGGATTTTTTTTATTTTCACCACAAATTAGGGCATAACTTGGCCATACATAGTCAGATTTTAGACTTTGATTAGTCAATGTAAAGCTCTTAGAGAGATCTACACATTGGTTCAAATTTTTTGTTGGTTTGACATGGTTTATTTGGTGATATATTAATCTAAACAGTTTATGGTATATATTAACTATGGCAACATTGTGAGTTTATGATTTTGTATATTTTGGAGATTTAAGATTTGATGTCATTGGATATTTATTTCATATTTTAGATTGCACTCATGATGATATAGTTATTAGCATTTGGTTTGGATATGTATGATGACTTTCTAGGTCCACAAGTTGTGTAGTATTGTAAGCAGTCTATAGTTATAGGTTACATTTATGGTTTGGATATGGATTGTCTTTGCCCATTGATCTTTCATTATTGATGCATATTTTTATTTGTGGCTTTGATTTGGGTTGTCTATGCACTAAGTCACATGATTTGCTAATTTTTCTTTATGTAGAAGGGATGAGATGTTGTTACTAGGTATAGTCATGGTAGAGGATTTTTTGGTTCACTATTTTATGCGAACAAGTTGGACACACTTGAAAGGTTAGATGCTTAGTTCATGGATGTGATCATGATGCTATAGATTTTGGCATGACATGATTGGATATACAAGTACATACTTGATGTTCATTGGTTTGGATTCCTAATTTGGTTGTGGTGGTATATCTTCTTGGTTGAGGATCATGGTTATTTGGTTTCTTTTGAGGAGCTCATGATGTGCACTTTGAGTTCTTTGATAGTTTGATGCTTTGGTTGATTCTAATGGTTAGAAGATCATTTTTTCATCATAATTTCATGGATAGCTTGGATACATGATTTAGTGGAAGCTTGTGATAGTGATGAGGTGATAATGCAAAATTAGTTCCTAGTTTAGTTTATATCTTCTTGGTTTAGAGATCTTGGTTTCACTTGATATTGATACTTTGGTTGTGTAAGTGTAGACCTAGAGGATATTCATGTAGGAGATGAATTTTATGATGCCATACCTGAATTCGTACCATAGTTGAGTGGGAGTTTTTTGGCATTGATATATATATATATATATATATATAGAGAGAGAGAGAGAGAGAGAGAGAGAGAGTGCAGATGTTGGAGGTTTGCCTTAGATCCTATTTTTACAGAGGCATATTTGACATTTTCATGGTACACTTGGTTATCTTCATGGTGTGTGGAGTTGGTTATATCTTGAGGACTCTTAGGGTTCTTGGTAAAGGTGTGGTTTATGTTTTCATTTGGCATGTTATCCTTGGTGTGAGGATGGTTTTATTATTATTTCATGATATAATCTTGATATTAATATAGATTTTTGACATGTTATAGTATGTTCATATGGAGCATTTTATCTCTTTGGTTGAGATGGTTTAGATCACGTTGTCATTTTTTTGTTCCTAAGGCCATGGTTGGAACTTTGATAATAATATTGGTTTAGTTTCTTTGTATTGAGTACATTGATCATAAGTTGGATACTTCATGATATTGTTATATTGCATTTTGAGTTGGAATTGATTGATTGGTTATTTTTAAGTGCTCATGGATACATAGAGATGATGGTGATATTGATTTCTCTTTGTTTAGAGAAATATTTATTGGGATGTTTGATGGTTTCAATAGGAAAGTCTGAGGGGTATTCACCTGATATGGACTTGAGAGAATATTTTTCTTAGATGAGTCTTGGTTGGAGACTTGGATATCATTCCCCACTCTTGGTCTACTTGACAATTTTCTACTTGAGATATAGCCCATTGTTTCTCTTGAGTGCATTATGTTTATGCTGATCTTTCATGGATATTGATCTTGAGCTATAGCACCTCAGTTAGTTTTGGAGAGTTCATTTGAGAGATAGTTTAGCATTGGTTATCTTCATTTGCATATGTTTTATGATGGTTAAGTTTGGGAGATGGTTTTATATTGGGCATATTCCTTGGATTATAAATGGTTTATGAGTTTGATCTTCATGTGAGAGGCTTACATCCATGATTAGTTATATGGTATGGTTTGGGTATTATTGTGGCTTCTTGGTTGGGGTTTTATGGAGGCAATCATACTTGCACAATTTACATCTAGAGGTATGTGTGTAGAAGGAAATGATACCAGTTATGATTTTCATGATTTCTCTTTGGTCTTGGTTATCTTTCTAGATGTTTATTTTTGCTTAGAATAGATTTGAGATTAGTTGGAGATTGTGATCATTGGTTTATGCTCATGTATGTAATGTGAGAGATGACATGATTATTCCTTTATCTCTATCCTCTATTAGTTGTGGAGAGCTTGGGAGACTATTGGATATTTTTTATGAGAGTTATTATTCTAGCTTATTAGTTAATGTGTTGTTGATGCCCTTGATACTACATGGATTCACTTCTTTGAGATGTTGTGAGTGGATTTCTTATAGCTTTGAAATTATTTTTTGTAGTGGGAGCTTCTTGGCATGTATGTGGCAAGTATTGCTCTTGTAACTTGCTCTTGCAAGTTATAGACTAGATATGTTGATGATGTGATATTCACTTGACATTCCTTTGGAGGTATGTATATTTTGATGGGTTTGGCATTTTCTTTCAGTTCTATTTCAGCTATGGATATTTTAACAACTATGGATACATGTGATTACCTTTGGATCAGGTTTTTTGTGCTTGGCATTTTAGTTGGTATAGAATTTTATGATCTTCTAATGTGACGGGTTGGATGGCTTTCTCTTTGGATGACTTCTATATATGTCTAGTAGTAGTGGCATAATAGGAGGTGAAATAATTCACTTTTGAGATGCTAGATAGTGTGATTTTGTTGTGCGTATCAGGATGGAGCACATGGTGTACCTTGATCTGTAATGGTGGATGTTCTAGGTGAAATTGTTCTATTGTTCATTTGTGTGGCTATAGATTGACTATATGTAATATATACAAGTGGGAGATTGTTGAGATAATGGGTGTTGCACATATTGCATACTATTTTTATATTCTATTATTTTATTTTATTATGTAATGTTGCACCTAGATGGATGTGCAACATATAAAGACTCCCATGGGATATACTTTATGATTTGTATTGTAACATTGTGATAATATTTCATGTAATTATTTAATATTGGGAAAAACCTTAAATTTCCAATAATAAATGTGGGATCAATGGGTTAGGTAGTACATGGTTTATGTAATACCACTTAGTAATTTGGTGGGACTTGCTACTATATAAGTAGACACTGTAGACACCTAAAAACCTTTAGAAAATAAATTATTTTTATTTTCTGAAAAATTCCTGATGACATCATCATTTATTAATTATTTATTTAATTAATTAATTAATTAATATTTATGCCATTAAATCCTTTTATCTTAATTATAAATATTTAACTAAGGAATCCCTCCCAAAAATGTTTAAATCTTATTTAAACATTATTAATGAATTTATTAATTATTTAATTAATAAATTGACCAAAAAATCCAAAATAAATTAAAAAATTATTTTTTGCCCAAAACTTGGCCAATTTCCTTAAGACCACTAACCTCTTCCAAAATCTTCTAATCCTTCTTTAATTTTTATTAAAGGCTAATCCCATCATTTCCTACCCCTAATCCCAACTCAAAATATTTAATTAAGATTAAATATTAATCCTCATGTTTATTAAAAAAGTTTTAATAAATATCTCCTCAACCCAAACCCTTGAAATAAATAAAACTTTATTTATTTCCTAAAAATATAATTTATCCTCATCCTAAGAAGTTATAGACTCTTTTAGAAAGTCTTCATCCTCATCCTAGGAAATTCTAGACTTTTCTAGAAAGTCTTTATCCTCATCCAAAGTCTAGACTCTTCTAGAAGATGTCTTTAAACCTAATCCTAATCCCCACTTAACCTTGTCACATTCCTTAAAAATGGGTTAAGACTTACTAACCCAAGCCAAAGTTAACAAATATCTCCTCCTTCACCCACCCTCATTAAATGCCATCCACGTGCCTATCCCTAAGCTAATCCTAAACCATCATAATCCATCCTCTAATCATTTGCACAATCCTAAGCAAGCTTAAAACCCTCCTAATCAAGCCCAAGTAAAAATTACTCTCATCTCCCTCAAAATATCTCAACCATAAAACTTTATGAAGCCCACTAGGCCATAAATGACTCTTCCAAGCCCTTTTATTGCTCTTACAAGTCATTATGAGGGTCTTTATGAAGATTTTATCCCATTGAGTCTCCTTTGTTGACTCATCCTTCCCCTTTCCTCCATCCTCTTACCCTATGACATGTGTCACTCTCTGATTGGCTGTAAAGAAGCACAATCCATGTGCTCTCCTCTCATGCAATCTAAGCCCTCCATGAGCTTTTTCCCATCCTTGCATCTTAGCCCTCAATCCCTCAAGCCTCTTGCCTATAAATTGGATCCTTCCCCTTTGCAAAACAACACAATCCATGAAGTAAATTCATAATGCCATTTTACATCAAAACCATACACTCACACCCAAATTCCAACTCCATTTCAAGCCATTTTTGAAGCATAAGCTTGGGCATACATCCTATCTATTTAGACAAAGCCACTCAACAAGAAAGCTTCTTATTGAGAGAGTCCATTAATGGCTCATATTCTCAATTGAGAGCTCATCTTAGTCTATCTTGAATTTTATAAATTTTGTTTAGTTTGTAGAAGCTTTATTCAAATTTGGTTTCTATTAGCATACTAACATTGCTCATATAAATTTTGGCACACTCGATGGGACCCCACATGGGTCATCTACATTAGCTTTTTTAGTCAAGTTTTGTATGTCATTTGCTAATTTTGGCTAATTTTGTTTGTTTTTGTGATTGGTAGGATTGTATAAATTGGTTTTCTAGGTCCACATGAGCATGAAGAAGACAAAGGAACTCATAGTCTATCTCATAGTATTTGCAGATTTTTCAAGCTTATAGGTGGACAAAGCACTTGAAATTCTTCTTCCTCTTCTTGTCTATATTCTTCTTATTCCATCTACTTCTTCTTCTTCTTCTTGTGGGAGATCTTGGCCATTTTTTTTAAGGAAGCAAAATCATACACACTTAGTTTTAGTGCTTAAAATGAACCCCCAAATCATACTTAAATCCATTAAAAAATTAAAAATTTGCAAAAAAGAAAAAATATTTTAACAAGTGAAACTAAACCAATCCAATCATTTGCATCTTTGCAAAATCAAGGTTTTAGATGCATTCATGCAAAGTTAGGAACACTTCATTTTTGGTAATTTAAAAAGAACTTCAAGTTTCCATTTCAAAAGGTTCAAAATCAACACTAAGTGCACACTAAAATCTAAATCAAACTCAAAGCATCAATCAAGGATAGAATGAACCTCATTTGCAAATATTTTAAAGTTCTTTTAAAAATCTCATGAAAACTAAGAGTCCTAAATGGTTGCCAAAAATTGTCCTAAAAGCTTTGTTATTTGTTCCAAACAAATGTCTTGTTGCAAAATCTTGAATGTTTCTTAGGTTTTTCATGCATCAAAATAATCTAGGAATATCATTTTTGGGCTTAAAATATGCAAACTAGAAGACAAAATCTTGAATGAAAACCAAAGTCCAAAGAGTCATTTTCACTTTTGAGTCCAAAACAATCTTAAATGATCTAAGGTTAAAAAAAAGCACTTCAAAGTTCTTAAAACAACATACAAAATCTCAATCTTGAATGCTCAAAGGAAAAAACTTGAATGTTTAAACACTTTTCTTTGAATGCATGTTGCTAAAATCACTCTTGAGTGTCATGGATTAAAATCAAGTTTTTTTTTTTTTATGAATTCATGATTAAAACAACAAATCCAATCTTGAATGCCATTGATCAAATAATCATCTTTTGGGGCATAAAAATAATCCACATTTTTGAAATCTTCTAAGTTATAAAAACTAATAAAGATGCTTTGAGTAAGTTTGTAGTTGGACTCACCCTCTTTAATCACCCATCAGTTTAACCATTGGTTGCAATCTCAGCACCATCTATGGGGATGGGTCTACCTAAGAGGGTGTTAAGTGCTCCACAAAAATCTAAATCATCAATTGGAATAAACGTGTGTCTTTTAAAGCCCAAGATCATGTATGTGGTCTTGTTTTACACTTTTTAGGAGGCCTTCTTGGGGATTTCATCACCCCTTAGGACGACCTCAACTCCAACGTTATGGTGGAGTATAAAAATTGAGAGGTGAATCCAAAGACAACTCTCTTGGAATCAAGATTTTGTCACTCGGGCTAAGCCTCAAGGAACTTTATACCCTTGAGAAGTGAAAGAGGAGAAGCGGGTTACCACTCCTCTCGGCTGTGTGACATCTTTTTGGTTTCATCTATGGATTTGGACCTCACATACCTTGCGTATATCGAGGACTCCCTAGCTATAACAAATTTCATCCTTGTAGAAAGCTTCCTAGGATGTCGGTGTGTTTGACATGCTTGCTCCAAACTTTTGTCTGCTTGTTTGTTCATAGCTTTTGAATGAATTCTTGCCAACTTTGGTCAAAATCCTAAAAAAGAAAAAATCTCCCAACTCAAGGCATACTAAGCGTAGTCACTACCTCATCAGAAAATCATCCAAGCTCCCCCACTGCAACCGAATCTATCTAGTTCCTTGCTTTAGAACAATCCCAAATCCAAAGTCTCTCCAAATCATCCCCCCCAGCCAGCTAGCAACCCAATCCAAAATCACACCCAAGCCTTTAGAGAGTTGTTGTCATTCTGCTAGAATTTGCTATCCAATCAATCTGACCAATCCACCAACCTCACCAAGGTTATCCATTTGACAGAGCTTTGTCTAGGGTAATCTAGCTTTGTCACTTGTTATCCCTCATCATCTTGAGCTAAAGGTTGGGATCCACAAGTGGTCAATCTCGTGTCATACCCATAGGATCATCAGTCTATCCTTAAGTTGACACAATCTCCACCAATCCAGTGCATAGGAAAGCAAAACTCTCACTTTTTGATAGCATGTCCTTGAAGTCTTCCATCCACACGAAAGCCAAAAATCTCCAACCAATCCTCCTTAGGTCTATCATATAGCTTTGACTCTCCCTAGGAAATCCTTCATCAACCAATCCAAAATCTACGCTTAATCCAAATCCAACCATGAGCTTCCATGTTCATCCATATGCAAGACCCCATCCCCATCAAACTCATCGTCAAAGCATGAGGTACCAATCCTATCATGATGTGTTTGGTTGTATTGTTCTTGCTCCTGCCACCTCCTATTCCAATGATGATGAAAATTTGGTTGACTATGAAGGGTATCTTGAGAGCCTTAGAAACATTCCACCAACCATCCCCCAAAATCCAAGAGTTATTCCAAACTATCTAGTCATGCCATTTGATATCCCAGCTTCTCCTCCATCACCCAATCAACCGAGCTTCCAATCTCCCACCCCCATCACACTAGCTATTCTTGTCAATTCACCTATACCTCTGACACACAAGTCTCCAGGGAATCTCCTAGAGAAAATACAAGAAAAGCAGCCTCCAACAGTTGATAAGCCATGTCATCTAATCCAACCATGTGAAGTAGTCAGTGATGAAGCTTCCCCATCCATAATTTCATCTCCATCTCCCATAACTATCATCCCCATACCATCCATCAAACTGCTTAAAATCCTTCCACTTCCCGCAAGCACCAAAATCCCACCACCTGTCAAATCCCTCCAAATCCTATCCACCTCACCTCCAAGCATTTCCCAAATCTCCCATAATGACCCTTATGCATCTATCTTCTACTCACCCATCACAACTACTGAATCTCCCATCTATCCATCCACTGCCTTTGAAGAATCCATCCCTTCACCTCTTATCACACCATCCACTCCAAACCAATCCTATCAAGATCCTGCCCAAAAGCATGTTGACATCCCCCAAAGTATAAATGAAGATATCATCGTATCATGTCTTCCATTCATAGTGCAGTCACCATCTCCTCCATCTCCAAAACCTCAAGCCATACCTCCTCTACTGTAGGATACCTTTTCATCCCATCAGCTAAATCAAGATCCTATCCTACCATCTCCTCCACTCCATGCTTCCATCTTACCACCTATCCAAGCTATTTCACCATCTATAATATACCCTCTTGGTTCACTTACATTCATCCATAGTGGCCTCCTCTCAGCAGAAGAATTAAGAATAGTATCCCCCTATTGCAGTACATCTGATAAAGCACTTCCACCATTTTCTACAAGCAAAAAGTATCCTCAGCTAGTTCAAATGCTCAATCAATGGCATTATCAAGGTCAAGGTTTAGGACCACAAGAGCAAGGAATCAGAGAGCCTATTATTGCACAAAAGAATCCAAGATTTCATGGTCTTGGATAGGTATCCAAAGGCTCACCATCTAAAGGTGTTGGTACACCACACCCCCTAACCAAGCCTATCTCGAAGCCCACCATCCCAACCTCCCATCACTCTTTCAAGAAATCTTATGTCATCCCCCCTCCACCATCTTTTCAACCCAAAACAGCCTGTCATATCTCCCCTTCATCCGCTAAATACATTTTGGGTCACTATGTCCCAAAATCTACCATCCTCCTATCAGCCATCATAAAAATCCTATTCCATTCATTCCTATGCAAGATCAACAAAGGCACATATCAGGGCACATCATCCATCATCCCCCTACATGCTCTTCCATATCCTCTCCATCTCACAAAGCTTCTCCTAACCATCTTCCCAAAGCTTACCACAGCAATGTAAATTCCAACTTCAAAATGCATAAAGCTAAAAATCCACATCCTAGGAAATCATATGTCTATTCTAAAAAACATACTCCAAAAAGACAAAATCCAATCAAAGAATGCAAAATAATGCAAACGCCTCTGAAAAGAAAATCCAAAACCCTGCGGATCCCAAAGAAAAAAGTTGAAACCCAATGCATAATGGCATCCACCATTGCTAATCCCCCATCCAGTGACTCGTGTCCCCCATCTCCTAACTCCATCTTGGGTGCCTATATCCCCAAGTGCACTTTCGCAAATCCTCCATCAAGCCCTCGTCTACCATCTATTCCCCATTTGCTCTTTTCACACCCATCCCAACATGTGCCAATGTTGATCCTACAAGCATCTCCATCTCATGCTCCTTTCCAACCTTTTCATCCCTCCATCCCCTACCATCAATCCCATCTAATCCAATCTATTGCATAAATCACACATCCGGTGTACCAACAGCTAGCAACAAAATGGAACATTCCAACAGCTAGTGAAAAATCCCAAAGAAGCCAAAAATAGCTGAAGAAAGTCAAAATCATTCTAGCTAAGTACAAAGTCAAAAATTCAAAAAAAGAAAAAGAAAAATTAAGCGTCCACTGGTGAAAACTTGCCAATTCAAGCATCTTGGACAAGTACCATGATGAAAACTTGGCAAACAAGCATCATGCGTAATCCTGCCATCCCTAGCTTAGCCTATCACCCTCATGTTTTTGGTCATCTCTTGACATCCAACTCCATCTTCCAATCTATCCACCTATCCTCCATCATCCATCTTCCATCTATCACCATCCACTTATCTCCTGCAGCTTCAGCCAACCATCCTAGCTATCATCCATCTCCCTAGCCCTTTAGCTTTTTCCATCCTAACTTCAATCCTATCACATCCATCACAAGACCTCCTTCTGCATGTTATCTTCTGATTGGGGGCACTATATTCCTTGGAGATCTTGTCTTGTCCATCCTCCCTTATCATTGGTATCTAGCTCTAGGCTATCCTCATGAAAACCCAATGTCATCTCTTTATATCCATCATAATCCTAGTTATCTACCATCCTATCTAGCCATCTCATCCTGCTCCTCTATTTATCCTTGGTCACAAAATCTCTCATCATCATTGGATGCATCCTACCAAATCCATATCTTTTTCTATCACCCCACCCTTAGCTTTTGCATCTTGCACAACATCGAACCATCCCGCTATCCTATCATCCTGAGCTTTTGCCTACTTATAACTATCTTGGTCAGCTTTAGCTTGTAACTATCTTGGTTGATCAGCTTGTACATCCTCTTTAGCTTAGTACCATTGTATCTATCCAGCGTTCATGTCAGTTCATCCTTGATCAACATCTTGCACACATCGCACAACCCTTGGTTAGCTATTCCAATGCATCCTTTAGCTAGATCTCCTGTCACCAAAGTGTTATGCTTCTTAGGTCAACTTGCCAGATGCACCACTCATCCCGATCCACTAGCTTAGGTGCTCTTCGATAGATCCTTGTAGGATATAGCTTTCCTCATGTCTGATCTTGGTCCGTTAGTACCTCGTCCTACCCATCTCATTGGCAAACGGTTCTCTTTTGGATTTTCGCTTTCTTCTGATTTGGAATCTTCCCTTTTGGGTCTTGAAGTATCTTTTCCAAGAAATCTTTTTGTTCCCTCCTCAAGGTTGCCATGATCTTCCATATCATGGTATGCTACGAATGGGGCAATCTGAGCATAAGATCTTGATCATGTCTTTTGCTTATTTTTCTTTTCTGCTTGTGGGTTACCCAGTGTCGGTTCCACGCTACTTCCTCTAGGATTCATGTGTGATGCTGGGGCAACCCTTGCATTTTTGTTTCGAGTTCGTTTGTCAGTCCTCTAGATAGTTGGTGAAAAGGCCTTGATGTTCTTGGTAACCTTGGAAATTAACCAATAGTCCTATAGAAAATCTAGTGCTCAACTACATGGTGGTACTTCTCTTTGAAGTATCCCCCCGCTCAAAAAGCTTCAATGGAATCCCTTCATCTCCATTATCCCCCATCCATCTCCAGCATCTATCTCTCCTACCCCAGCTTGTGCAACTGTATCTCTTTGAATCAATCATCACTCTTAGCTTTAGGGATCAACAATCCTAGTCTTAGGGATCCACCAATCCAAATCAATCCACCAAGCCTCATCTTTCAAGATCCACAATCCTAGTCCTAGGGATCTTTGAAACCCATCTTCCACCAATCTAACTCTTTGAAATCCTGTTGCATCAGCTTTTTAATCCCCTCATCCATCTCACTATCCTGGATTCCCTTTTATGGCACTCCACTCCTTCATCCTCCACCTTCCCTAAAGTCTTAAGCTTGCTTCCTCTTGTGCATCTAATTCTCCTTTATCATTCTTCCATAGTGAGAGTTTGAGCTAATTCAGCCCCTTCTCTTTGCCAATCTGAGTTTCCTTGCTCATCTGAGATTATTGTACTTTTCAAGAAGCCATTGAGCCTCGCTTTCTCTCCCCTCTACCTTCTTGAGGGGGCATCTCACAGTCCATTCTCTCCTCTTCTGCTCTAGCCTTGGGCATCTTATTTTCTTATCTTTGATGCCATGCCACTTGTGGCATCACATCAAAAAGGGGAAAAATGTAGACACCTGAAAACCTTTAGAAAATAAATTACTTTTATTTTCTGAAAAATTCCTAATGACATCACCATTTATTAATTAATTAATTATTTAATTAATTTATTTATTTTTATGCCATTAAATCCCTTTATCTTAATTAAAAATATTTAATTAAGGAATCCCTCCCAAAAAATTTTAAATCTTATTTAAACATTATTTCCTTATTTATTAATTATTTAATTAATAAATTGACCAAAAAACCCAAAATAAATAAAAAAATTATTTTTTGCCCAAAACTTGGCCAGTTTCCTTAAGACCACTAACCTCTTCCAAAATCTTCTAATCCTTCTTTAATTTTTATTAAAGGCTAATCCCATCATTTCCTACCCCTAATCCCAACTCAAAATATTTAATTAAGATTAAATATTAATCCTCATGTTTATTAAAAAAGTTTTAATAAATATCTCCTCAACCCAAACCCTTGAAATAAATAAAACTTTATTTATTTCCTAAAAATCTAATTTATCCTCATCCTAAGAAGTTCTAGACTCTTCTAGAAAGTCTTCATCCTCATCCTAGGAAATTCTAGACTATTCTAGAAAGTCTTTATCCTCATCCAAAGTCTAGACTCTTCTAGAAGATGTCTTTAAACCTAATCCTAATCTCCTCCTAACCTTGTCACATTCCTTAAAAATGGGTTAAGACTTACTAACCCAAGCCGAAGTTAACAAATATCTCCTCCTTCACCCACCCTCATTAAATGTCATCCACTTGCCTATCCCTAAGCTAATCCTAAACCATCCTAATCCATCCTCTAATCATTTGCACAATCCTAAGCAAGCTTAAAACCCTCCTAATCAAGCCCAAGTCAAAATTTCTCTCATCTCCCTCAAAATATCTCAACCATAAAACTTTATGAAGCCCACTAAGCCATAAATGACTCTTCCAAGTCCTTTTATTGCTCTTACAAGTCATTATGAGGGTCTTTATGAAGATTTTATCCCATTGAGCCTCCTTTGTTGACTCATCCTTCCCCTTTCCTCCGTCCTCTTACCCTGTGACATGTGTCACTGCCTGATTGGCTGTAAGGAAGCACAATCCATGTGCTCTCCTCTCATGCAATTGAGCCCTCCATGAGCTTTTTCCCATCCTTGCATCTTAACCCTCAATCCCTCAAGCCTCTTGCCTATAAATTGGATCCTTCCCCTTTTCAAAACAACACAATCCATGAAGTAAAGTCATAATGCCATTTTTAGAAGCCATTTTACATCAAAACCATACACTCACACCCAAATTCCAACTCCATTTGAAGCCATTTTTGAAGCATAAGCTTGAGCATACATCCTATCTATTTAGACAAAGCCACTCAACAAAAGAGCTTCTTATTGAGAGAGTCCATTAATGTCTCATATTATCAATTGAGAGCTCATCTTAGTTTATCTTGAAGTTTATGAATTTTGTTTAGTTTGTAGAAGCTTTATTCAAATTTGGTTTCTATTAGCATACTAACATTGCTCATATACTAACACAAGGGTAGTTGTAGAGACAAGGAGAAGAAGAAGAAGGCAAAGACTTGAGTGGGATAAGGCTTGAGATGTTAGCTAAGGGAGCATTTGTGAATGTTGGAAGCATGGCATGGGATGTGTGAGTTTATGCTTCTTTACATGGATTATTCAATTGTGGCTATGGCTTTGAAGGATTCCATGGTTGTATTAAAATGGTATTTTTGCTAAATAATACATGGTGATGGATGCTTTTGGAGGCTAGGTTTTTCCCTAAATGAGGGTTTCCTAGGGTATATATTGTGTTATGTTTTCGTGGGTATCTTATTATTTTCTCTTGCATGTGGATTTTAGTTGCATATTTGGTTCAGATCTATTATGGATTATGTGGAAGCAGTTGTATTCTTTATTGTAAGTTTTGTTATATTCTATACTTGTGACATGACTAAACATTCACTTTATCTTATCAAAGTTTAACTAATCAAGTATCCATTATATTTTCTTCTCAAAACTCTATATTTCCTCTAGTAGGTTTTTTTATGTCCAACTTGTCAAATTATCTTCATCAATCATCTAGATGTGACACTCAAATTAGATTGAAAACTATCTTTCCAATAAGGTTTAACAACAATGACATCATAACAAATATTCCAATTATAGTTTCCAATAAGTATATCAATCAGGAGTAGCAACATTGATTGAGAGATGATCCTAAAAGACTTATTTGGTTGGTAAAGAGGATTTTAAAAGAAGATAACTACAATAGTGGAGAGATTATAGTGGAATGGTATGTTTAATATGCTTAAAACTTAGATGTGTTTCATATATTTTGGCATAAGCACCAAAGGTGGATATTGTTAGCATAAATTTTAATTATATTCCTAAGGTGGAGTATTCAAGCATTTTTTTGAAGTGTTTGGGAGATTTCTAGTATGATCATATATTACACCTATGACAATATTTGTCATTGATGTCAACATATTGAGGACTAATAGAGCACCAGAGATTTTTTGAGATTGTATGGTTCAAGGATTGAAAAGGAGTTCAAAATAGTTGAGGACATGTTGTAAATAATGTCTTGATGTTGTGGTTAAGAGTGCATGCCAAAAATTAATTACTAGTGACCATTATTCAAGATTTATAGAAGGTAGTATACAAAATGAGCTCTCGAGAATTAGTTAATGGTAATTAGATTATAACTCCTAAAACAATGATATAATCTATTTTATCATAGTTAGATAGAAGTAGAAGAAATAACATTGATAACATAGTTGAGTGTGCAAAGCCTAAGGTTGTACGTGTGAAGATTTTTGAAGACTTATTGCATGAAAAGATTGGATGTCGTGTGTATTATTTTATCTTAATGAGGTCCTATTGTAATGAGAATTATAGAAAGTCTCAACACTAGCTCAACAAATGAATTTTAGGTCTAGGTATATACGAAATTATTTTTCCTGTTGATTGTGTGACAAAATAAAATAATTAAGCAAACTATAAGTGTGAATTACTTGCGAGTAAGAAATTTAAGGGATTTGTGTGATACAAGTTTAAAAATCAAATACTAATATTTGAGAAGTGCTGGAAATATTATGATAGGCTGAGTTATTAAGAGGGGAGGGGTGAATTAGTAAATTATACAACTTTTATCCCAATTAACAATTAATCCTTTATGTGAATTCTAATCTAACTACATGCATGAGAAATTTAAAATATGAAAGCATACACAACACTTTAACACAAGATTTGGTGACCCAAAAACCTTCCAAAGAGAAAGTAAAAATAGGGTGGGGATGATACCCATAAGCTTTAGTATTACAATATAAAGTTGGCCTATTAAGGCTTACAATGATCACTTCTAATGATTTTCCCTATTAGGAGCAATAAGGACTGCTAGGTCCACCTTACAAAAAGATTTACAAACATACAATGAAGTATGCACTTGGTAAAGAGATTTACATAAGACTGTTAGGTCTACCTTGTTAAAGGATTTGACTAATTCACCTATTAAGATGAAGAAATAGCTGATATTTGATCTAAAACTTGGTTTTTAAAATGAGATTCCTATGAGTGTACAAATCACCTTGTTGTGATAGATAAATATTTCCTGCTCCTTATACTATTGTAGGCTTTTTAATTTTCTCTTCTGCTCTTCTCTAATGATTACATTACTTCTCTTCAATTATTTTTCATGTGATAAAAAATATTACATATATATCAAAACAAAATTACACTATTACAAATTTGGGCAAAGTGTCCAAACTCAAGTTTTGAAGACCAACTAAGTGAGGTTCTGATACTTGACATCCACTATCAATGCTCAACATCATCATGCACTCAGTATACATAGAAGCTTGGTCCATACTAATCACTACCGAGTAGTCTTGAACTCAATCTATATTGGTGACTCGATGAATACTATGAAACTTGACATATAAACCAAATCACTTGATTCACACTGCATAGCTCAGTATAAAGTAAGTCACTTGATTAACATTAAGTAGCTCAGTTAACACTAGACTTGCATCTCATCAACTGCAAACTCGATAAGAACTACACAACATGGTTTGCATTGGTAAACTCAACATACACTAAGATGCTTGGTTTGCACTACTAATCATCACCTTAGTAGTGATTGCTCAGTGCAAATTGAAATTTGTCCAAAGGATTTAGTAGCAATTGTAGAACACAATAAGAACTGAAATTCTTGATTAACATTGTTAACTATGCAATATGCTTGGTATGAACTTACAATATGAATAAGTGTATGTCACTAATAAAAACCATGACTAGAATCTCAACTGAGAAGTATTTGGTGGAGTAGAGGCATGGTGAAATTGTCAAGTAATTGTATTTGGCATAGAGTAATAGTGGGCAAATGAATTTTTGGCATTGTTTGAAAATGAATAATACAAAGGCTAGTTGGATAGTAAGTTCAGTGGTCTTTCCCTTGAAATTGTTGGAATAGTGAGTCTTTCTACTTTCGAGAAGTCCTAATAAGGTTGGAATCTCCTCACAGACATTTAAAATCTCCTAATAGGAACTAATATGTACTTAGTGGATTTCATTGACTCCTAATAAGTTTCATCATTTTGTGAGGAACTTATATATTATTACATAATTTTGTGGGTACCATCACCACTAGATATTTCCCTCTAATCAATGGTGTCCCTAGTTAGAAAATATGGTGTTATTTTGTATGCTTATCTTCTAATGGTTATTTCACTTGTTTATTACATGGTTTAGATTTAATAAAGTTATTAAATATCGGTTTGGTTGGATACCTAATTCACCTCCCCCAATCATTTTTCAAAAACCCAATGATGAGAATATAATACATATAGGGGTAGCTAATTCCCATCTACAACATATCCATTTAGATATTCAAGCCAACTATAAGGCTATACTCTTTCTCTAGGCTCTACAAAAGTGCTTATGTCTAATATTAGAATAAGGGCAAAAAATACATGCTAAGAAACTATAAGGCTATACTATTTTTTCTTTAAGCTCACAAAACTAAGATGAAAATGCAGAATGGGTTCCAAAAATGAGGCCATGTTAGGTACCCATGTACAATGCAAAGAGAAAAAAAGCATGAAGTGAAGGAAGGAAAGCCTCAACCAATCCCCCCAAGGACAACTTTTGCTGAAAAAGAGTCAAGAGACCCACTCAAAACAATAAGTACAACTAGCCCCCCCATGAGAGATACTAAAGTTTCCCCAGAATAAAGGAGCCCTTGAAGGAGGGAATGAACCAATGCAACTCCAATGTGGAAGAAACAAGAGTACATAACAAGGGAATACCTAAATGAGAGGCAAAACTAGAAAGTCTAGTTGATGTCCAGAGGAGAATGCATGAGGAACTAGAAAGAGAATGTATAAGCTTAAGTGCTTATGCTTGATCTAATATTAGAACAAGGGAAAAAAATACATGCTAAGAAACTTCTAGAGGCAAAATAAAATTCTCAAAAATATTTTCATCGAAATCTAGAGACAAAAAACTTCATGTCTTCTCTTCTAACAAAATTTGATGCCTCGTCATGAAAATTGCTCATTCTATTAAGAAAACACGAGTAAATACAAAATTTCTTATTCTACCAATGAGTACATGTGCCCTTTTTGACTATGTATCTAGAAAGCTCATCTTCTCTCAATTGCAATGGTATATTGCACTCTACATTTATGATTAAAAAATCCCCTCTAGAATACATTTGAAATTTCCATGCCTAGCTCATGGACATGGCATTTAAAATTGAAAAAATTAAAATAGTATATAGTTTGAACAATATAATATCTTAAAATCATTTAAATTTTTCAAATCTTGAGATTTCTATTCAAAATTTGAAAGATAAACAATAAAAATGAACTTTTTATCATTTTATCTTTTTACCCCTTTCTAAAATCCTAGTCAAAACCTAGTTGATTACCACATAGGTGCCACATGTCAGTCAATGATTAGTTGGATCCACCACCTCAACACTTCCCCATCGACAAGCTCTACCACATGTCATGATTTCATAATTTCATAGGATCAACCCTTAACTCCACCTTAACCTTGGTGATTGAGTAAAGAACCATGCTTTACACCATCACACCTCCATTTCCATAACTATAGTTAACCCATGCGACCAGGTGAAAGAAGCAATTTATCATGGTTAGAGCATATTTTCAGTCCTAATATTTCATGTTTTGACCTTATAACTAACAATTTACTAACCATTTCATGTTATCACATGATTATATACTAATTGTATGATAAACTCTACAAAGCCAAGCCTAATCACTATGCATCACATGGTGACATATCTTTCCTTTTGTCTCATCTATGGCTCGATTCAAAAAAATTGTATGTTTTTCTTGCCATCTGTCTAGGAGATGGCCTCATACATGCAAGCCATGGGCTTCAAAAGTGCTTATGTCTTTAAGGCACTTAGAAAGAGTGTGGTTGTGTATTTAAAGACTTAAAAACTCAGCTATGCAAGCAATGTGGGACCAAGTCTTTTACTATTCCTTCCTTTGCTTGCAATTTTTCAACCATGCACTTTGTTTCTGATTTACATGTGCTTCTCCAAGGAGAAATAGTGGATATGTATGCTTTCACCTCGTCATGCTATTGTCCTTTCTCCTCTTTCCTTGACCATAGTCTAGTTTTCATGCTGGTAAAAATAAAATATCTATGTCACCCTTTTGTAAAGGAAAAGACTAACAAAAGTATAGTTGTTCACATTTAATGACATAAAATTGATATTGTTATTTAGAATTTGAAAATGAAGTAAGCTAATGAAATGTGTAGAAATGGATGATGTTTAGGATTATAATTTTTATTATTTGGAATAAGAATTGATATATATTCCTAATTTTTGTAGATAATTTTTTATTTGCTGAAAAATGCTAAAAATTAGGGGTTTAGTTCCCACCACAAAATTATATGCAAAGAAACTTATTTCCCCTTGATCTCTAACTATGTGATAGATAAAATTTATAGCTATAATAATCAAAAATAAAAATTGGCTTTAGACCTATATTTTCTCATTTGTAATGATTCAAAATTGAACTCACCTTAAATAAATAGTTTTCACCATGCACCACATTTTTCAAAATAAATCTATTCTAACCAAAACAAAAATTATTCATTCTTGAAGATGACTCTCTACTCTAGAATGCAATATATTTTTAAAAAATAATTTTGATATGATTTAATACTATTTTCTTTCTCAAAATTGACATCTTTTTTTAGTGTTTAAAAATGTGCTTGTAGAATTTTTAAATTACAATATACTATATCTAATTAAAACATTATAAACTCTGTATGAGAATATTCTTTAATTTGAACTTTATAAAATAATATTTATATGTTATTAAAAAATTGTCATAAAATATAGGAGTTATTGAAACATTAATTTTCTAGAATAATTTTAGATCTTTAATAATTAGATACAAACTAGTATAAAACATGCATTTAATAGACATTTACAATTTGAAAAGTGTGATACCATATATAACTTCGCTAAAATGAACTTATCTAGATCATATATTTGAACAAAATTGATTTTTAGATAGAAATATTCAAATTCGGTCATTCTGATAAGTCAGCCTCAAAGGTGACACAACTTTGTACTTTTACCTTACATACTCTCTCTCATCTCTGCAACTCAAATGCCATTTATGCATTCCAAATCCACACAAGGAGATTAATCCACACTCAATTTCTTATTTAATCATATGTGGATAAGGAATAAAACAAATTTGGCCTACTGACTACCAATTTTTTACACAATCAGGAAACTTTGATCCACCATTTTCTCCATGTCTCTTCATGTTAGGGATGCAATTGATGATCCAAGCCATGGATTTGGAGCATGTGAGAGAATGAAAGGTGTGAAAGTGTTGAATAACACACAACTTTTGCAAGATTTCCATGATCCACAGTGGAAAAAGCAATCAATTAAAATGAAACTATGATTAAGCATTATCCACTTTGGTATGTTAGAAAAAATGTGTGACTAATTCAAAAGGCATAGTGTATCTTTTTAAAAGGCTTATTTTTTGTTTTTACTTCAAAACATGCACTGCTACTTCAAAGGGCATGCCAAATAAGGGTATTTTTGGCTAAATCCCCTCTGGACTATGGATATTGATATACTCATACTTTGTGCTCTTATGAGAGAAATGGGATCATTGTCTCATCCTTCTCTTGAATTTTTTTCCAATAGTGAGCCTTGAGATGAAAAAATTGAAGGTTATTAGAAAATCTTCTATGGGTCATCCTTGTCTCTAATGTAAATCCCTTCATCTACAAATTGATTCCTTTTGCCTTCTTGCAGCTTTGTAAAAAGATTTTGGCATAAAGTTTGAGTTATGATAGTTTTTTATATTTGGTATTGCTCATAGATAACTACTACCTTTCCTTCACACATATAATAAAGATTGAAGGAGTTCTAGCATAAGTTATAAATACTATCGAATGGTTGATCTCCAGTTGTTCCAAAAATACGTTCCTTTCAATGTCAATACAATGTTACTTAGTTTGTCATTCATTTCTCAAGGATAAACCCTTTAAGCCATAATGTTTTAAAAATCTAACTCATTCAACTTTATTAAAACATGATCATTCTTGATACACTAATTTGAGGGAAAAGGTGGTCATGATTATAACCTATCCTTAAAACTTCTCAAATCTCACAGTGTTTATTAGGATACTAAATTTAGTCAGATTGCAAAGTGGATCTAGCTTAAAAAAAAATTAAACTAAAACACCTAACATATCAAACTAGTCTGCTAATCTTGTCATATTGATTAAAATAAAATTTGGCCACCAAAACATCATTTTTAACTCAATTTTCAACCTTTTGCAACCTACCAATTTTGAACCATGGGGTCATCTGATTGGCCCTAAAAGCTGAATGAAACAGATAAATAGGCTCTGAAAAATAACATGTTGATTCTTTGTTCCACATTCTCTTACCTTGTAAGATCTTGTGTCATGACAAAACATGGGTAAAAATAAAATCCCATTGAATTTTTCTTCGTGAAATTGCCTGCAAGTAAACATGTCAGAAAAGAATAAAACAGGTTTGATTTTGGCTTTAGAAATAAGTCAAACTAACACTTGTGGGCATGGAAATTGGGACATGAGTTCACTATCACAAGGAGAGTACAAATATATTATTTGGTATCATGATGAATAATAGCGTGCATTTGGAAAATGGTCAAAGTGGGGTAATTAGAATTGTAGAACTAGGAATGTTGTCATGATATTGATTTTTGCAAATGGAAAGTACTTGGGAAAATATACATATAGCTTCATCAAGATTTGAAAGTTGGTAGAATTAAAGAATTTTTAGAGTATAAAACTATGTTATAATCCATTTGGTTTAGAAAATCATGGATTTAAGGATATGACATCCCAAACAGGGCTACTAATCAATTTTCACTTTAAGACATTGGTAAACTTCACAAACTACATTTCGAATAGCATTTGTAAACTAATTAAATACATTCTTCATAAGCTCAAATATAAAACATAAAATTTCTTTTACCTTTGAAATACAATGTAAAAGAAATTTTCTCATTTTGGTCAACACGGTTAAAGTTATAACTAGTCAAATAAGGCTTCCCAGAATTCTGAACAATTGATATTAGCATGACAACAGTAAACAACTAACTTTGAGGGATTGAAAACCTAGTCAAAACATATTTAAATGACTTGAAATAGAACATAGGTTCTCTAATATGCATACCAAACACTCCCAAAGTAGTTAGTCATGAAACATAACTAAGTGCAAGATATTCAATTTCAAACTAGACTTCCTATTGTTGTTTGGCAATTAAGCAAAAATGTAGATCTAAACATTGCTCAAAATGAAACTTCATGGAATGAATTAGAATGAAAATTTATCATTAAAATATGTGTACACATGTTTAATAGAAGGTATTGGAAAAATTAAGAACTTCATAGGCCTTAGAATGATAGTTAGATACACATGCATTAAATGCACTTATAGGGACTAAAATTGACTCAAAAGTTTAAAATTACACTCAAATTAGGGATGAAATTTTGAGTCCCATTAGTATCACTCTATGGGGATATATGTCAAATTTGGGTATGGAAATGATTCATATCTCTAGGGAAAGAAGGCCACTCCAACAAATCTCTCGAACAACTTATTGAAAGCAAGGAAAACTACTCCTAAACTGTACAACAATGGTTCCAGGCCACCAAAAATCAACAAAATTTTTTACCTCTATCATATATCTAATTTTTATATCCATTTTCATGAGGTAAGATAAAAACATCCATCTTATCAATTTGACCATCATAATCAACATTCTTCATTAGTTTACTTGGAAAAACAAAATTACTTCATTCTCATAGTGCATATACACATCAACATTTACTTATACATCATGGTCACTATGAGAAAATGAATTAGCATGATCATATAAACTATCATCAGACTGAAAACTATCATGAACATATGACTGATGCATGCTATCAACTAGAAACATGAAGGCTTCATATTTTACCTCATTCAAAAAATTGCATGTGTCAAAACGTTACAACTCACCTTCCGTAACTAGGAGTGAAAAACATAGATGATCTGATTTCTCATCATTTTCAGCCCTAATATTCATCTGATCAGATTTTTCACATAGTGAAACTCCTTCACATTTAAACAAATAACTAGTCACCAAGTTTGAAAAACTTTCATGAAATTGCTGACATAAAATGTGTTGATCATAATATTCATCAAATGACTCATTAGTGTGAAATTTGAATTCACAATTACAAGATTCATCAACACATAAGGAAAACTCAAAATCAAATTTACAACCTCGGGCCTTTTCCTCTTCATCATTCTCAAAACCAATTTTGGTATAATCAACATGAGAACAATCTATAATAGTAAGAAACTTCTCCCTAATGGTACTCTCCTCATAAGAAAAGTTGGCATGTGTATTGACACTTGAACCACTATCATATACACCCCCAAAACATGACAAAGAGCATTCTAATTTTATACCAATACCAACATCAAACTTTAGGGGAAGGACTTTATCTTGAGAAGAAACATAACTATGGATAGTTGAATCATTTGGAGAAACATTTACATACCTTTCAATATCATGAGCCAATAGCTCAGAAATTTCCTCAACACTTAACAAAAATTCATCACAAGTTTTTTCCCCTTGGCTATGATCATAATCTAGTTGATTTCAAAAGCTTACAGTAGTAGTACCATTAGTATAACAGTCTGAAAAATGAGAACCATTACTACAACATATTACCTTCTCTTTGTTCAATACTTCTTGTCTAGGTGTTTCATTTTCATTTTCATCAAAAGAAAAGTTATCAATATTTATGTTAGAAATTTCTTCATTCTCATACATGTTGTCACAAAATTCATCTTTAGTTACATATCCATCTTCATCTTACTAACTAAAATCATCTGATACAGTAGATCTAGAATCCATCTCTTCACGCTCAGAAGAAAAATTTTCATAATCTATGGATTCACTGGATTCACTATTGCTTTCAACACATTCAATTTCTCTATTAGAGGATTCATTACATAATTCATTTAAACTTAAATCACTCTCAAATTTCTTGAAAATATCTTCAACATATAAAATCTTTTGTACTTTCAAATGTGCTGGCTAGTTAACTAAATCTGGCATAAATACATATAGGAAAAGAATAGGCCATATAGATTCATTAGGTCTCAAAGAAATATGCAACTCCATGAGTGTTAAGGGTATTTCTAGGATCATGGTCAACCAAACTATGCTCTTAAGTGGCAAAAAAATCAAAAAATAAGGGTCATGTCAACTTGACATGCAATTTTCTACTTGTTATTAACTTTATATCAAAAATTTGAGAGAAAAGAATCTCTAGCAAATTGAATCTAGTTCCTAAACAACTAGGACTTATCTCAAAAAAATAAAATTGGATTGGTCAAAATTTTGAATTTTAATGCAATATTACAAAAATTTCAAAACAAAAATAAGAAGAAGACATATGTCTGACCACCTTAATCAAAATTAAATGATAATATTTTAGATATAAGTAGTAGACTCATGCCTGGATGTGACACATTTTTTTTGGTATTTTTATTCTAAATAAATAATAATTCATTAATTTTTGACTTTAGGATTTTTATAATAAAAATACTCTCGTGTTTGACCACCTTAACTAATTCAAAACTTTTCAAAATTCATTTATTTATTTATTTTTCCTTATATCAGAAGAAACATAGAATGTGATGCATCTTTTGGATTTAAAAAGTGTTGTACCATATGAAAGTTATAGTTGTTTTTCAAGTAGTGCATCAGTTAGCACTTTATATGTAACTCTATTAGAAAATAAGTAATAATTACTTACTAAACTCATAATTTGACAAATCTTACATTTATGGAAAGATAAGAACATTCTTAAGAAACCCTTTTCATTTCATCAAGTTTTGGTGAAAAAAATGTCATTAGCTACATGTTTGAAGTAAATATCACATAAAAACAAGCCAAAAGCACATTTTAAGGATGTTTTTAATGTTGACCATACAGATTTGGTATCAAAATTTACAGTATACCTTATAAAGATATTAATTGTTTACATTTATTATCAAGGTGCGTGGGTAAAAAGTTGGAATAGATTTTAAAATAGTTTAAGATATTTCAGAAGAATAGATTTTTCAGATTGCCACTTTTTGGTACATCATGATCCTACACATACCCTTGATTTTAAATTTATATAAATTTGATCATCTCCTAGATCTTGAATACTTCTTAGAGGATTTCTTATAAAAATGACAATCTAATTGTGAATTTCATTTCCTATCTCTACAATATCTTCAGTCACATATTCATGACTTGGTAAAATAACTTCAAATCTAAGATTTGATTACATTTTGAAACAAAAACTTCTACCTCTTTCTCCTAGTGCTAAAATTCACTAAATAGAGGCATTGATTTCTAACACTTGAATTCCATGATTAGAAAATAGATGAAAATTAAAATACCTTATGTGTTGATGCTAAACTTGATCTAGTGATTCAATACAAGTGCAAACTTCATTTTTTCATACAATTGGTAAAAACAATGTAGAGCTACCACCTCCTTGAAGAGGGAAAATGTGATTCCTACTATAATTCACCATTTAACATTCCAATTTCTTGCAATAATAGATTCCATTCAACACTTAAACTTATCAATCGAGAACTCATAACTTCTTATCCAAGAGCTACTATCACGAGTGTAATACCCTAACCATCTCAAACTAAAGAATAACCAAATAACAATAATCCAAACATATAAATTAGATTAGAACCAGAACAATTTTTTTTAAAATAATATCCATTACAATCTAACCATACACAATAGGTTCACTAATGTACTCATAATCAGCAATGATCATTTCCAAATTATGACATCAGAGTATATAGCATATCTATACTCTTATTAGAAATACAAAAACTTTTAAAAAACAATCAGCTTAATCCTTATTTCAAAGTATTTAATAGTCATTTCTTCTAAGTCCATAACCAACCCTATCTCAAACCTATAATCAAAAACAACAAATCCACAATACACCAAACAGGGCTTAAAACATGAATAAAATCATTAAAACCTCCAGTAATCCTGCATGTTAGATTTTATGACAAAACTATAATCATAATAATCCTTTTAACAAAAATATTGAAAATATTATTTTCTTTCCACATTCAATTATAAAGCAAATACATAAATTCTTCACACAGATATGCAGAAATAAACTCATATAGAATATGACAAGGTAATGATCCAATAGTCCATGGGTGTTAACATAAGAATCTACATTTAGCCACTCATAGAACCCAATATGCCAGGTGAAACCATAATATTCTTATCTTATTATATGATTTTCCAACCCATAAAATTTTAAATATTACCACTTGATTAAATAATTGTCATAAAATTTCCCATGAGGATCCACACTAGTGTCGGAGGGCATCCGACAATATAATTCTATCACCACAAGTTACTCACTTTATGATAGCCACCCAATCTAAAGGATCACACTTGCATAATCTAACATACACAAAATTCTAGATATACTAACTTGAAGAAAATCTTAGATTAATTTTCCAATTCCAACTAATACACTTATTTCATTTGCTTCAATATAACAATTGCACCAGCAAACAGAAATATCACTTGAAACCATTTTCAATCTTTCAAAGCACCAAATGAAACCATAATTGTTTCCACACTTTAATTTTCCACTACATAACAATTATATTCAAATTAAATAATAAGAAATTGACTTTGCTAAGATTCACCATATTTACATTTCATTTATAAAAAAAAAAATGTAATAATAAAATGATCCACACATATACTTTCATCAGATTATAAAATTAATCAATTTCCATTTCCAAAACTAGTAATCACAATAATTTTCAAATTGTATATCTATGGTAAAACTAACAATACAATTCATAAGGATATACTTACACATTGATACTTGTAAATAAATACTTGTACATATATATGTGCACAACATTTATACATATACATACACGCACTTGTATATGAGCAATGTTAGTGTGCTAATAGAAACCAAATTTAAATAAAACTTCTACAAACTAAACAAAATTCATAAACTTCAAGATAGACTAAGATGAACTCTCAATTGAGAATATGAGCCATTAATGGACTCTCTCAATGAGAAGCTCTCTTGTTGAGTGGATTTGTCTAAATAGATAGGATGTATGCTCAAACTTATGCTTCAAAAAGGGCTTCAAATGGAGTTGGAATTTGGGTGTGAGTGTATGGTTTTGATGTAAAATGGCTTCTCAAAATGGCATTATGATTTTACTTCATGGATTGTGTTATTTTGCAAAGGGGAAGGATCCAATTTATAGGCAAGAGGCTTGACGGATTGAGGGCTAAGATGCAAGGATGAGAAAAAGCTCATGGAGGGCTTAGATTGCATGAGAGGAGAGCACATGGATTGTGCTTCCTTACAACCAATCAAGGAGTGACACATGTCACATGGTGAGAGGATGGAGCAAAGGAGAAGGACGAGTCAAAAAAGGAGGCTAAAGGGATAAAATCTTCATAAAGACCCTTCATAAGTGCTTGTAAGAGCAATAAAAGGGCTTGCAAGAGTCATTTATGACCTAGTGGACTTCATAAAGTTTTATGGTTGAGATATTTCGAGGGTGATGAGAGAAATTTTGACTTGGACTTGATTAGGAAGGTTTTAAGCTTGTTTAGGCTTGTGCAAATGATTAGAGGATGGATTAGGATGGTTTATGATTAGCTTAGGGATAGGCAAGTGGATGGCATTTAATGAGGGTGGGTGAAGGAGGAGATATTTGTTAACTTTGGCTTGAGTTAGCAAGTCTTAACCCATGTTTAGGGAATGTGACAAGGTTAGGAGGGGATTAGGATTAGGGTTAAAGACATCTTCTAGAAGAGTCTAGGCTTTGGATGAGGATGAAGACTTTCTAGAAGAGTCTAGAACTTCCTAGGATAATATTTTATGAAATAAATAAAGTTTTATTTATTTCAAGGGTTTGGGTTGAGGAGATATTTATTAAAATATTTTTAATAAACATGAGGATTAATATTTAATCTTGATTCAATATTTTGAGTTGGGATTAGGGGTAGGAAATGATGACATTAGCCTTTAATCGAAATTAAAGAAGGATTAGAAGATTTTGGAAGAGGTTATTGGTCTTAAGGAAATTGGCCAACTTTTGGGAAAAAAATAAATAAATTATTTATTTTGGGATTTTTGGTCAATTTATTAATTAAATAATTAATAAATAAGGAAATAATGTTTAAATAAGATTTAAACATTTTTGGGAGGGATTTCTTAATTAAATATTTTTAATTAAGATAAAGGGATTTAATGGCATAAAAATTAATTAATTAATTAAATAATTAATTAATTAATAAATGATGATGTCATTAGGAATTTTTTAGAAAATAAAAATACTTTATTTTCTAAAGGTTTTTTAGGTGTCTACATTTTGCCCCTCTTTGATGTGATGCCGCAAGTGGCATGAGATCAAAGATAAGAAAATAAGATGCCCAAGGCTAGAGCAGAAGAGGAGAGAATGGACTGCAAGATGCCCCCTCAAGAAGGCAGTGGGGAGAGAAAGCGAGGCTCGACGACTTCTTGAAAAGTACAAGAAATTGAGATGAGCTAAGACACAGGTTTGGCAAAGAGAAGGGGCCGAATTAGCTCAAACTCTCACTACGAGAGGATGATAAAGGGAAAATCAGAGACACAAGAGGAAGCAAGCTTAAGATCTCAGGGATTGCAGAGGATGAAGGAGCAAAGTGCTATAAAAAAGAATCCAGGATAGGGAGATGGATGAGGGGATTATAAAGCTGATGCAAAATAATTTTAAAGAGTTAGATTGGTAGAAGATGGGTTTCGGAGATCCCTAGGACTAGGATTGTGGATCTCAAAAGATGAGGCTTGGTGGGTTGATTTGGATTGGTGGATCCCTAAGACTAGGATTGTGGATCCCTAAAGCTAAAGGTGAGGAGTGATTAAAAGAGATACTAATGCATAAGTTGGGGTAGGAGAGACAGATGCTGGATATGGATGTGGGATAATGAAGATGAAGGAAAACCATTGAAGCTTTTTGAGCGGGGGGGATACTTCAAAGAGAAGTACCACCATGTAGTTGAGCACTAGATTTGCTATAGGACTATTGGTTAATTGCCAAGGTTACCAAGAACATCAAGGCCTTTTCACCAACTATCCAAAGGACTGACAAACTGGCTCAAAACAAATACACAAGGATTGCCCCAGTATCACACATGAATCCCAGAGGAAGCAGTGTGGAAACGACACTGGGTAACCCACAAGCAAAAAAGAAAACAAGCAAAAGACATGATCAAGACCTTACGCTCTGATTGCCCCATTCACAGTATACCATGATATGGAAGATCGTGGCAACCTTGAGGAGGGAACAAGGAGATTTCTTGGAAAAGATATTTCAAGACCCAATAGGGAAGAGTCCAAATCAAAAGAAAGCGAAAATCCAAAAGAGAACCATTTGCCAACGAGATGGGTAGGATGAGGTACTAACGGGCCAAGATCAGACATGAGGAAAGCTATATCCTGCAAGGACCTATCAGAGAGCACCTAAGCTGGTGGATTTGGATGAGTGATGCATCTGGCAAGCTAAACTAAGAAATATAACACTTTGGTGATAGGAAATCTAGCTAAAGGATGCATTAGAATAGCTAACCAAGATGTGCGATGGGTGCAAGATGTTGATCAAGGATGAACTGACACAAATGCTAGATAGATGCAATGGTACTAAGCTAAAGAGGATGTACAAGCTGACAGACCAAGATATTTACAAGTGAGCTAATCAAGATATGGTACAAGCTAACGGACCAAGATAGTTACAAGTAGGCAAAAGCTCAGGATGATAGGATAGCGGGATGGTTCGATGTTGTTGGGGTGATAGCGAAAGATATGGATTTGGCAGGATGCATCCAATGATGATGAGAGATTTTGTGACCAAGGATAGCTAGAGGAGCAGGATGAGATGGATGGATAGGATGGTAGATAGCTAGGATTATGATGGATATAAAGAGATGACATTGGGTTTGCATGAGGATAGTCTAGAGCTAGATACCAATGACAAGGGAGGATGGACAAGACAAGATCTCCAAGGAATATAGTGCCCCCAATCAGAAGATAACATGCGGAAGGAGGTCTTATGATGGATGTGATAGGATTGAAGCTAGGATGGAAAAAGATGAAGGGGCTAGGGAGATGGATTGTAGCTGAGATGATTGGCTGAAGTTGCATAAGATTAGTGGATGGTGTGAGATGGAAGTTGGAGGATGGAGGATAGGTGGATAGATTGGAAGATGGAGTTGGATGTCAAGAGATGACCAAAATCATGAAGGTGATAGGCTAAGTTGGGGATGGCGGGATTACGCATGATGCTTGTTTGCCAAGTTTTCATCATGGTACTTGTCCAAGGCACTTGAATTGCCAAGTTTTCACCAGTGGATGCTTTATTTTTCTTTTCTTTTTTGACTTTTTGACTTTGGACTTAGCTAGAATGATTTTGGCTTTCTTCAGCTATTTTGGCTTTTTTGGGATTTTTCACTGGTTGTTGGAATGTTCAATTTTGTTGCTAGTTGTTGGTACACCAGATGTGTGATTTATGCAATAGATCAGATTAGATGGGATTGATGGTAGGAGATGGAGGGATGAAAATGCTAGAAAGGAGCATGAGATGGGGATGCTTGCAAGAGCAACATTGGCACATGTTGGAATGGGTGTGAAAAGAGCATATGGGGGATAGATGGTAGATGCGAGCATGATGGAGGATTTGTAAAAGTGTGCTTGGGTATATAGGCACCCAAGATGGAGTTAAGAGATGGGGGACATGAGTCATGGGATGGGGGATTAGCAATGGTGGATGCCATTATGCATTGGGTTTCAACTTTTTTCTTTGGGATCCACATGGTTCTGGTTTTTCTTTTCATAGGCGTTTGCATTATTTTGCATTCTTTGATTGGATTTTTCCTTTTTGGAGTATGTCTTTTAGAATAGACATATGATTGCCTAGGATGTGGATTTTTAGTTTTATGCATTTTGAAGTTGGCATTTACATTGCTGTGGTAAGCTTTGGGAAGATGGTTAGGAGAAGCTTTGTGAGATGGAGAGGATATGAAAGAGCATGTAGGGGGATGATGATGGATGATGTGCCCTGATATGTGCCTTTGTTGATCTTGCATAGGAATGGATGGAATAGGATTTTTATGATGGCTGATAAGAGGATGGAGGATGGTAGATTTTGGGACATAGGGACCCAAAATGGATTTAGTGGATGAAGGGGGGATATGGTAGGTTGTTTTGGGTTGTAAATATGGTGGAGGGGGGATGACATAAGATTTCTTGAAGGAGTGATGGGAGGCTGGCATGGTGGGCTTGGAGATAGGCTTGGTTTGGGGGTGTGGTGTACCAACACCTTTAGATGGTGAGCCTTTGGATACATATCCAAGACCATGAAATCCTAGATTTTTTTCTGCAATAATAGGCTCTCTGATTCCTTGCTCTTGTAGTCCTAAACCTTGACCTTGATAATGCCATCGATTGAGCATTTGAACAAGCTGAGGAAACTTTTTGCTTGTAGAAAATGGTAGAAGTGATTTATTAGGTGTAATGCAATGGGGAGATATTGTTCTTAATTCTTCTTCTGAGAGAGGGCCACTATGGATGAATGTAAGTGAACCAAAAGGGTAGATTATAGATGGTGGAATAGCTTGGGTAGGTGGTAAGATGGAAGCATGGAGCGGGGGAGATGGAAGGATAGGATCTTGATGTAGCTGGTGGGATGACAAGATATCTTGTAGTGGAGGAGATATGGCTTGAGGTTTTGAAGATGGAGGAGATGGTGACTACACTATGGATGGAAGACATGGTACAATGATATCTTCATTTATGCTTTGGGGGATGTCAACATTCTTTTGGGCAGGATCTTGATAGGATTGGTTTGGAGTGGATGGTGTGATAGGAGGTGAAGGGATGGATTCTTCAAAGGCAGCGGATGGATAGATGGGAGATTCAGTAGTGGAGATGGGTGAGTAGAAGATGGATGCATAAGGGTCATTACGAGAGATTTGGGAAATGCCTGGAGGCGATGTGGATAGGATTTGGAGGGATTTGATAGGTGGTGGGATTTTGATGCTTGCGGGAAGTGGAAGGATTTTAAGCAATTTGATGGATGGTATGGGGATGATAGCTATGGGAGATGGAGGTTATATTATAGATGGGGAAGCTTCATCATTGACTACTTCACATGGTTGGATTAGATGACATGGCTTATCGACTATTGGAGGCAACTTTTCTTGTATTTCCTCTAGGAGATTCCTTGGAGACTCGTGTGTAGAAGGTGGAGGTGGATTGACAGGAATAGCTAGTGTGATGGGGGTAGAAGATTGGAAGCTTGGTTGATTGGGTGATGGAGGGGAAGCTGGAATATCATATGGCATGACTAGATAGTTTGGAATAACTCTTGGATTTTGGGGGATGCTTGGGGGAATGTTTCTAAGGCTTTCAATATACCCGTCATAGTCAACAAGATTTTCATCATCATTGGAATAGGAGGTGGCAGGAGCAAGGACAATGCGACCAAACACATCATGATAGGATTGGTACTTCATGCTTTGATGATGAGTTTGATGGGGATGGGGTCTTGCGTATGGATGAACATGGAAGCTCATGGTTGGATTTGGGTTAAGCATAGATTTTGGATTGGCGAATGAAAGATTTCCTAGGGAGAGTCAAAGTTGCTAAGGAGGATTGGCTAGAGATTTTTGGCTGTCTTATGGGTGGAAGACTTCAAGGGTATGTTGTTAAAAAGTGAGAGTTTTGCTTTCCTATGTGTTGGATTTGGTGGTGGCTATGTCAACTTGAGTATAGACTAATGATCCTATGGCATGACACGAGATTGACCACTGGTGGATCCCAACCTTTAGCTCAAGGTGATGAGGGATAACTGGTGACAAAGCTAGATTACCCTAGACAAAGCTCTGTCAAAAGGATAACCATGGTGAGGCTGGTGGATTGGTCGGATTGATTGGATAACAAATTCTAGCAGAATGATGACAACTCTCTAAAGGCTTGGGTGTGATTTTTAATTGGGTTTCTAGCTGGCTAGGGGGGGATGATTTGGAGAGACTTTGGATTTGGGATTGTTCTAAAGAAAGGAACTAGATAGATTTGGTTGTAGTGGGGGAGCTTGGATAATTTTCTAATAAGGAAATGATTATGCTAAGTATGCCTTGAGCTTGGAGATTTTTACTTTTTTGGGATTTTGACCAAAATTGGCAAACATTCATTCAAAAGCTATGAACAAACAAGTAGACAAAAGTTTTTAGCAAGCACGTCAAACACACCAACATCCTAGGAAGCTTTCTACAAGGATAAAATTTGGTTTAGCTAGGGAGTCCTCGATATACGCAAGGTACGTGAGGCCCAAATTCATAGATGAAACCAAAAAGATGTCACACAGCCGAGAGGAGCGGTAACCCACTTCTCCTCTTTCACTTCTCAAGGGTATAAAGTTCCTTGACGCTTAGCCCGAGTGACAAAATTTTGATCATAAGAGAGGTGTCTTTGGATTCACCTCCTGATCTTTATACTCCACCGGAATGTTGGAGTTGAGGTCATCCTAAGGGGTGATGAAATCCCCAAGTAGGCCTCCTAAAAAGTGTAAAACAAGACCACATACATGATCTTGGGCTTTAAAAGACACGCGTTCATTCCAATTGATGATTTAAATTTTGTAAGCTATGATTGAAGACACTTGTGATTATGGCATACAATGTTCATTCCAATTTGACAGCGTCATTAGCATAATGAAAGTTAAGAGATCATCAACATAAGAAATGTGAGTTCCATTGAAAATGCGTCAAAACCATGCAATGTTCATTGATTTTTAGGCATTCAAGATTGAGTGTGAGTTTATTTTAAGCCCAAAACAAAGATGTGTGAAACTTGATTGCCAAGCATGCGCCCGGAGGCCCTCCACGTCAATAGTTGTTCAATTTTAGTGCCCAAACTTGAAGTGTGATCAATTTAATCGAGATTTTTGGTCATTTAAATTTTTTGATAAAGTTAAAGCAAACGTTCAAAGACCAAGTGAGTGAGTTAGATTGTGGAACATTTAACACCTTTTTCAAGTAAACCCATCCCCATAAATGGTGCTGAGATTGCAACCAATGGTTGAATTTATGGGTGATTAGAAAAGAGGTGAGTCCAAGGAACTACTCAAATTTATTTTTGCAAATTTGTATTTAACTTAACAAAGTCTCTTAAATATCAAAAAATCAAACTTTACCTAAATTGCATGTGGAAAAGAGATTTGTTTTGTTCAATTTTATAAGCTCCAAATGAAGTGTTTGATATTGCAATGGTTAATTGATCCTTGGCATTCAAGATTGGATTTGTTGTTTTAATCATGCATTCAAGGAAAATTTGATTTTAATCCATGGTATTCAAGAGTGTGTTTAGTAACATGCATTCAAAGACAAGTGATTAAACATTCAAGTTTTTTCCTTTGAGCATTGAAGATTGAGATTTTGTGTGTTGTTTTAAGAACTTTGAAGTGCTTTGTTTTAACCTTAGATCATTCAAGATTGTTTTGGACTCAAAAGTGAAAATGACTCTTTGGACTTTGCTTTTCATTCAAGATTTTGTGTTCTAGTTTGCATGTTTTAAGCCCAAAAATGATATTCCTAGATTGTTTTGATGCATGAAAAACCTAAGAAACATCCAAGAATTCGCTACAAGACATTTGTTTGGAACAAATAACAAAAGTTTTAGGACTCTTAGTTTTCATGAGATTTTTAAAAGAACTTTAAAATATTTTCAAATGAGGTTCATTTTATCCTTGATTGATGCTCTGAGTTTGACTTAGATTTTAGTGTGCACTTAGTGTTGATTTTGAACCTTTTGAAATGGAAACTTGAAGTTCTTTTTAAATTCCCAAAAATGAAGTGTTCCTAACTTTGCATGAATGCATCTAAAACCTTGATGTTGCAAGGATGCAAATGATTAGATTGGTTTAGTTTCACTTGTTAAAAGATTTTTTCTTTTTTGCAAATTTTTAATTTTTTAATAGATTTAAGTATGATTTGGGGGTTCATTTTAAGCACTAAAAAGAAGTGTGTATGATTTTGCTTCCTTAAAAAAAAAATGGCCAAGATCTCCCACAAGAAGAAGAAGAAGAAGTAGATGGAATAAGAAGAATATAGAGAAGAAGAGGAAGAAGAATTCCAAGTGCTTTGTCCACCTATAAGCTTGAAAAATCTGCAAATGCTATGAGATAGACTATGAGTTCCTTTGTCTTCTTCATGCTCATGTGGACCTACAAAACCAATTTATACAATCCCGCCAATCACAAAAACAAGCAAAATTAGCCAAAATCAGCAAATGACATACAAAACTTGACTAAAAAAGCTAATGAAGATGACCCATGCGGGGTCCCACCGGGCATGCCAAAATGTATATGAGCAATGTTAGTATGCTAATAGAAACCAAATTTAAATAAAACTTCTACAAACTAAAAAAAATTCATAAACTTCAAGATAGACTAAGATGAACTCTCAATTGAGAATATGAGCCATTAATGGACTCTCTCAATGAGAAGCTCTCTTGTTGAGTGGCTTTGTCTAAATAGATAGGATGTATGCTCAAACTTATGCTTCAAAAAGGGCTTCAAATGGAGTTGGAATTTGGGTGTGAGTGTATGGTTTTGATGTAAAATGGCTTCTCAAAATGGCATTATGAATTTACTTCATGGATTGTGTTATTTTGCAAAGGGGAAGGATCCAATTTATAGGCAAGAGGCTTGAGGGATTGAGGGCTAAGATGCAAGGATGAGAAAAAGCTCATGGAGGGCTTAGATTGCATGAGAGGAGAGCACATGGATTGTGTTTCCTTACAACCAATCAAGGAGTGACACATGTCACATGGTGAGAGGATGGAGGAAAGGGGAAGGATGAGTCAACAAAGGAGGCTCAAGGGATAAAATCTTCATAAAAACCCTTCATAAGTGCTTGTAAGAGAAATAAAAGGGCTTGTAAGAGTCATTTATGACCTAGTGGACTTCATAAAGTTTTATGGTTGAGATATTTTGAAGGTGATGAGAGAAATTTCGACTTGGACTTGATTAGGAAGGTTTTAAGCTTGTTTAGGCTTGTGCAAATGATTAGAGGATGGATTAGGATGGTTTATGATTAGCTTAGGGATAGGCAAGTGGATGGCATTTAATGAGGGTGGGTGAAGGAGGAGATATTTGTTAACTTTGGCTTGAGTTAGCAAGTCTTAACCCATGTTTAGGGAATGTGACAAGGTTAGGACGGGATTAGGATTAGGGTTAAAGACATCCTCTAGAAGAGTCTAGGCTTTGGATGAGGATGAAGACTTTCTAGAAGAGTCTAGAACTTCCTAGGATAAGATTTTATGAAATAAATAAAGTTTTATTTATTTCAAGGGTTTGGGTTGAGGAGATATTTATTAAAATATTTTTAATAAACATGAGGATTAATATTTAATCTTGATTAAATATTTTGAGTTGGGATTAGGGGTAGGAAATGATGAGATTAGCCTTTAATTGAAATTAAAGAAGGATTAGAAGATTTTGGAAGAGGTTATTGGTCTTAAGGAAATTGGCCAACTTTTGGGAAAAAAATAAATAAATTATTTATTTTGGGATTTTTGGTCAATTTATTAATTAAATAATTAATAAATAAGGAAATAATGTTTAAATAAGATTTAAACATTTTTGGGAGGGATTTCTTAATTAAATATTTTTAATTAAGATAAAGGGATTTAATGGCATAAAAATTAATTAATTAATTAAATAGTTAATTAATTAATAAATGATGATGTCATCAGGAATTTTTTAGAAAATAAAAATACTTTATTTTCTAAAGGTTTTTTAGGTGTCTACAGCACTCACTTACATATACCAAAATATATGTAGAACCTTATTAATTTAAAGTTAGTTTTGAAATAGATAATATCCTTTTTCCACTATACATCTAATAACTAGCCACTACCAGATAATACAATTCTCCCTACTTTAATTAGTATTTGTTTGACAATGTATCGGTATCAAAGTGTTTGTTTTGTTTCAAAATTCTTGTTCAAAAATCAATGAAACATAATTTCCAAATTTCCTAAATTCGATATAGCCTATAAAATAATCTTGTTTGCCTATCGATGATTCAGACTAAACATAAGTTAACAGTTGCAATGAATATCTCTATGCTATAGTTTAATCTTCACAACAATAACTCTCATAAAATCACAGTATAACTCAATTGTTTGCTTATAATGCAAACCCTAAATTCGTAAAAATTAATAATGCAATAAACAAGAACCAAAACCCTTTTCGAAATGTTAACCTAGAAACTATATGTATGTATATATATCACATAGAATTCTAAAACCCACAATTGCATGCAATGTAACAATTATGAGCCTATATCTTTAAGCTCTAAGTACACATTATTATTGATGAAAGACAACAGTCAAATAACAATTCATGCAATCGTTTTGTTTCCTAATTTGCTATCTAAATTCAACACCTAAAAAAAATTAAAACATTGCTAAATGTTAAACGAAAACTATTGACATAAAAAAAAAACAACCTCTATTTCAAGTTTATACCCTCGGTTCACAGTCGTGACCCATAAAACATTGCAAATTCATGACCAAGATCTAATGTCACCACACTCTCATATTCATGGCTGAGTCACAATAGTAAACAAAATATTAAACACAAAACAAAGTATCCACAGAGCTTGGCTCATATAACAGTCGGTACTTTATGCTATCTCACAATCACACACATAAACTACAACCACAACATAAACATAGAATTGCAATACCCATATACATAAATGTTACGAAAGTGATATCTCCATACCCACATTCAAATATGGGTATGTGCAGAGCTAAACATCACATACAAAACCATACTCTGCATTTATCCATGCTGGAGTGTAATTACTTACCATTTAAACCTAAACAGAACTATATACACTTACACATTTCAAATTTTTGAACGCAATATAAGCAAAAATTACAAAGCATATATAATCTTACACCCGATGATGGGTTTAAACTAAATTTAGCTATGAAAACCCCAAATCCTACATACACCCAAAGTTGGGTAACGAATTTCAAACACTGCATCTATTAATTAATTGATATTCAACATTACTCACTGAATATAATATAGATAAGAGAGTAGTGTTAGAGAAAAAGCTCCTTGCCTGTTTATATGTGATAAGAAATACAAGAAAAGCTGTTTGGAGAGTCCTTTTCTCAAACTCACAACCTCACGCTTCCAAATCCATAAAACTAAACACAGAATTACCAGGGAAACCTTGTTAATAATGGCAACTGAGAAAACCCACAAAATAACAACAGAACCATCAATAAAATGAAAACATGAACCTCTAAAAAGCTGATAAGAAATGACATTCTCCATCATGTTCATCATAATTCCCATGAAAAATGCAGAGAAATCCACTCAACAGAGCGTACAAATTTCTTAACTAAAAATCCACAATGGTGGTCTGAGCTCAAGTATCGTGAAGAAGAAAAAAAATCAATGCTCATAACAGTGAGCATAACCATAAAAATCTCATTCCTTAGCTTTTGCGACACTTGGAAACCATATTACCAAATATGACCTGCAACACATTAACTGCATTTGCATTGCCGCCTTTCACCAAAACCCAAAACCTTTGCAAAGTCCTTTGAAGTTAGGCATCAATAGCTTAAGCTTTGCATAAGTATAGGTTAAGACATAGTTAAGTATCATTCAATAGGTTAGTCTAGGTACTAACCCTTACTAACATAGTATTAGGTACTAACATTAATATTAATATTAATATTTATATTAATGTTGATATTAATATTAATATTAATATTAACATTAATCCTAATTTAATATTAACATCATTGCTGACCAATAAGTATGCTTACATGTATACATATATTTATAACTTGTATCAATATAAATACAAGTACACTAATATACAATAGTTACATATACATATACATATATATATATATATATATATATATATATATAAATATATACTCAATATATATATATAATTATTTAATACTAATGCACTTATATTTATATACACATGTATATATTACAACAATGTTATAAATATACATATATATCTAAATATACTTAAAAATAGCAATGACAAATACATGGTACTGATAATATTTTAAAACCACCTTATACAGAAATCTAAAAATATGAATCAGAGAGAAGTAAAACTGAAACCATACTAACATAGATTTTATAAAATTTGATTCTTGAATCCAGATTATTTCAGATAATAAGATTCTGAATATAAAACTGAAAGCATAAAAACATCTGTTTCTAAGAATCAGATTTTGAATAACCTCTAAATTCTCGAAGAGTTTACATAATAATACTAGAATTATAGTAACTTAACAAGTACCAAACCATCTAGAAAAGTAAACTAATCATAGATTCCAAAGTGTCAGATATAGAACTATCAGGGTCATGACACCCTCCCCCACCAGCTTACGCTTACTCCTAGAAGCTTGAAAAAAAATGAGGATGAGAAGCTTTCATTGCCCCAATATCTTCCTAGGTTGCAAAGGTATCATCATTTTGATCCCTTAATACTTTTACCTGTTACACCTTGCGACCTCTAAGATTTAGCTCTCTTTGCTGAATGATCTAAACTGGCTCCAGTATCAATTGGCCATCCACTACTTGTAATGCATTCCAATTCAGAACATGAGTGATATCAAGAATGTATTTCTTAAAAACAAACACATGAAAGACATCATGGATTTGAGATAGACTGGAAGGCAAAGCAAGTCTGTAGGCAACCGGACCAACATGTTCTAGAATTTCAAATGGTCCCACAAAATGTGGAGATAATTTGGAACCTTTCCCATATCTAATAGGACTTTTTCTAGGTCTGACCCATAGAAATACTTTGTCCCCAACCACAAACTGACGCTCAATCCTATGCAAATCTGCATACTTTTTCTGTCTATCTTGTGCTGTAACAAGGTGTTCCCTGATTCATTTCACTTGCTATTCCATATTGTGGAGCATTTCAGGAATAGGAGAATTCTATCTTCTAAATTATCCTAGCTCAAAGGTGTTCTATAGGGTCATCCATACAAAGCTTGAAAAAGAGACATACCTATAGAGCTGTGATAACCATTATTATATGCAAATTCAAATAAATGCAAGAATCCTGAGCATGTCTTCCAGAATCTAATTTACACGCTCAATTTTCCCATCAGTCTGAGGATGATATGTAGAACTAAAATTTAGTTGCATACCAAGTTCACGTTGCATAGATTTCCAAAGTGAAGATGTGAAAATTGGGTCCCTATCTGATATGATCTTCTTCAGAATCCCATGCAGTCTTACTATTTATTCCATATAAATACGTGCTACAAATGCTGCATTATATGAAGATCTCACTAGAATAAAATGAGCAACTTTGGTAAGCCTATCAACTACAACCATGATTGAATCATGTCATCTAGCTAATAATGGTAATCCCACTATGAAATCAATGGAGATGGTATCCCATTTCCATCCAGGCACACTATGAGATTGAAGTAAACCAGCAAGATGCTGATGTTCAGCTTTCACCCTTTGACATTCAAGACATCTAGCCACAAAATTGGAAACATCCCTCTTCATACCTAGCCAATAATAATTCTTTCTAAGATCAGCATAAATTTTCCTAACACCAGGATGTGCTAAGTAGGGCACTTTATGAGCTTCAAACATAACCAAATTTCACAACACTCCAACTTTAGGAACATAAATATTACTTTTGTAGATCAACAATCCCTCTGTGTTGATGGAGTAACCCTCAAATCTACCTTCTAACGTGCTGCCACTATCTATAATAGTCTTGACATCTAAAAACCAAGGATCAACAATCAGGTTTCGCAACATTTTCTCCTTCAAGTCCACTGTGAGAGTTAAAGAAGAGAGCTCATGACGTCTTCTACTAAGAGCATCAACCACCTTATTCTCTTTACCTTGCACATATTTAACTTCAAAATTATATTCACACAAATATTCGATCCATCTACATTGCTATGCATTTAGATTTGGTTGGTGAAAATATATTGAAGACTTCTGTGATCAGTACGCAACTCAAAATACTATCCAAGGAGAAAATGTCGCCATTTGGTCAACACATGCATTACTGTAGCAAGTTCCAAATCATGAGTAGGATAGTTTATCTCATGATCCTTGAGTTTCCTGGATTCATACGCAATCACCCTACCCTCTTGCATTAAAACTGCTCCTAATCTATCTAAAGAAGCATCAGTGCAAACCACAAATTCATTACAAGGATTAGGTACAACCAATACAGGTGTGCTAGTCAAGCATCCTTTAAGATGCTGAAAAGCTTCTTCACACTTATTTGACTAGATAAATTTATTACCTATTTTTTGAAGAGAAGTGATAGGATGTGCTATTTTTGAGAAATTAGCCACAAACCTTCAGTAATAACTAGCTAAACCCATAAAACTTCTCACTTCAAACACGTTTGTAGGTGCTAGCCACTCTACTATAGCTCTAATCTTAGTTGGATCCATAGCTATACCATCTCCCATAATAATGTGTCCAAGGTAACTAATTTTTTATTTGAAAAAGTCACATTTTTTAGGATTAGCATACAACTTATTCCTTTGGAGACACTCAAAAACTTGTTTCAAATGTTGTTCATGCTCCTCCAAGGAGTTAGAATAAATTAGAATGTCATCCAGAAAGACAACTAAAAACTTATCGAGGAAGGTTCTAAACACTCCCTGCATCAGACTCATAAATACTGATGGTGCATTCGTTAAACCAAAAGGTACAATAGTGAATTCGTAATGCCCATAGCTAGTTTGAAATGTTGTTTTATGGATATCAACCTCTTGAATTCTAAGTTGATTGTACCCAGATTTAAGATCAATTTTAGAAAATATTTTAGCACACTTCACTTGATCAAATAAGTCATCAATCCTAGGCAATGGATACACCATAAGCCATACTCGTTTGCTCATGGTATATGATCTCATGCATCTTGTGGAACATGTATGCAAGCATGCACTAACCCCACCAAAATCTCTCTAGAGCATCCAACATCCTTTGGAGCACCTAACAACAACCACACTCTAGTCCATCCTACCCTCTATCTAGTACCAAGAAACAACTAATAAATATTGCCAAAACTGAAGCTAATCTGTGTGTGGGGCCATAAGTGTGGACAAGCTTGTCCCATGTGACGACCTGGCCCATGATCATATCCTATTAAAGATTCCCTATAGTGCATCTATACCTACTCTTGGTACTATGTCATACACTACCCTCAACCTATGGAAGGGTATGCATAGGATCTTGTATATATTCTTAAGAGTCATAATCATCTCTCCCTAGGGTAGGTGGAAGGTGTTCAAATTTGAATAGAAATGCTCCACCAATGTAGTCAGTAAGCTATGATTCACTAGGACTACTAGGATTCGACATAGATGAGATAGCCTAAGTCTATCTATATGAGCCATGTTGGCACCATTGAGAGTCCACAATAGAGCTCTATATCATGGGTAGTAAGACCTAAATTTGACATCATTCAAAATAACTTGCACACATGACCAAAAACAACTAGCAAAAGACTAATTCTCTCTTAAAAAGTAAGATGAAACATCAAATATTTGAACTTAAACATTACAAAGGACACCATTTTTTTGCATGAGCATGCATTTTCTCACACAAGATTTCACATCTTCATGTGAGGAAAGATATCTTGATGAAAGAAGCGACAAAGCACTAAGCAAAATGTGCCCAATATTCTATGCATCTTGCATGAAAGGTGGGTATCTTTTGAGCAAGAAACCTCACTAGGGCATGCAAAGAACATCAGACTAGTGGATCCTTATGTAAGGAAAGATCGAGCCCACATGAAGAACAAGATCCTTGCATGAGGACCGATAGAGGAAAACTAAAAACACCCTAAAAACATGCAAAAATACATCAAAATATGTGTAAAATTAAATGCAAGGCAAGTTTATTGATTACTCACTAGAGATCCATAGTATGTCAGTTGACTATGTCATTGGGAGTGCTCAAAATGATGAGAAAACATGGGGACACCATTTTTACCTCATAGCTCTCTTATTCACTAAAGACAAAAGTGAAAATGATTTGAAAATGACCCTTTGGGGCCTTATATGGGTTTTGACCTAGTTTTTTCAAGTTTCCTAATTTTTATGAAAATCACCCCCTGACTAACTTGACTACTCTAAATCCATTTTCATGATCAAATTCAAAATTTGACACACTTAAACAACCCAAAATTGCATTTTAAATTTTTAGGACCATCACAATCGAATGCTTAAGGAATCCAATTCTTTATAATACTTTGTGAATCTTGGAATCTTTTCAACTCAAAATTACTTCAAACTACATCAAATATTTGGAAAAAGTCAACTATAGTCAAATCTAGTCAACTTTTGGTCAAACTTGGTCTTCTAGATTTCAAAATCACTCCAAATTTTCTTTTGATTGTTCTAACCTCTTCTATATTATTTTCACTCTATGATTTCTTCTATATCTCTCACTACACTACTCTATATCATATTTCTGGTGAGTCATTTCAATTTCAGTCCTGAGGGTATAGGATGATTACATCATTCAATCCCAATTTCAACTCAATATAAATCTTCATCACTTGGGACATCTTGTTCCCATCTTATGTCCTCATGACTAGGGCCATCTCATCACTCGAGGCATCTTGTTCCCCTTTATCTATCATCTTTATCATCTATCCTATCTTTTTGTCAGCTAATCACACTGTATAGCAATCTTTATCAGAGTTTGATGGATAGGTATCCTGACAGTCTAAACCCTGAAACCTAAGGATCAAGCCCTATTTTGGGGATGATTCTATGAGTCATGATTAGATCTTTTTATCCTTTATGGCTAGGTATCTAGGTGTTCTATCTAGATTCCTTAAGGTTAAGCTTCATTCTAGTGATAATCTTTAAAAGCTTATTAAATTTAGGTATCTATGTTTTCTATCTGGATCCCTTAAGGTTAAGCTCTATTCTAGAGATAATCTTAAAAAACTTATTAATTGGTTTCTACATCATCAAATTATAGAATCAATCTCATTTCTTGATCTGTGCATCATGTTTTCTAATTTTCTTTCAATTGAATGTGTGGCTTGCACATTCATTCAAAGAGGGGCAAAATGTAATACCCCAAAATTGGCTCATTACCATGACAGCCAATTTTGATATATTTTATCAACCCTAAAGTCCTATTTTACTTGGAAATTTTGATTCTAATAATCTCTACTCAACCTAAGTGTCAAATGCAGAAACTCATAAATTTATATTAATCACTTACTTTACTTAATTCTTTAATATTCATTGAATTGACTAAATTAACCTTTTAATTGAATTAATTTAATTATAAGCCCTAGTACTTTAATTTAATTTAATTCACCTCTCTTAGCTAATATGAGGAATTAAATATATTTGATTTAATTAGATATTCTTAACCTAATTGTTGGATGTAATTATTTAGTTTAGAATACTCAATTATGAGGTCATATGTAGTTTCTTTAAATCAAATATCTTCTCCAATATTCTTTCTTTAGTTAAGAAAAGGAAACTCTTAGTTGATTGAAATTAGAAAAGGAAAGAAATTAGTTGATTCCTTATTCCAATCAAAAGAAATTAGTTAACTTTCCATTATAATTGAATCTCATTTTTAATCCTAACTGTTCATCTCAATTAATGTTGACCATTGATGGATTTTTAGAATTCTATTTAAAAGACTTCTAATCCCTCATTATAGAGGTTGAAAATTTGAATTTCATAGAATCTCTATCAAATTGAATACTCACTTCTTCTATGTTATCATAGTTTTTCATTTCTTTGCATCAATATCATTTAGTTTAATACAGTGTATACATATAGATTAAACACTTTTTCTTATTCCTAGATTAAATTGAATTTCTCACTTATATTAATTGCACGATCACATAATTGCATGAAATCCTTCATACTAAAAGGTTTGGTTGTTTGCTTCTCAATTTGAGAGCAAATAGGAAAAATCCTTCCAGTTAGAAGGTAGCAAGTCATTCTGTCTAATTTTTTGGATAAACAATAGAATTTTTATTTTGGAATGATCTTGTAGGTAAGAACCATGTTGAAGTGTATGTTAGGATCATATGCCCCCAATTTTTCATATAAACCTCTTAGATACAAAAGCATCTTTAGGTAATGTCTTGGCAAATATGTTTACAATCTCTTCTTTAGTATTTATATATTCCAATCTAACTTCCTTATCTTGTACTAATTCTCTTAAGAAGTGATATTTTATAAAAATGTGTTTTTTTTTAGTATGCATCACTAGATTCTTTGATATATTGATTGCATTGGTGTTATCACAATATATGACTATTGGATTCTTGATCTCTATCTTCATTCCTTCCAACAATTATTTGAACCAAATAATGTTAGAACAATTAACTATTTTTGTCACATAGTTTACCTCTTCTTTCGATTGAGAGGTGCAATTTTGTTTCTTGCTTGCCCAAAACGCTAGTCTTTTACCAAGAAAGAATGCTCCACCACTAGTGCTTTTCCTATCATCAAGACTTCCTGTCCAATCAGCATCACTAAACACTTTCAAGTCCAAATTATTTCCAAGTTTATAGCATAAGCTATGGTCTTTATTAGCTTTCAAATATATCATGATTCTCTTGATTGTCATCATGTGATTTTCTCTAGGATTTGTTGAGAATCTTGCTACTATTCCAACTACTAGAGCAATATAAGGCCTTGTATGTACTACATGCTACAATTTTCCAATTATTGATCTATATGTGGTCTAATCTATTTCTTCTAAATCATAATTCTTGGAAAGCTTATGTCTAGTAGACATAGGGGTTCCAACTGGTCTTGAATCTTCCATTCCAAATTTATATAGTATCTCCTTGATATACAATGATTGAGTGATATAGATACCATTTTTGTTCTATTGTATCTACAACCCAACAAAGAATTTTATCTTACCAAATATTGACATCTCAAATTCTTTATTCATTTCTTCTGAAAATGCTTTTTACAATTCATCATTTCCTATAAATAGAGTATGATCAACAAATATTTATGCCAACACAATCTTCTTATCTAGTCCTTTCTTGATATACAAACTACTATTATTATTTATTCTTTGAAATCCAATATGTACCAAGTAATTATAAAGTCTTTCATACCAAGCTCTGGGAGCTTTCTTGAGACTGTATAATGCTTTGTGCAACTTGCAAACCATGTCTCTTTTGCTAGGATCTAGAAAATATTCTAGCTATTCAATGTAGACTTCCTCATCTAGAATTCCATTCAAGAATGCAGATTTAACATCCATTTGGTATACTTGAAATCCTCTATGTACTGCATATGCTAGTAAAGTCATAATACCTTCTAATCTTCCTATAGGAGCAAAAGTCTCACCATAATCAATAACTTCTTCTTGAGAATAACTTTTAACTACCTGTCTTGCCTTGTTTCTTGATACTTTTCTAGCTTCATTCAACATATTTTTGAGCACCCACTTTGTGCCAATCATATTTTTATCCTTGGTTCTAGGAACAAGAGTCTAAGTTTTGTTCTTTCCTATTTTTTCTATCTCTTTATTGATTGCTTCAATCCAACTTTCATTTTCCAAAGCATCTTTAACATTTCTAGGTTCAAATTCAACAAGTAAACATGTACCTTTTAGTTTATTTCTTCTCATTATTCCATCTGATTTGTCTCTAATGATCTAATCAGGTCCATGATGCCTTCTGACATATCTTGATAACATAGGATTTTTGGGCTTTGAGTGAGTTCCACTATCTTCATCATGTATTTTAGTTTCAATCTCAAGTTCTTTTATCTATGACTCATGTCCATCAGACTTAGTTTGAACTAGCTTGATAGCCTCTAACTATGACTCAAGTCCCTCTAGATTGAGACTTGGGTTGCATTGCCTACAACTTGGTAATTGTTGAATATTTTGGAGGCTTGTGACATGAAGTATCCTTTCTTTTAGATAGACTTGGTAGGGTATTAGGTTCAAAGTAAACAAATCATCTGTAATCCTCTAGCTCCTTGTTACTTTCTTCTTCACTCTTTTCTATAAATTCATCCATTCTAACATTTGAAATTTCTATTATTTCATGATTAGAAAAGTTCAAACATTTGTATTCTTTTCTTCTGTAGGAGTATCCTAGAAATATTACTTCATCACCTTTTATATCAAATTTTCCATTTCTAGACTCTTTCAAAATATAACATTTGCATCAACATACTTTCAAGTAACTTATATTATTATTGTAGCTGTACCATAGTTGATAACAAATTTTGTTTGAATCTTTCTTTAATTGTACTCTATTCAAGTTATTAACTATAGTGCTAATAGCTTCCTTCTAGTATTTGAGAGCAACACTATTTTCAATGATTAAGGCTCTTGCAAAATCCATGATAGATTTTTCTCTTCTTTCAACTATACCATTTTATTGTGGTGTACTAGGAGTTGATAGTTGTCTTTTAATTCTTCTTTCAATAAAGAGATTATTAAATTCATTGGAGATGAATTCATCACCTCTATTTTATCTTAAACATTCAACCTCTTTAATTTTGTTTTTGTACTCTTGCCAGATACCGCTTGAAATTTTGAAAGGCTTTTGATTTTTTTGTTAGATACAATACAATCGTCATTTTAGAATAGTATTCAACAAAAGGAATGAAAAAAAATTCTCCACTATAGCTCTCTATTCCAATAGGTCCACATAATTTTGTATGAACAATTTCTAAAAGTTCTTCTAACTAATAGTTTTTTTCTTTTGAAATTATTTTTTTTCCATCTTACCAATTTGGAAATTCTTGCATAAACCCATAATAAGCTTCTTCAAAATATGAATACCTCTTACTCTTGTGTGTTTTCTTATTTTAACAAGATTATCAAAGTTTACATGAAATAGCCTTTTTTCTCATTGCTAGATGTCTTCTACTTGAGCAATAAAGCATGAACAATCACTGAGATCAAGATAAAACAAATTACCTTTTGTTTGCTTGCTAGATGAAACTAGATTTCCTTTTCCATCTAGTAGTTTGGCCTGTCCATTCATAAATTCTACCTTGAATCCAATGTTATTCAATTATGCTACACTTAGTAGATTATTCTTTAGTCCTTTAACCCAATAAGAATTGTCACATACTTTTTAAGTTACAAGGTTCATTATTTCCAAATCTCACACTAACTCCATCATAATATTCCATGTGCTTAAATTTTGTATTATCTCCAATCATATGATGAGAATAGCCATTGACAATAATCCATTTATCATTTTTTTCTAACATGAGAGATAAGTTCCATTTTGTCTTCTTCATCATTAGATTCATCTTTTACAACAATGTATAGCATGTCATCTTCATTGTTATCAAAATCTTTAGCTATAAAATAGGATTTCTTGCCTTTGTCCTTATAGTTAAATTGTATCTCTTGGAATCCTTCATGCCTTTGTGCTTGTTTCTTTTCTTTTCATCTTTTATTTTCCTTTTTGGACACCTTGCAGCAATGTGACCAATTTCTTCACAAGAAAAGTAGATCAAAGGAACTTTACCTTTGTACTTTCCTCTGCCATTGGAATACTTCCTTGCAAGTAGGGTTTCAACAACTTTAAGATCATTGTCTAAACTTTCTTCTTTTTCTTCTTCTACACTTCTTGACTAACTAGACTTTGATTTCTTAGCCTTTTCTTTTAGTGAGAGTTTAGCTTTAAAAGTAGACTCAATAACTTTTGAACTAGAAACATAGTTAGCAAAGTTATCTAACTCAAAAGTTGTTAATCTTCCAATTAGAGCATCAAAAGATATTTTATTATTTGGATCACATCTCATTTCTTGAATAGTAGATACTCTAATTGCATAAATAGGAAGAATATTTTTGAGTACCTTTCTTACAACAATTTTCTCTTCAATGTTTCCTCCAGATGCTTTGATTACACTTACACTTTCTTTGATTATTTCCATGTATTTTTTAATGTTCTCACCTTCTCTCATTTTCATTTTATCAAAATGACCTCTAAGACTGATGCAGAGCCCTCTGTATTTATCTTCAAGGAATCTTAGTTCAACTCAAGAGATTCACAATAGGCTGGTACACCCTCAAGGAACCAAGAACATCTCAAAGATTACAACAAAGAACCCTGACATTATACACCAATAAAAACAACATCTTCACTCACACAATCAGATTGCTATGTCTGATTGCATTGTTCATAACTTCAGTTCTAAATATCTTCTTGAAAAACCATTTAGAGAAATTGTTTCAAATTAGTAATTCTAAAACATATCCAAAGATGAGACCAATCCAATAAGAAGATTATAAATTATGTACTCTAAACCAAGACCCATATTTTCTATCATAAATCAGGAGCCAAACCATTAACCCTTCCTAGGGAATCAAATAACTTTCTCAAAATAAATTTAAATAATACCAAACTAATTCTGCAGTATCCATTTCTAAGTGTAGTTTCCAAATATATAATTTATTTTCTTTTCTCGTTCGTAAATCATTGTATAATATCAAATCTTTTTTTGCAACACCATTGAAGACATTTAAAAACCAGTTTTCGCTCAAATCTTCATAACTTTCCCAAATCTAAATAAAAATGATTCAAAATAGTTGGAAATGAAAGGTAGTTGACATATCTTTCCAATTAATATCATTAGAGATCCTAAGTCTCCAAAATATGTCTGCACCACATGCTGCAACATGACTATATTCAAAAAATCTCAAATATGCAAACATCCACTTTCACCGAAATACCCATAACTTATTCATTTTAAACTACTCTAAAACTAAAAAAGCCAATCAAAACCACAACAATAAAATGCACCAAAAATGTATCAAAGTATTTCCTCTTCTCCAAATTGATTTGGTTTGACCATACAATAGTTTTTATATCCATTTGATAGTTATAAACCTTCCTAACTACCCCCAAGACCAACCATATACCTTTTTACATCATTTTTCTATTATTAGCAACTTTCTCAATGTTGCATTTTACAACTTTTTACCCAACTTTTACATTTTTGATTAAATACAAGAACATGAGAAAGTTAAGATTCATTATTTGTGATATTAAATACATTTGAGTCATTTATATTGTATTTGGGTCAAGTTGTAAAGGCTACAGAGCCATTTTTGTCAAAAATGTAAAAGTTGGGTAAAAAGTTGTAAAATACAACATTGAGAAAGTTGCTAATAATAGAAAAATGGTGTAAAAAGGTATATGGTTGGACTTGGGGGTAGTTAGGAAGGTTTATAACTATAAAATGGATATAAAAACCATTGTATGGTCGTACCAAATCAATTTGGAGAAGAAGAAATACTTTGATACATTTTTGGTGCATTTTATTGTTGTGGTTTTGATTGGTTTTTTTAGTTTTAGAGTAGTTTCCAAGCCTTTTACGGCCATGTACAGCCTAGAAACCATGTAATATAGTAATGGACATATATTATGATGAATCCTTCTTCTCATTCTTTTGGTTTGGTTCAATTTTATGAAGAAATGAATAAGTTATGGGTATTTTGGTGAAAGTGGATGTTTGCAGATTTGAGGTTCGTTGAATATAGTCATGTTGCAACATGTGGTGAAGACATATTTTGGAGACTTGGGATCTTTAATGATATTAATTGGAAATATATGTGAACTAACTTTCATTTCCAACTGGTTTGAATCATTTTCATTTAGATTTGGAAAAGTTATGAAGATTTGAGTGAAAACTGGTTTTTAAATGCCTTCAATGGTGTTGCAGAAAAAGATTTGATATTATACAAATATTTATGAATGAGAAAATAAAATAACTTATATATTTGGAAACTAGACTTAGAAATGGATACTTCAGAATTGGTTTGGTATTATTTAAAATTTATTTTGAAAAAGTTATTTGATTCCCTAGGAAGTGTTAATGGTTTGGCTCCTGATTTATGACAGAAAACATGGGTCTTGGTTCAGAGTACATAATTTATAATATTATTATTGGATTGGTCTCAGCTTTGGATATGTTTTAGAATTACTAACTTGGAACAATTTCTCCAAAGGGTTTTTCAAGAAGATATTTAGAACTAAAGTTATGAATAATGCAATTAGACATAGCAATCTGATTGTGTGAGTGAAGATGTTGTTTTTATTGGTGTATAATGTTAGGGTTCTTTGTTGTAATCTTTGAGATGTTCTTGGTTCCTTGAGGGTGTACCAGCCTATTGTGAATCCCTTGAGTTGAACTAAGATTCCTTGAAGATAAATACAGAGGGCTCTGCATCAAAGACTTCCAAGTTTGGCTCTTCTTATATTGTCATCTCCTCCATATATGTCTTTTAGTTTGATCCACATCTCATGAGCTATCTTGCAGTCTTTGACATCATCAAATTTAGTATAATTAAGAACAGATGCAATATATATCATCATGATGTTATGATTGTTCTTTTCAACAATATCTTTAGCTACTAATGTTCTAGTGGGAGTCTTGTATTCAGTATCAAGATATTTGCACCTTGAATCACTGATGGTAGACAAAAGTAACCTTATATAAGTCCTTTCCATGCTAAAAAATTGTCTTTGTTGAGCTTGGGGATCTCTCCTCTACAAAACATCTTAATATTTAGCTTAGGTCATTGAAACCTTCTCTTCAAGCATCAAAAGCTTTGATATGAGTTGTTGGAAATATATGAGGAGTAGCTAAGATGGGAAGGGTGAATTAGTTACTAAAAAAATAAATCCCAGATCTCTTAGATGTCAGTACAAAAATACAATCTAAAAACTAAATAATGTTGGTGCTCCATAAGCACACATAAAATATTGTAACTTTGTAATTACTAATTATGTAAATTTTTGATGTTATTTGTGATTACCATTACATAAACTTAGTTGCAAACACATGAAAGAAGATAGCATGAACACATTTAACACTAGGATTTAACATGGAAACCCAATTTTGAAGAAAACACCAATTGCAACTAGTTAGTATTTTCACTCTTCTAAAGTGAGCCTTGTTAGGATCCAACCCTATTAAGGGTTACAAAACACATTGCTAGGTGTGGCCCTATTAAAGAATTTAATCACCATGTTAAGAGTGGCCCTATTAGAGGTCTTGATATAATTCAATAGAATTGCCATCTTGTTAGAGGATTTGTAAATAGTTCTTAAGTCAACTTTGTTAGGAGATTTAGATCACTACTGCAATGGCTATATAGTAACAATGAGATGACCTAATTTGAATGTAATTGAATTGCTAATTACAGATCTCTAATATGGCTCATACTTGATCCATCCTGATCAAATATAGCTTTTCTGCTCCATAAGGATATTTTTATTATCCTTCAATTTTTTTTCCTTTATTCATCATTAAATCTTCAAATATATTCATCACATCTTCATACTTGCACACTTTCAAATTCTTAACTTGACCATATACATATATCTTTCATATTATCAAGTCTATTCAAATAAAACATAGAATAATTAGTATTCATCACCTTAGTTTGCTAGAACCAATAGATAAATTAGTTAAGCTTAATATACCAAAATAAGAAAATTCTTGAATAGTTGACCCAAATTGGTAGACACTAACTTAGAAGAGATTTCCTGTGTTAACCAATAGAAGCTAGGTTAACACTACAAACTTGCAAAGATCCTCTGGGAACTACGTGAGATTAGTTAACACTAGTTCAATTCAAGTTTTCTTCATTAACCAAGTGAGCTCAATTAAAACTCATCTTCTACATACTTTCCTTTGGTACCTAAGTGAAGTTGGTAGGCACTACCTTATAAACAAGGCAACCATAGGAATGCTTGGAAGACATAGAAAACTATCCTTATTGCTTGAGTGAGCTCAACATATATTGATTGATAAGTATATGACATTGTGTACCATCAAGGATGATACATAATTAATCAATTATATCTAACAGTGAATGCATTGATGAAAATAACATCATCTAAATGTGATATTCAAGAATTCCAAATCAAACAAAAGTCACAAGGAAACATACTTCAAAAACCTAAATATACCAAGTGAAACATCAAGCATTAGTCTCAACTGGAAATAGACTATCTTTGTACACTAGTTCCTAGTAGTGGTATAGGTAGCTATGCCTCCTAACCAAATGTAACCCATAGGACCACTCCTTAATTCTAATGGAGATAATGATCCAACAAAAGACTCACACAAGACAATCATCCATGGCTAACAATCTCACTAGATAGTAAAGAGGACTACAACCAAGATCATGAAATAGTGCATGTACAATAGGTCCTGGTCACACACTCTAGTCAATCAACTATGTAGGGACTCAATGGATGATAAGTCACTTGGAATTATGTAGCCTAATCTTAATATCATGTCGAATCAAACTTGCACAGGAAGCACATCACACCCTATCCTCTAGGCAAATTTGGGTACTCACATTTTAAGTGTCCTTGGATCAACTTTGGGTGCTCACATTTTTATTATCTTAGATTTATTACACCATGATTTATTTATTTATCACTTGTTTGGGAACTTCTTCATACCATATAGGGAAATAGTCACCAAGGTTGTGAGAGAAGCCCCTCCATGGTCTTACCTTACATACCCATGCAAATCACACAATGAGTACCTATAGCCAATGCCTATTCCCAACCCAATCCCAATGAACATAAATCCACTGATAAAAACTATGAGATCTACCCTCATAGCCACCCAACATAGGCACATGCATGTCCTTGTGTTTGGCTAGACCAATGACACAAAGATCATAAAAATAATGGTTGGATGAGAACATAAGAAAAATAACACTCAACCAAATACAAGCTTGAGAGTATAGACATGGAACTCATCCCAATGCAACATAAAAGTGTAGAAGTGATTATATTAACATACTATATATAACTCAAATCCATGACCAACATCATTCCAAGAAAACCTGATATATAGTATATTGTTAACCTATATACTATATTGGTAGCAAGTGTTAATATCCTATACTATAGTCTCACTGATTATATCAGTAGCAATTGAAACAATTGGTTAACACTACTAGAAGTATGGTATGCTTAGTAGCACTTGTGGATTTTGGTATCAATGAAACTAAATATCTAAGTGTTAAGTTACTAATAGACAAATTATTTGACCATCAGGTCAACAATCTCCACTTTAGCATTAGCGACCAGAAAACTAATCTTACCAAAAATTTGAATGCTTAAAATAAAAGTCAAAAACTTTCCTTACCAATAGTATGTGTCTTCAAATCCATTTTAACATATGTCTACTATTGTAGCTTGATAACCACTTACTCTAATTTTTTTTTTTTTTTTTTAAATTAACTTTTCAAAATTTGTATTGTAAACATATTTTATTCTACCATGTACATGAGTTATGTTTCTTATTACTATTCCCCCATACATATATCTCTCCTTAATACATATATATAGAGTATAATAATATTCTCTTCCTTTATCAATAAGGTTCTTCCCATTTTTGACATTAATGCCAATGGTGAAAAATATGTACACATTAATCTCAAAATGTGACAATAAATCACTATGTACCTTCAAAATGATTTTCATAGTCTTGTCGCAATTCTCTTGCAATACATTTGATACATGCAAGAGTATCTATACTTTTGCTAAAAATTCCATCATATGATCAGCTATGGAGAAATTATTTTTATGGACCAATGAATTTGCATGTGCATTATTTTTTTTTGTTGCATCCATGTTTGGAAGGATCGTGCCTTGAATTTTTGTAAGTCGAGCCCTTATTTCGGCTCCAACTTCTTCCCTTAACAATTCCACCTAAAGATCTATCAAGTGCTTGATCTTTACAAAATGTAAAGACCTACAACTAGGATCAAGTGGCATTTCATGTACACTTTCCTTCATGTCCTCATCTATCTTGGATGGTTTATCCTTTATTTTCATAGTGAAGATAGATGTGTCACTCAACTTGACAAATAGACAACCAACATTATTCACATAGGTTTCAAGTGTAGCAAGAATAGTAGATAATTCTACTTGATCAATAGTTATCTTCTATGCTACTTGCTTCAAAACATTGTTTTCAAATTTTCTTTCTATACTATAAAGTTGTCCCTTTAAGGCATAAAATTGATCACTTCATATGATCTTTCATGTTCAGAGAAATAAGGACTATTAGGTCTACCTAGTAAAAGGATTTTACAAACATACAATGAAGTATTTACTCTATTAGGAGATTTAGCATAAGACTATTAAGTCCATCCTATTGGTGTTTTTACACTATTAAGAAACAAAATACTTAATACTAAGATCATAAAGCTCATAGAGACCTAAGGATTAGTTAATTCCCATAAATAGTTATGTGTGCTTTAGATCTAGACCAACTTAAAAAAAATCAAAAAGATTATCTACATCATTGGTTCTATAAAACCAAAGTGGGTGCATCTAAGGGATTAAAGATTTACAATCTGATACTGCTTACATATTTCACTCATTCCATGTCATTTTTACAACAATACATATCCCTAATAGTAGATTATTCATAATTCTTCTTTAGACCTATAGGTAATTTTGGGCAATAGTAGCTAACTAAGACTCAAAAATTAAATGTAAACAAGGTTTGACCAAGTTTTAGATTATTCCAACATTACAGTAAACTTGATTTGATTTTAAGCTTGACGTTCCTTCATGATTTCTCCATATATAAACTGAAATGATTGAGCAGTGCCTCATCCATTAGGATTCAAAGTATATTCAATTTCTCAAACCTAATTGACTACATTACAATCAATATTGTCAAAAATTTTCATTAAAACTAAATTCTTACACACATTCTTCCTACTACCATAGAATTCCTATCATATTCACTAAAGAATTAAACTAATTCATTCAATTAAAGGAAATAATGAAAATGATATAAAACTAAACATAATCATAATCAATTGAACAAACTTTGCTGATGTGATTTCAAGATAATCAGGTAATAAAATTGGAGACAAGATTTGGGAAGAAAAGATATGGGAACAACTCATCTGTATATTAATTTCCTTTGAAAATTGTATAACAACTATAATAGAACTCAAAATGACTCAAGATAAGATATGAAGATCCTATAACATCAATGTATTCTAAAATACTTGTACAGAAAATACATCACAAAGTTTGCATCAAGACTAGACTAAACAAAATTTCACAAAAATAAACTTATGTAATAACTTGGAACCTTTCTCTAGCTGTGGGATCTCACTTATATGATGTGAGATGCAACAATCTTCAAACATAGAGAAATTGACAACTATCCTTAAGATAGAAAAATATCTACAATATTACTATCATAAAAGAAAAAAAAATGTTCAACAAGAAAAACTTTACATCATAGTATTCTTTTTTGGGACCACTTTTTGTTACACCTTTTGTTGCATTTCTTTGTTGGTGAAAAATTGATGATTGGCCTCATTACTATTGTAACTCCTTGAAGGAGCCAATGGGATTGATTGTGATATATACGGATTTACTTGTTTCAAGCTTACTTCCACCCAAGGCTCTCCATGTATATCATCATGAACTTATAAGACAACATTTATATCTAATTTCTTCTCTACCAAGTCACCGGTCTGGGTTTCTATGCTTGCAACTACAGTTGGTTTCTTCTCTTTGTCCTCTTCTTCTTTTACTAATGTCTCAATAATTTGTACTTCATCCTATTCCATATATTCATCATTAGGTTCAACATGTTCTAACTACTTTGCATCAATGAATTTTTCCATCCACTTATCAAAAAATGTGTCATCTAGCCAATTAAATTGAAAAATGTCCTACTGCTTCTTCATAACATATTCTGCAACTTTGTCAATTTCAACAAAATATTGTCTTCAAGAATAAAAGGATAATTGAACTTTTACAATCTCTTAAGTAGTATCTTCCTAGCATGCATTTCATTTCTCATTTATGACTCTATTCATCCTTAAACAAAATAAGTCATTCAATTATTGCTCCCACTCCTTTTTATATTTCAATTTATACTTTTTGTCTATGTCATGTTGGAAAAGTCTAAAACTAACACTCATATATTTGTCTAGATAAGTAGTTATCCTCTTTTATAACCCAATTATTTTATCACCAAATTCTAAGAGATCATTGGCAACAACATAAGTCTTTTCTATATGATCATAGGATAAACCGATGACAAAAAAATATAAAAGAGTAACCTCTTTACTCCTCTTACTCCACTTGTTGACAATTAGCTTCAAGGCTTCATTCATTTTCTTATATCTCATCCTATATATCTATTGTCTTTTCTAGTTGCTGATAAAATGAGGGCCAATAATTTTTTTTAACTAAATACATAAGAGCTTTCCTTAGCTTATCCTCATATTGTACATCTAGTTCCACATGCAATACCCATAATTTTCTCTTTTCGTCTTCAAAGTCTTATGTAGTGTAATACTATGGCCTTTGTGGTGTGTCTCAAATTTCTATGAATGGAGTGGATTTAAAAGGCTCCAATTGTGGGTAGGGATATGTAATCTTAGGCCTACTAGATTTCCCCTAGTGTCCCATCAATTTATTTTATAGTTCAATTCTCTTTTGAACTTCTTTATTGTATGTAGCTAAGATCTTTTCATAATTTTCTTGTAGCTCTAGACTTTCTCTTTTATCTCTCTAAGTTGTACCTAAGGTGAATTTGTCTGATCCAACACCTAGCTCTATGGCCTCTTTAGTGGTAGTTTCTTCAACTCTCTTTACAATCAGGCTACCTACCAAGCCAATATCATTAGACCAAGAAGAGCCAATCCTAGATCTTTCCTTATTGACCAAATGACTAGTAAAACATGGTCTTCATTAAATTTATCACCATTCATCTATTTCCTCCCTTTTTCCCATGCACTCAATTTATTTGTAATAGAATTAAAGACCATGCCATCTGTAATATCCCAATTGGGTAACAACAAAATCCCAAATGCTTTTATCATTTGTCTCCCTTCTTTAGGAGTCAACCTCTTGAATTCTTGCATCATCTCTTATTTTATTTGATTTTTTATTTTTTCTCCTTCCATTTTTGGATGCTTTTTTTTCAACTTATTGCATCTCTGTTCAAATATTCCAATGTTTGTTTTCCAAGAAAATTGGTTAAAGGCTCTAGATTTAACAAAATTATCATTAGAGATCATTCATGGCTAGCCTATTCCATGACAAGGTCCAACTCCTTTCCTTTTTAGTCTACCACTATTAATTGAAATATTAAAATTGGAGGTTCTTGAGGATTTACTTCCTCCAATTTTGTTGCAGTGATGAAGATTCCCCATTGGGAACTTAGTTATTCCACCTACTCCATAGTAATTTGTTCATATCCTATTTGTAAGTGGGACTAGGTGGGCAAGTATTCCTCAACTTCAGGTACTTGTTCATTTTCCTCTCGTTACCTCTTTAGTGTGGGCTCATCTATTCTTTACTCAAGATCAACATTGGTTGATCCCATTATCTACTTTTCCTTATCTACAAAGGCATTTTTATTTTGAATCACACTGTAACTAGGTCTCCTTTGAACAATTAACTAGCTTGATCCTACTATAGGAGTAAATGATATCCTCCTCATAACTTCTCTAGCCTTTTCAAAAAAATAATTAATAAAGAATAGTTTCTTTTCATTATGACCATAATTCTAGGAAAAGTAGTCATTAGTTTATTCAACCTATATGCCCTTTTTTCTATATCATTTAGAGACTTACAATTATCATTAAAACAATTAATGAATTCCAAAACTCTAAAGTAAAATCTCCAACTTTATTTTTTGATCTCCTATGCTTGTAGAGAGAACTCATTCCTTATTATATCTTTGGGGAAGTAGGGTTCATGATCTTTCACAATAACTTTAGCTCTTCACATAAACACATCAAAAAATCCCTCAGTATAACAAAAATGGGGGTGAGATATAGCCAGCTTGTACTAATCCAAAAATTTATACAAATATACCCAACCACCCTTAGTGACAACAAAATGGTGACCCATAGTAAAATTTTGGAAAAGTGAGCCTCTAGACCTACCAACCAATTGAGGCTCTTCCAACCCACCTATCTACCATAGCATCTCAACTATCCCTACCTTTAGTGGTACTTAATAGGGCAACACATGAGGAGTCCCTTGGAAACCATAAACCCTAAAAATAGTTGAAATATGGTATGGTGTGATATCTACCCAGTTATGAGATACTTTCAATCTAGAAGGATTGTCCATGGGCCTGATAAAATCCAACAATTCCTTTGGGATTCTCAGATTGTCACTTAATAAGAGAATTCTCAACATTGATGCAAAATATCTATCAAATCTAACAAAACTAGCCTCTTCTACATCCTAGGTCATGTTTACTCTCCACAACTAGACTGGCAGAGCCTCCCTTTCATATTCTTAGTTTAGAACCATCTCCTTTTCCAAATATGTTACCCCCTTCAACAAGAACATGTGCATTAATAGTGAATAATGGCTAGAAGTCTTTTTCACCTTGCTTTTTGCAATTCCAACTAATTGTATGTGGATCTCTTCTACTATATAGGATAAAAAATCAAAAATAATATCCACACCAAAAGAAGAAATTTGAGTCATCATATACATAAACTTTATTGGCATAAAATTCTATTCATCATCGCCAAAAACCCTACATAAAGTCATATATATTTCTATGACCCTAGAAGTAAAACATTCCTTCTTAAAAGGCTCTTTGGTAGATGTTTGTTGATCCCAAGAGTGACTTTAGTATACCTTGCCTAACCTTATCCCTCTTAGATAAGTATTCATTTTCTAGTCCTAGTAGGTCAATGGTCTCATGGTAAATTGAGAGTGGCTCCAAACCAAAAACCACTCAAAATTCTTCAGCACTTAGGCTTATTAGGCACTCCCCACATAATCTTCTTACTATCCTATCTACTAGGTCATCAATTTTAGCAATAGTTGTGAGTAGGTTAGCATCCATGAAAACTCTAGGGACCACTAGTTTTCCCAAATCAAAATTCTAGATATTCCCATGAGGAGCGAATAATTTTCTTTATAAAACCATTTCTTAAAAAGATAAATTCCTTTTTGGAAGTGGTGGATTCCCTAACCCAATTCCCTTTTTCGTACAAGCCATCTACAATTTTCACTATAGGGGTTCACAAGAATTAACTTTTTAACCTAGGCTAACTCAATCATGGATTAAGGTAGTTGTTCAAGAAAGTCATCATGGATATTTCTACTTGCATAATCTACCTTTATTGAAAAAAATTTCTTTGCAAACATGTTTACTAATGATGTAGAATACAAGAATTTTCTACTATATAATGGATTTAGATACTTACTTGGCTATTTGTTACTCTTTCACTGCAATTCCGCAACACACTACAGATACTAGAAATTATATCACACTTTAATCACGCAAGGAACAATTATTCATTGGCTCTAAATTCTCTAAAATTTTGAATTTTTTTTCATAAAGAATAAATCAATGAAATCCTACAATATATTCCTCATTATAATTCACATAAGGAGCATTAATTTTCATAAATGGACTATAAGGAAGAATAGGGTGGCATCACGTTCCAATTTTGAAAACAAGCTGTAGATTTCAAACAATTTGATGATCCAATAATATGAATCAATTTCAAATAGCTAGGTTAATAGTCAACCCAATCAAATGTCACCACATAATCCTTTTCTTTCCACTACTAGAAAGTTTTACTAGACCCACTAGCACTTTTTCACACATGTCACACTCTCATTATGTTGCTATGTGTAATCATCAACCAACTCTTGTATGCAACATAGTAACCATCATTGATGCACCTTTGATCAGAGAATGCACATTTCAAAATTATTTTATTGCAATTTTTGTGGGTCTTTCTAAATTTTCTTTGGTTTCCATGTTGCATGCACTAAAAATCAAGCAAGTCTCCATAGCAATATGGCAACCATCGTCGATCTGGGATAGATCTAATGACTCCAATCAACATGTATCATTTTATGATTGTAAATCCATGTGGAATATGACATGATATCATCTTGACATGTTTCCAGGTCTCTTTATGACAAGTGGTTTCTATGGCACCATCTTTTAAAATCAGGTCCCACCACCTTCTTATTTCATAATAGGTCGCTATGTCACTATCGACAAAGTTCTCATACTCATTGGTAACATAGTGACCATCATATACTTAGAAGAAATATGGCATCATGAATATAGCATATTCTTGTCATAATATTTTATTTACTATACCTGACACTTCTAACATTCCATCATGTTGATGAAGCTCATTAATGAAACACCAAAATCCTGGTGGCCATCTTTAGGTTTGGTCCCATTGTGTTTCACTTTTGCTGGAGGTCGCCATGTCACGACTAGTAAAAACCTTACACTTTTTGGTGGCAACATAGCAAACACCATTGATCCTAGAAATATCTAATGACACAAAAGATTTAGCTTAAAACCAAGCATATATTACTAGGTCCCATGTGTAGCACTTTCTTGGTTGCCATGTTGCATGAAACAAAATAATCACAAGTTTCTATAGTAACAAGGCAACTACTATAGATCTTAAAAGATCTAACTTTGAAAATTTAGGATATTTATGAAACAAAGTAAAAGGTCTTTTCAAATGTTTCCAAAAATATAAATTATTTCAAAATAATTTTCTCACTCAATTTAAAAGGTAAAACATTTGACATAAAGAGCTGGCTTAGGGCACAAATCTTATTCTAATTAGGGGTTTTTCTTAGGGTTAACCAATTTTGATAAGACCAAACCCTAATTTCAAAATAAGAAATAGGAATTCATAGCAAAGCATGTTTAGGAAAGCAAAAGGTAAAAACATAACCAATAGTGGCTCTTTTTGGGGATGATGAATATGCAAAATTCATACAAGGGCTCAGAATCTCTGGGAGAAGTAGACCACAATCTTGACCAAAAAAACATTAATGACAACTCTCAGAGAGAACCCACACAAGAAAAGAAAAATACAAGGGTTATAAAAAATGCACAAAGGATTTTTAAAAATATAGGAAAAACCTTAGACTATTGTTCATGAAAGAAATAAATATTTTAGCAAAAATAACTCTTCAAGAATCGTGCATGAACTAGAAATTCAAGAATATTGTCTGATAGATCCTCTAGAATATAGGAGTCTTCTCTTGATGTGGGTTCAATTAGAAAGGGACCTAACCATATAGGATCAAACTTCCTATGCTTTTCCTTATCCTCAATTTTGACATTCCACATGAGGAGTAGATCTTCAATTTTAAATTTTTTGCTCACTATTCTTCTGTCATAGAGTGCTTTGACTTGTAAAATTTTTGCAATTTTTGATTCTTGAGAGAAGCTTCCTTCCTGGTATAATTTAGCCATAGTAACTCATCCAACCTCTCATGCATCTCATCAATAATATCCTCATCATATGAATGTAATTATATAGACCTACTATGTTGTTCTGGGACATCCTTGCATGAATCCCATATAAAATGTCAAAAGGTGCTATGCCTATGGATTTCTTCATAGTTACTCTGACAGTCCATATTCTTAGCTACAATTTGGAATCTTAGGCCTTCTTGTTATCTTCCATAGTCCTTTTAATGACTTTTAACAAGATTTTATTTGTGGATTTATTTTGTCCAAGTCCTTGTGGATGCTAAGGGGAAGATACTGACCTCGTTATACCATATTTGTCACAGAATTTTATGAATTACTTAGATATAAAATACATTTCATTATCTATCAAAATATTTTGAGGGTATCCAAATCTTGAAATGATATTATTGAGAAAACAATTATTGACAACCTTTCTAGTATCATTCCTTGTTTGGAATATCCTCTACCCATTTTGTAAAATAGTTAGTAGCTACTAGAATCCATGAATAACTAGTGCTAGAATTAGTTGACATTTATCCTATAAATTCCATCACCCATTTCTAGAATGCTACTTGAATTTCAATTACTTTTAATGGATTATTTCATCAAAATTTCAATTTTCCTATAAATCTTTGGCAAGCATCACACTTTCTAATCAATACCTAAATATGTTTCAAAAGGGAAGGCCACCAGAATCTAGCTCCCATCACTTTATGGGTATTAGTTTTGGCCATATAATGTCCTCCACAAACTCTACCATGTATATCATTTCTGTAGTAATTCTATCAATCTTCTCATTAGAAGGAATTGTCAAATTTATATGATCAATGGTTGAGGATGTAACACATACCTTGTCTTCATCATAATTTTCAACATCTACAAATATTTTCTGATGGTGTAGCTGGTAAATTGCTTTCTAACTAATAATGTCATTTTCATTTTCCTCTAAGTCAAAATCTACATAGTCATCAAACATGCTAACCATATTACAACTTACATCACCATGGCCTTTTTCTTCTTCCTCCTCCTCATTTTGTATACTCTAGTATGTAGCAAATGACTGAACAATTGCACAATAATTTGAAGAGTGAGGTGATTGACATATGATGCACTATGGCACATCATCATTCATATTAATAGAGCTTCTTTGCAAAGGATTTAGGGTACCCTTATCTTTTACATTTTGGGTGTAGTTAGTAATTGGTTTACCATCTTTCCATGGATTGGTATGGGGATAATTTTGCATTCTTGGCTATCTATTAAAATGGTTCTTATTCACTAGGGCCTTTTCACCAACATTAGATTTATGTATGTTAAAAGTTGGTGGGTTCATCTTCTTCAATAGGTCTATTACTTGACCTATTCTGACTTCTTCAAGTTTCTTATTCATAGGAGTTTTATCATTTTTCTTCTTGTTGTTCTTGGGATTAAAAAACTTTGGATCATCTCTCCTTCCTAGCTTACCAAATTATTTTCTATTGTTTTTAATATTCATTACAACCTTGTAAGAATCCCTTAGAATCTTGGGATCCTTATCTCTTATTTGATAGGCCATTTCGCTATCAAAAGCATTGAAATATGTTGTAAGGTAGACATTCTCATTCAACCTCATAACCTGGAACAATTTGTACATTCCTTTTTGAAACCTTACATTGAAATAAAATATAGATTCATTAGAGTTCTTCTTGATGTTGTTGAATTCATTCAACATAAAACTAGCATTAGTGTTATCTCCATATAATTTTTTGAACAAATTTTATAAATCACTCCAAGAACTAATGCTATCATCTAGTAGTCTTCTAAACCAATCCCTTACATCCTTAGTCAATGAATGAACAAACAATTTCATTACCATGTCCTCATATTCAACTTCAAAATCATTTAGCATATCTATGAAAATTCTCAGATGCTCTTCACTAGTAACATCATTATTTCCAGAGAACTTGACATCTTTTTCTCTTAGGTCAAATGATATTGATAGTGGAAAACTAGGAATTCTTAAGAATGCCATTTGTCTATACTTTTTCAAGTATATGGGTTTTTCCTTAAAACCAAAAATATTTGATGTGCTTGCTATATTGGCCTAAATATGAAGAACACATTGTGACTATTGAGCTTGAACAACAACTATCTAAGAGTTAATAGTAGATGATGAAGTAGGGGTAAATTTTGACATGGGTTGGTTAGAAACTACTATTCTACAAGAAGGTACACAAGTTACAACTTGGGAGGAAAAATTTGGCCATGAGGCTAAGACATAATTAGACTTTATGAATTGAATTTTTGTCATCATTTTTGCTACCTAGGCTTCATTTTCAACCTTCTCGAGCTCTTTGGCAAGATCCTCCTTCTACTTCCTAGCCTTTTCCAAGTCTAAATCTAGTTTAGACATGGGAGAGTTTATAGATTTACTTGATATAGCTTAATGCTCATTTATTTAGGTTCCTATAGCCTTACCTTTCCTTTTATCTGTGGGCTTCACAATAGGTTCTAGTTGATTTTTCTGAATAAGCTTGTAAGGTTGGACTTGGCATATGATAGGTTCTTGCCTTTGGCTTATGAACATTTCTTGTTCTTAAATGTTTGATCTTAGACTGTCAATATCCCCAAAGACATTAGCATGAAGGATAGAAGTCCTTTCTTCTAACATCCTTTTTCTGCTCCTTTAAGGTAACAATCCATCTAAGAAAGTTATCTCTCTCATCAATGGCATTCAGGGTGGCTTATTCTCATTCTTTCTCTAAACAAGCATGTTTAGTTTCTTCTTCTACAACTCAATTTTTTAAAACTCCTATTTCTAAATATACTTCTTTTGGATCTATAGAAGTGGCCTCTGAATTGGTAGAATTATCCAGATCTATAAGGCTTGCCTCCATGCATGGAACTACTCTACGATTAAAAGAATCCTCCAATTAATTCTTATATCCCAACCTATGATTCATTTCATCTATCACATATTGTCTATGTAATGCATCTTCCAATGGAGTCATATTCTTATTTTGATAAGCCCTTTTATCTTGCAATGGGGTACTAAATATTTCTTCTAAAGGCATATTGGTTTCTGATTTAGAGCTCAATGAAGAATGTTCTCTCCCTATTCTTCATTGTCTCCTCCCCTATCCATAGTAGTGGGCCCCTACTACACTAGTTGGTATTGAAAACTTATTGATGTACTACCCCTGGGTTTCCAAGTGGATTTTACATCTTCTTTCTTTTTTTTTTGGTTCTTCCTACCACCTTACTATAAATTAGTATACAATTGTATATCAAGATTGGATCTTGCATAACCTTGTGAACTTTTCCTCTTGTTAAGCATTTTCTAGGTATTACTTACCAATAGGCACTAGCTTCAAAACCTTGACTGAGTCACTACCCTATTACTTGGGTAAAGTATAATACAATGACTTTTTGACTCAAGGGAAAATATCACAAGACAATGTGAATAATTTTGGCACCTACAAAGAAACCAATCGCAAAGAACATATGACTGCAACTCTTGCTTAACAAATAAGACAATTTATAAGGACTGTATATGTTAGTGCACACCTGTGGTACTTATGGTTGTTTCTCTTTTATTTTAAATTCTCAAGGTTTGTCACTAGAAAATTCTACTATAACCATAGGTAATTTCTAAGGAATCTGACAAAATGTATACTAACACACCCAAAGAAACTGTAGTAAACTTTCACACATAGGCATGTGTTGTACAAGTCCCTAATACAGTCAATTTTTTTTCGTATTTTTACACTATAAAGTAAAGAAAAACTTAATACCAATATAATAAAGGTCACAACAACCTAAGGATTAGCTAATTTCCATAAACAATTATGTGTGCTTTAGATCTAGACCCAACTTTAATAAAATTGGAAAAAAAATTTGCTCTTTTTGTTAGAATTATTTAGAATAATTGAGATGGGGGGTGAATCAGTTATTCAAGGTCTAAATTCCCTATTAATACCTTTCTACTACTTTTAATGAATCCATACCCTTTTCATCTGTTCAAACTTAAATCAATCATATAAGCAAGTTATAGTAAATCAACATGCAAAGATAAAACATTCAAGATCAACACATGACACAATGATTTATGTGGAAACCCAGTTTGGGAAAAACCACCAGTAACATGCTACTTGATTCTCACTCTTCTGAAGTGATGCCCTATTAAAAGCCTACCTTGTTAAAAGCTTACAACACACTGTTAAATGTGACCTTGTTAGAGGATTTCACCAAACTGTTAGGAATGGGCCTAGTTAAAGGTCTTTAGAACATTCAGTTGGAATGTCACCCTATTAAAGGATTTTTTGTAATGGTTGTTAAACCAACCAAAGTCCATAGGATTTAGACTTACAGTTACAATTGCTAGAAAGTAACAATAATGGTCTTTTAATCTGATATAACTTACAACATACTTTGCATATTTTAGATCACACTTTCAGTTCAATCCGTATGCTTAGCTTTAATCTCTTTAGCTCTGACTTCTTGTCTTCCTCTCAAGAATCGTCTCCTAGAGTCTTCTAACTCATTCTATCAATGCAATCATCTTTGTGGTCTTCTATACAAATAGAATTTCTGTGCTATCTTCTCCTAGGCACATTCTTTAGCATTTCATGCTTTTATGCTTGACCACTGTCTCTCTTTCCTTCTATCCCCTCTCGCTCTCTCCTTCTCTCATTAACTTATGTCTTCTTATATAGAAGTCTGATTTTCCTTTACCGCTCAATTCTCCCTCTTCAATTTTAGGGTTTCAAAATGGATTAGGTAGGATACAATGTATCTACCCCATATCTTGTTTTCTTCTTGAAACTTCACCAGTTGTATCTTAAAAATGGTTTACATGGTGTTCTATGCCACCAACTCATCATTCTTATCTTCCTTTTAATTTAAAGATTTCTAGATAACAACCTTGTCGGCTTAGATCTGTTGAATCTTCAATTTCCTAAATAATGCAGCAACTCAGCACTATTGAGTTACTGGTGCTCGGCATCTCTGTGTTACTTGGCACCTATACCAGCTCAACACTTGAACTTGCTCGACACTTGAACTTACTCGGCACTTGAACTTACTCGGCACTTGAAATTGCTCGGCTCTTACTAGCTTGCTCGGCTCCTTCTCTCTAATGAAATTAGTTTGAGATTTACAAAAGACTTAGCTAAAACCTTAAATCTTTGATATGTTTCAATGTGCCCATTCTTTGTAGTATGTTATCAAATACATTCTTTCATCAATGGCTTAGCTGATCCTTGTACTTCATTACAACATCATAACTTCAACCTTTCTCTAGGTATTTTAGTTACATATTATTAATTGCCTCCACCTTGACAATCAACTAATTGATAGTATTTGGATCAGTAAAGCAATTTTTCATCCTTGCAAGTAGCAAGTTTGACATCAATGATAAAACAATGATTGAGGAAATTCTTTACTAGTTCCATATTTTATTCCAACAATCTCCCTAAACTTTTCTTATAATTATTTCAATCATTTCCAACAATCTCCCTCTTTGGCATTGATGGAAAACCAAACTGATCAAGTAATCAATTCAGTTACCACCAAGATTGTATACGTTGTCTTGTTGTATTTCACTACTGATCTCATATATCTCCCTCTTTCATATATGTATCTCCCTCTTTCTTTGCATTGATTAGTTTCCTGCATATTTCTCCCTCTTTGACATAAATGCCAAAGATGTAGCATTTTTATCATGCAAAATATAAGCTTTGGCTTCTTTTTGTTTTTCTCCCTCTATCACCATGCTTGTGACTAATTTGGAGTTTCTGTACCTGCTGTCATCCTTTGCATCAACCTATTAATATTTCAATGATTTATTCTTGTTGATGCAAGGCAGCTTCCTTGTTGCCTTAAACTGCTTGGGTTAGGGGTATGACCCCCAACTTTCCTCTAAGATATTCATAGGCATCCTTGGGTAGTGGTTTGGTGAAGATATCTGCAGTTTGTTCCTTTGTGTGAATGTATTTCAACTTCACTTGTTTGTCTTCTACCAATTCTTTGACATAATGATACTTGATTGCAATATGCTTGGTTTTTACATGCATCACTAGATTTTTGGATATGTTTATAGCACTTGTATTATCACAATACAATATCATTGGTTTTGTTACTTCTTCTTTCATTCCATTCAATAGATGTGTGAGCCATACAATGTTTGTACAATTGACTGTAGCTGCCACATATTTTAATTTTGCAGTGGATTGGGATATACATGTTTTTTTCTTGCTAGTCCAGGTAACCAGCCTTTTGCCTAGAAATAATGCACCTCCACTTGTGCTTTTTCTATCATCAATGTTTCCTCCCCAGTCTGCATCTGTATATGCATTGAGTTCAAATTTTCCATTCTTTTTGTAGTATAGACAAAAATCATTAGTCTCTTTGAGATATCTCATTATTCTTTTTACTACTATGAGATTATTTTCTTTAGGATTAGCAGAAAACCTAGTCACTGTTCCAACTGCTAATGCTATGTTTGGTTTACTATGTACAACATATTGTAGTTTTCCAATCATGGATCTGTACATTGTTTGATTGACATCAGTTGACTCATCATTTTTGGACAGCTTATTTCCTATGGCCATTGGTGTGCAGACTAGTTTGCATTCCTCCAATCCAAATGTTTTAAGCATTTCTTTGATGTATTTTGATTGTGTAACAAATATTCCATGTTTAAGTTGGTGTACTTGCAATCCAACAAAAAATTTGATTTCTCCAAACATAGACATTTCAAATTTATGTTTCATTTTCTCAGCAAAGCCTTTGCAAAGTACTTCCTTACCACCAAATACTATGTCATCCACAAAAAATTTAGATACAATAATGTCTTTACCTTCTTCAGCTTTGATGTACATGTTGCTGTTATTATCAATTCTTTCAAATCCAATTTGCACTAGATACTTGTGAAGTCTCTCATACCATGCTCTAGGTGGTTGTTTCAAACCATAGAGTGCTTTATGTAGCTTACACACCATATCCCTGTTGTTCTCATCAAAAAATCCTTCTGGTTTTTCAGTGTAGACTTCTTCTTCTAGTATACCATTTAAGAAGGAAAATTTTACATCTATCTGATAGACTTTGAAATATTTGTAGGCAACATATGCAAGTAAAGTTCTTACTCCTTCCATTCTAGCAACAGGAGCGAATGTTTCTCCATAATCTATTCCTTCTTCTTGAGCATAACCCTTGCATACTAATTTGGCTTTATTTCTGGTAATCTCACCATTCTCATCTAGTTTGTTTTTGAATACCCATTTGGTACTAATCACATTCTTGTTAGTTGGTCTGGGAACCAAACTCCAGGTTTTGTTTTTCCTTATTTGATTAATTTTTTCTTCCATAGCTTTATACCAGTCATCATCTTGTAATGCACCATATATTGTCTTGGGTTCAGATTTGCTATTAAGACATGATTCATGTCTTAGTCTATTCCTTATCATTGGTCTTGCATCTTTGTCACCAATTATCTATTCAGGAGGGTGATGTCTTTTTACATATTTGGATAATCTTGGCTCTTTCCTTGTTTCCATGTTTGATCTTTCGGATTTAGGATCACTATGCACTTCATTGTCAAGTTGGTCTTCGTTATGTGTACTATCTTCAAAATCAGATTGTGCATTTTCTTCATTTTGTAACTTGGCTTCTGAATGTAACTCAGCATTCACTGGTTGTGAATCGACTGAAATTGACACTTGTTGTTGAATTTCAATTTTATTTTCATCATCCTCATCAGCAGTCATTCCTTCATAAGAATATACAAAGGTTCTATATTCTTCCATTTTTTTTGGTTCTTCAGCTTGGACTTCTGTGTGCTCATCAAAATTTACATTTGCACTTTCCACAATTTTGTTAGTGTTAACACTCAAACACTTATATGCCTTACTTCTAGTGGAGTAACCAAGAAATATACCTTCATCACTTTTTGCATCAAATTTTCCATTTCTAGTATCCTTCAGGATAAAACATTTACAACCAAACACTTTGAAATGTTTTACATTGGGTGAGTAACCATACCATAATTCAAAAGGTGTTGTATTTGTACCTTTCTTGACTTGTACTCAGTTTAGTGTATGAACAGCTATACTTACAGCTTCTCTCTAGTATTTTAGAGCAACATTATTTTCCATAATTAATGTTCTAGCACAATCAATCAGAGATCTATTTCTTCTCTCAGCAATTCCATTCTATGGGGGAGTTTTAGGAGCTGACGTTTGTCTTTTGATTCCATTGTCATTACAGAATTTCTCGAATTCTTTTGATGTAAATTCACCACCTCTATTTGATCTTAGACATTTTAGGCTTTCTCCAGTTTCCTTTTCAACTCTGGCCACATACCACTTAAACATTTGAAAAGCATCAAATTTTTGTTTTAAGAACATAACAGTCATCATCCTAGAATAGTCATCAACAAATAGCATTATGTATTTATCTCCTCTATAGCTTTGTATTTCCATTGGGCCACATAAGTCAGTTTGCACTAACTCAAGTATCTCTTTAGATGTATAGTTCTTGCTTTTGAAACTTGACTTTGTCATCTTTCCTAGCTGACATTGTTTGCACATGATATTATCAGGCTTTTTCAGTTTTGGTAGACCTTTGACTTTCTTCATTTTATTGATGTTGACTAGATTATCAAAATTGACATGACATAATCTTCTATGCCATAACCATTCATCATCACATGTTGCAAATAGACAAGAAGCATCATCCATATCAAGGTAAAACAAATTACTCTTTGTTTGATCTCCTTTTCCTATTAGTTTACCATCAATATCATAGATTTTTGCAGTCTTGTTTCCAGATTCCACTTTGCAACCTATATTGCCTAACTGTGAGACACTCAGTAAATTGTAGTTTAATCCTTCAACATAGTATGCATTATCACATGAAATCTGTTCTGTGAGCTTAATGGAACCTTTTCCATTGATTTGACATGGAACATCATTACCAAATCTAACACTATTTCCATCATACTGAGTAAAGTTGACAAACTTACTTTTGTCTCCTGTCATGTGATGTGAGCATCCACTATCTATGATCCATCTGTCATTCTTATTTATACATGTTACCAATATTGTGGCTTCTTCTTCATCAGATTGGTCCTTCATGGCTACATAAACAACTTCATTATCATTGTCATCAAAATTTTCTTCAACAATATAACACTTCTTACCTTTTTCTTTGTAATCTATTTTGTCATCATCTCTTTTGTTCTTGTATTTATTGCCTTCCTTGGAATCCTTTTTCTGTGGACATCTTGCAGCAATATGACCTACTTCATTGCAATTGAAACAAATGATAGGCATCTTACCTTTGAATTTTCCTTTGCCCCTATGAAATCTTCTAGCAAGCAATGCTTCCAATTGTTCCACATCTTCCTCATCAGTGCTACTGTCACTAGATACATACTTCATTTTTCTTCCTTTCTTTGATTTCACCTGTTTGACATCTTTCAATGATAACTTTTCCTTAAAAGAAGATTCAACATTTTTAGGTTTGTAGTTGTCAAAGTTAGATAACGCAAATGCAGTGAGTCTACCTATTATACCTTAAAAGCTTAGATTATTTCCTGGTATGCATCTTAGTTCTTGTATTGCTGATATCTAATAGCATAGATAGGGAGCAAGGTTACTAAGAACTTACTATTAACAGTATCCTCATCCAGTTGACCATTCAAGCATCTTATTGCACTTACCACTTCCTTTATTCTTGCACCATACTAAGCAACATTCTCATTTTCCTCCAATTTCATGTCATCAAACTTTCCTCTGAGACTTTCTCTTTTTTCTCTTTGTACATTTTGATCTCCTCCATAGATGTCTGATAGAGCTTTCCACATTTTGAATGTAGTGTCACATCCTTTGATATCATCAAATTCAGCATAGCTAAGTGCAGATGCAATTTCCAACATTGTCTGATTGTGTTCTTGTTTTTTTTTCATGTCTTCTACAGTAGGAGCACCTGTTGGATCTACATGTTTAGTGACAATTGAATTTTGAGCATAATCTCCTATGGATCCAAGATGTAGCTTCATCAAACTTTTCCATGCAACAAAGTTGTCTTTGTTGAGCTTGGGAACTTCTCTTTTTGGCATTTTGATCTTTTCTTCTAGTAGTCCCTTTAAACTGAATCAGCAGTCATGCTCTGATACCAATTGTTAAAATTCTTTAGAATAACTGATAGGGGGGGTGAATCAATTATTCAAGGTCCAAATGTCCTATTAATATCTTTTTACTACTTTTAATGAATCCATACCCTTTTCATCTATTCGAACTTAAATCAATCATATAAGCAAGTTACAGTAAATCAACATGCAAAGATAAAACATTAAAGATCAACACATGACACAATGATTTATGTGGAAACCCAATTTAGGAAAAACCACCAGTAACATGCTACTTGATTCTCACTCTTTTGAAGTGATGCCCTGTTAAAAGCTTGCCCTGTTAAAGCCTTACAACACACTGTTAAATGTGGCCTTGTTAGAGGATTTCACCAAACTGTTAGGAATGGGCCTGGTTAAAGGTCTTTAGAACATTCAGTTGGAATGTCACCCTATTAAAGGATTTTTCTAATGGCTATTAAACCAACCTAAGTCCATAGGATTTAGACTTAGAGTTAGAATTTCTAGAAAGTAACAATAATGGTCTTTTGATCTGATATAACTTACAACATACTTTGCAGATTTTAGATCACACTTTCAGTTCAATCCTTATGCTTGGCTTTAATCTCTTTAGTTCTGATTGCTTGTCTTCCTCTCAAGCTTGATCTCCTTGAGTCTTCTAACTCATTCTATCAATGTAATCATCTTTGTGGTCGTCTATACAAATATAATTTCTGTGCTATCTTCTCCTAGGCACATTCTTCAACATTTCATGCTTTTATGCTTGACCACTGTCTCTCTTTCCTTCTATCCCCTCTCGCTCTCTCCTTCTCTCATTAACTTATGTCTTCTTGTATAGAAGTCTAATTTGCCTTTACCTCTCAATTCTCCCTCTTCAATTTTAGGGTTTCAAAATGGATTAGGTAGGATACAATGTATTTACCCCATATCTTGTTTTCTTCTTGAAACTTCACCAGTTGTATCTTAAAAATATTCTACATGGTGTTCTGTGCCACCAACTCATCATTCTTATCTTCCTTTTAATTCACAGATTTCTAGATAACAACCTTGTTGGCTTAGATCTGGCGAATCTTTGATTTCCTAAATAATGCAGCAACTTGACATTATTGAGTTACTGGTGCTTGACACCTCTGTGTTACTTGGCAGCTATACCAGCTCGACACTTGAACTTGCTAGGAACTTGAACTTACTCAGCACTTGAACTTATTCGGCACTTGAACTTACTCAGCACTTGAACTTACTTGGCACTTGAACTTTCTTGGCACTTGATTCTACTTGGCACTTGATTCTACTCAGCACCACTCGGCATCTGAAATTTACTCGGCATTAACTAGAACTTGCTCAGCTTTTACTAGCTTGCTCGGCTCCTTCTCTCTAATGAACTTAGTTTGAGCTTTACAAAAGACTTAGCTAAAACCTTAAATCTTTGATATGTTTCAGTGTGCCCATTCTTTGTAGTATTTTATCAAATACATTCTTTCATCAATGACTTAGCTGATCCTTGTACTTCATAACAACATCATAACTTCAACCTTTCTCTAGGTATTCTAGTTACATCTTATTAATTGCCTTCACCTTGACAATCAACTAATTGATAGTATTTGGATCACTAAAGGAACTTGTCATCCCTGCAAGTAGCAAGTTTAACATCAATGACAAAACAATGATTGAGGACATTCTTTACTAGTTCCATATTTTATTCCAACAATCTCCCTCAACTTTTCTTATAATTATTTCAATCATTTCCAACACTTTTGGCTCTGCAAAACCAAGGTGGGTGTATATGAGGAATGAAATATTTATAATCTGATACTGGTTACATATTTTACTCATTCTATGACATTTTTACAACAATACACATCCCTAATAGTAAATCCTTCTTTATATCTATAGGTAATTCTAGGCAATAGAAGCTAACTAAGACTTAGAAATTAGATGTAAACAAGGGTTGACCAATTTTGACATTATTCAAACATTAAATTATTATTATTTTTTTAAAGCTTAATGCTCATTCATGATTTCTCCATATATAGACTAAAATGATTAATTGATGCCTTATCCATTAGGATTCAAAGTCTATTTAATTTCCTAGACCTAATCAACTACATCACAACAAATATTGTTAGCAATTCTCACTAAAACTCATTCATACACATATCCTTTCTACTACCATGGAAATCCTATCATATTCACTGAAGCATTTACCAAATTCATTGAATTAAAGGCAATAGTTAAAATGATATACAACTTAGCATTATTGCATTCAATTGAACAAGCTTTGCTTATGCAATTTCAAGATAACCAATAATAAAATTGGAGACAAGACTTGAGAAGAAAAGATATGGAAATAGCTCTAATTTATATTAGTTTACTTTGAAAATTGTATAAAAACTGCAATAGAACTCAAAATGACTCAAGATAACACATCAAGATCCTATAAAATCAATGTATTCTGAAATGCTTGTAGAGAGAATACATCACAAAGTTTGCATCAAGACTGGACTGAACAACACTTAGTAAAAGTAAAATTATATAATTATTTAAAATTTAAGAGGATTAATTGAGAGGGAAGTGGTGAATCAATTACTACTAAAATAAATCCCAAATCCCTTAGAAGTTAGTATAAAAATACAATCTGAAAATTGAAGATTTTTTATGATCGGTAAACATTCATAAAATGTTGTAACTCGATAACTATTAAATATGCTCGATAAATGTTTAACATACAAACTTTACATGTTATCAATGATTACCATTACTTTAATTTAGTTGGAAAAATATTTTAAAAATAGCATGGACACATCTGACACTAGGATTTAACATTAAAACCCAACTTTGGGAAAAACACCAATCCCAACTAGTTACTATTGTCACTCTTTTAAAGTGATCCCTATTAGGAGCCAACTATGTTAAAGGTTACAAAAAATAGTGTTAGGTGTGACCCTACTAAAGGATTTAGTCACCCTATTAGGATTGGCCTTGTTAGGGGTATTAAGACAATTCAATGGAATTGCCACCTTGTTAGAGGATTTACAAATAGCTATTTAGCCAACTCTGTTAAGAGATTTAGATCACTGCTACAATGGTTAGACAATAACAATGAGAAGACCTAGTTTGAATATAATTGAATTGCTTATTATAGATCTTTATTTTGGCTTGTACTTGTTCCTTCCTGATTGAATATAGCTTTTCTACTTCACAAAGATATTTTTTCTTATCCTTCAAATTCACTTCTTCTCTTCCTCATAAAATCTTCAATTCATTCATCACATCTTCACACTCTTGCACACTTTGAATCCATAACTTGACCTTATACATATATCTTTTGTATTATCAAGTCAGCCCATATACAACTTAGAATAATTAATATTCATCACCTCAATCTACTAGAAGCAATAGTTAAATCAATTAAGCTTAGTATGCCAAAATAAGAAAATCCTTTGTTAGCTAATCCAACTTGGTAGACACTAACTCAGAATCAATTTACTATGTTAACCAATAGAAGCTTGATTAACACTGCAAACTTGCAAAGATCCTTTGGCATCCAATTGAGCTCTATTAGCACTAGTTCCATCTAACTTTCCTTCAGTAACTAAGTGATCTCAATTAACACTCATCTTCTATAGACTTTGCCTCAACACCCAAGTGAACTACAAAGACATTGCCTTCTAAACTAGAAAACCACAAGAATGTTCGATAGACACAAAAAAATATCTGCACAACCCAAGTGAGCTTAGCATATACTAATTGATAATGATATGACATTTGTGTAACATCAAAGACAATATAAAATTAATCAATTGTATCCAATAATCTCCCTCTTCGGCATTGATGGCAACAAAATATGTAATAACATAATGAAAATTTGGATTTATTCTTGAGAGATCCCTCTATCAATATGAGCTCTTCCTTTCACTAGATTCTTCCTCTATCTATAACAACTTCTGCCAAATTCATTCATCTTATAGAAAACTTCTCCTTCTTTGGAATGAAAAAATTTTCTATGAGATATGACAAATATGATAGTAAAATTCTCCCTCTTTGAAAAAACATGCCAAAGATAACAACTTTGTTAATATCAATGTACCTTACATACTAATTCAGTTGCAATATGTCATTGCTAGTTCTACACCAACTAATTGATCTTCAACTTAGCTCTTGTTGATACATTGGTAAGCTATATTTAGTGAGCTTCAGATAGGGGAATGACCCCTAGCTTACCTCTTAGATACATAAATGCATCCTTAGATAATGGGTTGGTGAATATGTCTGCAATTTATTCTTTTATATTTACATATTCCAATCTTACTTCTATATCCTACACCAACTCTCTTAAGAAGTGATACTTTATAGAAATGTGCTTTTTTTTATATATACATCACTAGATTCTTTGATATATTGATTGCACATGTGTTATCATAGTATATGACAATTGGATCCTTGATCTCTATCTTTATTCCTTCCAACAATTGTTTCAACCAAACAATGTTAGAACAATTAACTGTTGCTTCTACATAGGTAAAAGTACAAACATGTGTCACCCTTTTACAAAGAAAAAAGCTAACAAAAGTATAAATGTTCACCTTCAATGACATAAATCTTGTATTATTATTTAGAATTTGAAAATGAAGTAAATTAATGAAATGTGTATAAATGGATGAAGTTTAGAATTATAATTTTTAATAGTTATTTAGAAAAAGAAATGATATAATTTTCTATTTTTAAAAGACAACTTTTTAGTTGTTGAAAAATGTTGGAAATTAGGGGTCTAGTTCCCACCACAAAACTACATGGAAATAAATTTATTTCTCTTTTATCTTGGATTATGTTATAGATAACGTATATAGCTAGAACAATCAAAAATAAAAATTTGCTTTTGACCTATATTTTCTCTTATATAATGATTCAAATTTCAACCTATTCAAATCAATAGTTTACATCTCCCACCACATTTTTCAAAATAAATCTATTCCAACCAAAATTAAAATTACAGATTCATCAAGAGGACAATCTCCTCTAGAACTTCATATAATTTTGTTTTTTTTATATATGATATAATACTTTTTTAATTCTCGAAATTGACATCTTCTCGAGTATTAAAACATATACTTGTAGATTTTTTAATTATTATATACTACATCTAATTAAAACACTATGAAATCTATATGAGAATATTCTTAACATTGAGCTTTATAAAATGGTGTTTATATGTTATTAAAAAATATCATGAAAAATAGTAAGAGTTATTGGAACATCAATTTTCTAAAATAATTTTATTTCTTTAGTAATTGGATACCTACTACTGTAAAACATGCATTTAATAGACAATTCCAATTGGAAATGGGTAAGACCATAAATAATATAGCTAGAATTAACTTATCAAGGTTATATGTTTGAAAAAAAAAATTTAGATTAAAATACTTAAATTTATTCATTTTGGTAAGTCAGTCTGAAAGGTGACAACTTTGTACTTTCACCCACTGTATATTTTGCTTCTACTATGGATTGAGAGATACAATTTTGTTTCTTTCTTGTCCAAGACACTAGTACCAAATAAGAATACTCCACCACTAGTGCTTTTCCTATCATCAAGACTTCCTGCCCAATCAACATCAGTAAATATTTTCAAGTCTAAATTGCCCTCAAGTTTATACCATAAGCCATAGTCTTCAATACCTTTCAGATATCTCATGATTCTCTTGATTGTGATCATGTGATTTTCTCTAGGATTTGTTGAGAATCTTGCCACCATTCCAACTTCTAGAGCAATATTAGACCTCGTGTGGTCTGATCTACTTCTTTGGAATCATCATTCTTGGAATCCTTATGTCCAGTAGACATATGGGTACCAACTGGTCTTGAATCTTTGATTCCAAACTTCTTTAGTGCTCCTTGATATACTTAGATTAAGTGATGTAGATACCATTTTTTTTCTATTGTATCTGCAACCCAACAAATAATTTTATTTCACCAAACATGGACATCTCAAATTCTATACTCATTTCTTCTAAAAATGCTTGGCACAAGTCATCATTTCCTGTCAATAAGGTATCATCAACAAATATTTCTGCCATGACAATCTTCTTGTCTAGTCTTTTGATATATAGACTACTGTTATCATTTGTTCTTTGAAAGCCAATCTATACAAAATAGTTATGAAGTCTTTCATACCAAGCTCTGGGAACTTTCTTGAGACCATACAATGCCTTTTGTAACTTGCAAACCATGTCTCTTTTGCTAGGATCTACAAAACCTTCTAGTTGTTCAATGTAGACTTCCTCATCAAGAATTCCATTTAGAAATGTAGATTTAACATTAATTTGATACACTTTAAATCCTCTATGTGTTGTCTATGCTAGTAAAATTCTAAAATCTTCTAATCTTGCTATAGGAGCAAAAGTCTCACCATAATCAATACATTCTTCTTGAGAATAAACTTTAGATACCAATCTAGACTTGTTTTTCCAAACTTTTCCATCATCATTCAACTTATTTCTAAATACACACTTTGTGCAAATTATATTTTTATCCTTAGGTCTAGAAAAATGAGTCCAAGATTTTTTCTTTTCTCTCTGATCTATCTCTTCATTTAGTCTTTCAACCCAAGTTTCATTTTCTAGAGCATCTTTAAGATTTCTAGATTGAAGCTTAGCAAGTAAATAGGTACCTTTAATTTGCTTCTTGTCATTATTCTATCAAATTTGTCTCCAATAATCTGATTAGGTGTATGAGGCATTTTGACATATCTTGCTGGTATAGGCTATTTGAGATTTGAATGAGTTCCACTATCTTCATCATGGATTTTAGCTTCAAGTTTAGGTCATTCTATCTATGACTCATGTCTAGCAGACTTTGTTTGAACTAGCTCGGTAATCTCTAACTGTGACTCAGGTCTTTAGGACTATGAACTGCATTGCACTATCTAAAACTTAGTAACTATTGGGGATTTAGGAGATGAAGCATACTCTCATTCAGATAGGTTTCACAAGATATCAGGTTAATAGTAAATGGATCTTCTATAGTCCTCTAGCCTCTTATTACTTTCTTCTTCGCTCTTTTTTGCAAACTCATCAATTCTAACATGCACACTTTCTATTATTTTATGAGTAGAAAAATTTAAACATATGTATGGTATACTTCTACAAGAGTATCCTAGAAATATGCCTTCATCACATTTTACATCAAATTTTCCTTTTCTAGACATTTTCAAGATATAACATTGGCTTCCAAATACTTTCAAGTAACTTACATTAGGTTTGTACTGATATCATAGTTGATAAGGAGTCTTGTTTGAATATTTCTTCAACTGTACTCTATTCAAGGTATCAACTATAGTGCTAATAGATTCCTTCCAATATTTGAGAGAAATATTCTTTTCAATTGTTAGGGTTCTTACACTATCCATGATAGATCTATTTCCTCTTTTAGCTATACCATTCTATTGTGGTGTATTAGGGGTTGATACTTGTCTTTTAATTCATATTTTAATGTACAAATTATTTAATTCATTAGAGATGAATTCATCACCTCTATCTAATCCTAAACATTTCAACCTCTTTCTAGTTTTTTTTTCACTCTTTCTAGATAGCATTGGAACTTTTGAAAGGCTTCTAATTTTTCTTTTAGATACACTACACTTATCATTCTAGAATAGTCATCAACAAAAATAATAAAAAAAATTTCTCCACTGTAATGCTCTATTCCAATAGGTCCACATAAGTTTGTATGAACAATTTGTAAGACTTCTTCTAACTGGTAGCTTTTTCTTGTGAAACTAGTCTTTCCCATCTTAGAAATTTACCAATTCTTCTATAAACCCATATCAGGCTTCTTCAAACTAGGAATACCTAATACTCTTCTATGTTTTTGTATCTTAACTAGATTATCAAAGTTTACATGAAATAGCTTTTTGTACAATAACTGCCTTTCTTCTACTTGAGAAATACAACATGAATAATTACAAAGATCAAGATAAAATAGATTACCTTTTGTTTGCTTGCCAGATCCAACCAAATTTCACTTTTCATCTAGTAGTTTGGCCTGTTTGTCTATGAATTCTACCTAGAATACAATATTATTCAACTATGCCACACTCAATAGATTATGCTTTAGTCCTTCAACCAAATAATTATTGTCACATTCAAATTCTTTAGTCAATTAAATACATCATTTTCATTTTATGTTACAAGGTTCATTGTTTATAAATCTCACACTACCTCCATCATATTGTTCCATGTGTTCAAAATTGTTTTATCTCTAGTCATATGATGTGAATAGACACTATTAATAATCCATATACCATTTTTTGTAACATGAGAGATAAGTGTCATTTTATTTCCCTCATCATTAGATTCATGTTTTACAACAATATATATAATTTCATGCTCATTGTTATCACAATCTTTACCTATAAAAAAAATTATTAGCTTTGTCCTTATTGCTTTTGTAGTTCTTGGAATCATTCTTGCCATTTTGTTTATTTCTTTTTTTTTTCATCTTTTGTCTCTTTATTTGGACACCTTGCAGTAATGTGTCCAACTCCTTCACAAGAAAAGAACATCATAGGAACTTTACCTTTGTACTTTCCACCTTTCAAATGCTTTCTTGCAAGTAGGGCTTCAACAACTTTATAATCACTAGAATCTAGCTTCCATCACTTTTTGGGTAGTAGTTTTGGCCATATAATGTCCTCCACAAACTCCAGCATGCATTTCATTCAATATCTCTTTTGATTTCTCTTGATCAACACATTTTAGTAGCACTCTCTCAAAGTTTCTCCACTATAAAATATTCCTAACAATTCTCATTTTCTACCAAATGGGAAGGAGCCTCCATGTATTACAACTAATATATAACATCCATATCACATACGTCTAATCTCATGTCATCTACTGCTACATTTATCTAATTAGCATTCAAGTTGGACTAAGAAATTTTTTAATTTGGATATCATTGTTAAATACATAGGTCCTATTGATCCATCTGCACCTTCTAGCTAACACTTCTTGCTAAGAGAAAATATCTTTTAGAGCTACACTAGGTACAAATGCAATGACAATTGCACCTACCAAATAACATGTAAATGCCTTTACAACTTTTTCCAAGGCATAAACTCATTTCTCATTGATTTCATACTTTAGTTCAATAGGCTGCAAGGACTTTATAAACAATGCAATTGGTTGTTCATATCCCTCGTCATTCTTCCATAATAAGCCTGTTACCACAATATGGAAGGATGCAAAAGAAAATATATGCATTGGCTTAGTGTAATGTGGGGTCTTAAGGATTGAAGCATTTTTTTATAGTAGTTTTAATGTCTTTAAATTCTTGGGAAGGTTCACCATCCTAATTAATAGTAGCTCTCTTCTTGAGCATTTTGGAGATAGGTCTACTAATTTTAGAAAAAATGTAACAAATCTTCTCAGAAAATTGACTTTCCCAAAGAATTATTTTATTCCATTCACATTCTTTGGCTTAGGAACCTTGTCAATGTCAACCACTCTTTTAGGATCTATTTTAATACCATCCTTTGACACTATATATTCCAACAACCTTCCTTTTGTCACCCCGAATGTACACTATTTAGGATTCAAAGATACTCCATATTCTAAGGCTTTAATAAAAATCTTCTCTAAATGTCTGCAATGGTCCTTAGCCTTCTTTGAGTATGTTGTGAGTTCATCTTGGTATACTACAATAAATTTGTTAATATAATCATGGAAGGCTACATCCATAGCCCTTTGAAAATTTTCCCCTATATTAATTAACGCAAATGACATCCTCACATATACATACGTACCTTGTCAAGTTGTAAAAGCTATCTTAAATTGTTAATTTTCCTTTAGAAGGACTTGATTATATCCTAAGAATCCATCCTTCATGGACATCAATTTGGAATGACTCACTTTTGGAATCATAGCTTCCATCTTTGTAACCCATAATTTTCTTTAAAGGAAGCAATATTCAAAATTTTAAAGTTTGCACATAGGCCTATGTCTCCATTCTTCTTTTTTATAGTCACCAAATTTGAAACCCAAGTAGAATGCCTAATTGGTTTGATTATCCCTCCATCCCTTAGCTTCATTAACTCTTCTTTTATTTTGGGGGCTAATGTAGGATTCACTAGTCCTTGCTTCTACATAAAAGGTTTGACATTATCATTTAGTGGTATGACATGTTAGAATAGGTCCAAAGCCTTTCTCATTTCAGATGATAAATTTTGACCAATATAAACTTTCTTTGGAGCCTATGAGGTATCTAGGTTTCTTTCTTCTTGTTCTTGAGGCTTATGATCTCTAATTCTAGGTTTTACCTTGTCTTGGTTGTCAAACATGTTCTCTAAAACAACCAACCTTTTAGGTACTTTATTAGTCTTCAACTATATGATCTCTTGACCAAAATTTGTTTCCCTACCATCTGTGCTTTCAATTAAATAACTACAATCTAGTTCTTGACCATGGTGTTTGTCTTCATTTAACAAGAATTTTAAAATATCTTTATCATCCTCAAAAACTTTCCAATGGTCTATATTGTCAAGTATTGAAGGCCAATTCTAAACCTCTGTCTATGAAATTCCTACAAATGATACATCCTTACACTTAATAGCTACATTTTCTAATACATTAGCCATCTTATTCTAACTCCTTTCCATATAGGAAATACCAAATGTTAAATAACTCAGTCTAGTCCCATAAAGAATTTCTATATTGTTTCAGTCTTTTGTTCTTAGTGCCACGGGTTTCCTTTATTTGTGAAATAACCAATTCAGAATCACCTACGACATGTAAATTCTCTATTACATGATAGGTTGCAGCTCTCAATCCTAATAGAAGAGCCTCATATTATGCTATATTGTTGATGCATGAAAAAATCAATGTGAATGAATAAATAAATGTGTTCTTTTCAGGGCAAATAAAAGCTACACATACCCCTAAACCTTCTTTAGAGCTAGCCTCATCAAAGTACATCATTTACAGAATTGGGGAATCCATGTAGAATTCAACTTCATGTGAAATCATAGCAAGAATTTTCTCAACTTCTTGAATAATTAGCTCTACTTTGAATGCATTCACAACAGTGTCTAGGAAACAAGTGAAATCTTTATCAATTCCTTCCCCAAGAATATGATTGAACCTTGGCTCCCTATCTACCCTGACAACCTTATCACCTATATGAAAGGTTGCATAAGACAAGTCACATTGAAGGATACCTCCCATAGTAGCACTCCATTTTCTAGAGGTCAACATTCCATAGTGTGGAGGAGTATCAACTACAAGGATTGACATTCTCAACTCTACCTCAGGGTATGCAACCAATTTAAAAGATAATGCATTGATGGTACCTATAAAAAGCACTCCCCTAATATCCATACCTCTACATCTACCTTTCTTTGTGTCTAATTTTAGACATAAAGCTTCCATAACTTTGAAGGACATGATCATGCTAGAGGCTCCTGAGTCTATCATACAATTTTTAAGAGTCATTCATTTTATAATTAGACTAAGAAAAAATGGATCAATATCTTGTAAATAAGCTAGAGATGAATCATCTAAGAACATTTGGGGAATTTGGGAGGCAATACCATTATCCTCAACTACCACTGGGTTTTTTGTGTGACATTTTGTTTAATAGGATATTTTCTATTACCTATTATATTTAATGATGACAAGGCTTTACTCTTATGCTCATCAATTCTAAACAATTTTGATAATGGTACTTTGACAATTATTTGTGATAGCATACATATCATATCAATAGGTTTAGATATAGTGGGCTTTACAAGTATACATAGAGTGGAAGTCTTTTGAATAGTAGGCACAATCATTTGCTTAACAATGCCAAGTCCTAATCTCTTATCTCACACACTTGCCTTTACTATCTCATTTGTTTGAAACTAGACCTTCTTCTTAGGCTCCTATTTGACCTTACTATCTTTGACCTTTGTTGTCTCCATATTAGTTTTTTTTTGTCATCATTCATTTTATGATTAATGTCTTTTATGAATATACTAGAAGACTTACTAGATTCATCACCAACTATCTTGTTTCTTAAATTAAAATTACTATGGACTTGAGAAATCATTTCTATAGTAATTCTATCAATCTTCTCATTAGAAGGAATTCTCAAATTTATATGATCAATGGTTGAGGATGTAACACATACCTTGTCTTCATCCTAATTTTCATCATCTGCAAATTTTCTCTCTGATCTATCTCTTCATTCATTCCTTCAACCCAAGTTTCATTTTCTAGAGCATCTTTAAAATTTTGAAGTTCAAATTTAGCAAGTAAATAGGTACCTTTAATTTTATTCTTGTCATTGGTCCATCAAATTTGTCTCCAATGATTTGATTAGGTGTATGAGGCCTTTTGACATATCTTACTGGTATAGGCTATTTGGGATTTGAATGAGTTCCACTATCTTCATCATGGATTTTAGTTTCAAGATCAAGTCCTTCTATCTATGACTCTTGTCCATCAGACTTTGTTTCAACTAGCTTGGTAACCTCTAACTGTGACTTAGGTCTTTCAGTTTGTGACTTGCATTGCACTATCTACAACTTAGTAACTATTGGGGATTTGGGAGATGAAGCACACTCTCATTCAAATAGGTTTGGTAGGGTATCAAGTTCATAGTAAATGGATCTTCTATAGTCCTCTAGCTTCTTATTGCTTTCTTCTTCACTCTTTTTTGTAAACTCATCAATTCTAACATGCACACTTTCTATTATTTAATGAGTAGACAAGTTTAAACATTTGTGTGCTATACTTCTACAAGAGTATCCTAGAAATATGCCTTCATCACCTTTTACATCAAATTTTCCTTTTCTAGACATTTTCAAGATATAACATTTTTTTCCACATACTTTCAAGTAACTTACATTAGGTTTGTACTCATATCATAGTTGATAAGGAGTCTTGTTTAAATCTTTCTCCAACTGTACTCTATCCAAGGTATGAACTATAGTGCTGATAGATTCCTACCAATATTTGAGAGAAATATTCTTTTCAATTGTTAGGGTTCTTACACTATCCATGATAGGTCTATTTCTTCTTTTAGCTATACCATTCTATTGTGGTGTATCAGGGGCTGATACTTGTCTTTTAATTCATCTTTCAATGTATAAATTATTGAATTCATTGGAGATGAATTCATCACCTCTATTTGATCCTAAAAATTTCAACCTCGTTCTAGTTTTTTTTTTCACTCTTTCTAGATAACACTAGAACTTTTGAAAGGCTTTTGATTCTATAATAGTCATCAAAAAAAATAATGAAAAACATTTCTCCACTATAATTCTCTATTCCAATATGTCCACATAAGTTTCTATGAACAATTTCTAAGACTTCTTCTGACTAATAGCTTTTACTTGTGAAACTAGTCTTTCCCATCTTACCAATTTGGCAATTCTTGTATAAACCCATATCAGGATTCTTCAAACTAGGAATACCTTGTACTCTTCTATATTTTCATATCTTAACCAAATTATCAAAATTTACAAGACATAGCCTTTTGTACCATAACTACCTTTCATCTACTTGAGCAATAAAACATGAATAATTATAGAGATCAAGATAAAATAGATTACCTTTTGTTTGCTTGCCAGATCCAACCAAATTTTATTTTCCATCCAATAGTTTGACATGTTTTTCCATGAATTCTACCTAGAATCCAATATTATTTAACTATGCCACACTCAATAGATTATTCTTTAGTCTTTTGACCCAATAATTATTGTCACATGCAAATTCTTTAGTCAATTAAATACATCATTTTTCTTTTACATTACAAGGTTCATTATTTCCAAATCTCACACTACCTCCATCATAATATTCCATGTGCTCAAAATTGATTTTATCTCCAGTCATATGATGTGAATAGCTAGTATTAATAATCCATATATCATTTTTTCTAACATGAGAGATAAGTGCCATTTTATCTCCCTCATCATTAGATTCATGTTTTACAATAATATATACCACTTCATCCTCATTGTTATCAACATCTTTACCTATAAAAAAAAATTGTTGCCTTTGTCCTTATTGCTCTTGTAGTTCTTTGAATCATTCTCACCTTTTTTCTTATTTCTTTTTTTTTTTCATCTTTTATCTCTTTATTTAGACAGCTTGCAGTAATGTGTCCAACTTCTTCACAAGAAAAGAACATCATAGGAACTTTACCTTTGTACTTTCCTCTACCTTTGAAATACTTTCTTGTAAGTAGGTCTTCAACAACTTTATGATCACTATTTGAACTTTCTTCTATTTCTTCTTCTTTACTTCTTGATTAACTGGATTCCTTTTTTCTTACCCTTTTCTTTGAGCAATAATTTAGCTTTAAAAGAAGAATCAAATAAACATTGAACTCAAAACATAGTTATCAAACTTATCTAACTCAAAAGTTATCAACCTTCCAATTAGAGCATCCAAATGTATTTTATTATTTGGATCACATCTCATTTCTTGAATAGAAGATACTTTAATTTCATAAGTAGGAAGAATATTTCTAATTACCTTACTTACAACTATTTTCTCTTCAATGTCTCCTCCAGATGCTTTGTTTGCACTTACACTTGCTTAGATTTTTTGCACATATATTGCAATGGTCTCATCTTCTCTCATTTTTATTTGATCAAACTAACCTCTTAGACTTTCAAATTTGGATCTTCTTACATTTTTCTCTCCTCTATATATGTCTTTTAGTTTGACCCACATCTCATGAGCTATTTTTTAGTCTTTAACTTCATCAAATTTAGCATAACTAAGAGTAGATACAATATCAATCATCATGATGTTATGATTCTTATTTTCAACAATGTCTTCAATTTATAATGTTCTAGTGGGATGCTTATATTTAGTCTCAAGATGTTTTCACCCTAAATCACTAATACTAGCCAAGTGTAACCTCATATGTCATTGCCATGCTGCAAAATTGTCTCTATTCAGCTTGGGTATCGCTCTTTTATAAGACATCCTGATATTTAGCTTAGGTAATTGAAACCTTTTCTGAAAGAACCAAAAGCTTTGATACCAATTATTGGAATTTAAGAGGAGTAACTAATATGGTAGGGGTGAATCATTTATTGCTAAAATAAATCCCAGATCCCTTAGATGTTGGTACAAAAATACAATCTAAAAATTGAATACTGCTAATGATAAAAAAACATTCATAAAATGTTGTTTCTCAATAACTAATAAATATGCTCAATAAATTCTTAACATAAAAGCTTTAGATGTCATCAGTGATTACCATTACTTTAACTTAGTTACAAACACATAGAACAAAATAGCATGAACATATTTGATGCTTGGATTTAACATGGAAACCCAATTTGGAAAAAACCACCATTGCAACTAGTTACTATTTTCACTCATCTAAATTGAGCCATATTAGGAGCCAACCATATTAAAGGTTACAAAACACACTGTTAGGTGTTACCCTATTAAAGGATTTAATCACCCTATTAGGATTTTCCTTGTTAGATGTCTTAAGACAATTCAATGGAACTACCACCTTGTTAGAGTGTTTACAAATAGTGATTTAGCCAACTCTATTAAGAGATGGAGATCACTACTACAATGGTTAGAGAGTAACAATGAGGTGAACTACTTTGAATACAACTAAATTTACTAATTACTGATCTTTGTTTTGGATTGTACTTGATCCTTCTTGATTGAATATAGCTTTTCTACTCCACAAGGATATTCTGCTTATTCTTCAAATTCGCTTCCTCTCTTCATCATAAAATCTTCATTTCATTCATCACATCTTCACACTCTTGCACACTTTGAATCCACAACTTCACCTTATTTATATCATATTTTCAAGTTGGCTCATATACAACTTAGAATAATTAATATTCGTCACCTTTGTCAGCTAGAACTAATAGATAAATCAATTAAGCTTGGTATGCCAAAAAAAGAAAACCCTTAAGTAGCTAACCCAACTTGGTAGACACTAACTCAGAAGTAATTTCCTATGTTAACTAATAGAAGCTTAATTAACTTTGAAAACTTGCAAAGATCCTTTGGTAACTAAGTGAGCTTGGGTAGCACTAGTTCTATCCAACTTTCCTTCATTAATTGAGTGATCTCAATTAATACTCATCTTTTGTGAAGTTTCCCTCGACACCCAAGTGAACTTGGTAGAAACTACCTTTTGAACTAGTCATATACTAACTGATGGGGACACAACCCAACAACTAGAATAGACACAATAGAAAGGGGAAATTATATTAACTGAGAAAATAAGCTGGTACAAACAGTGCAGAGAAAATAAACTCAAAACATGCCCTGCGGGCTTACAATAGCATAAATCTGGAGAATATTTCTCCTTTTAGCACCTCCTCTCAAGCTCCAATCTGAACTGCCTTTTACAATGCCAAAAATCTCCTTAAATAGACCTTGGAGGGTTAAGGACTAGGAGTACATTCTAGAAAGTGCTAGTAGGCATCCACTGACAAAATAGAAGGTTCCGGAAGTTGCGTTAGAAGTCGGTGCAATTCTAGAAGAATCCAGAAACGGTAGCCGAACTTCCGAGAGGCATAACTTTTGAACCGTAGCTCCGATTGACGAATCGTTTACATTTTCGAAAAGCTCTCAAAGCGCTCTATAGCCCTATGGACCAGCTTCACTCGTCCCCCATTTCTCGACCCTTTTTGAGGTCATTTAATGCCCCAAACATGACTTTGAAGCATTCTTAGGAGGTCTCGAAAACCCAAAAAATTGAAATAACTTTCAAACCGTGGGGCCTTTTGACCTGATTCTTTTTCTGGAATGCTCTAAATCTCAATTACATTAATCTGGCCAAGTCACACCTTCTAGGTCACCAAAATGATGGTAAAATTGCATGCTCCTATTTTTTTGGGATTTTCAAATGCACTGATAGTTGAACTATGAGAGTTGGAACCTTTATTTGAGCCAAATGGGTATCCAAAAATGTAAAGACATAAAATAGAAACTAAGTCTAAGTACATTTTTTGGGTGACACAGGATTGCCCTTCTACCTCTGGATGCTCCTGCATCAGACACCCAGGGTAGATTGAAAAGTGACCCTGTCACTTTATGGATGGTAGAGGAAATCCCAAATGGGAAACCTCAGCTGCTAAAATCCAAGTTGAGTCTTCGATCGGTCGTCCTTTCCATTTGACCAAATACTCTTCATACTGCCTATTTCTGGTACTCCTACCCACACGATGATCTAGAATGTCTTCTATCTCCTCCTTCTTAGAAGAAGGAATTGGACATGGCTCTAAAACCAGCTCCTCATCAGTACCATCATCATGATACTCTGTCAAATCTGCAATGTTGAAAATGGGAGAAATGTGAATACCATCTAGCAACTCAACCTCATATGCATTTCCTGAGTTATGTTTCTTCAAAATTTTGCAGGGACCAAATTTCTTCATTTTCAGCTTGTTGTAAGTACCAACTGGAAATCTTTCTTTTCGTAAGTGCACCATGACTAGATCCCCTACTTGGAATTCCTTATGTCTTCTCCTTTTATCAGCCCTAGCTTTATACTCTTGATTCATCTTGATAATGTGTGCTTGGACCTCCTCATGTAGACGCTTGATGTGTTCAGCAAAATCCTCAGCTTCAGCACTTGTTCTCTCCCCTTGTTCTATCTTCCTCAATTCTGGTGCAATCCTTGGGCTATTTCCATATACAATTTGAAATGGTGATTTTCTAGTACTCCTATTTACAGAGTTATTATAAGCAAACTCTGCCTGTGGTAGAATCAAATCCCATCCCTTGGGCTTATCTCCAACTAAACATCTAAGCAAATTGCCCAGACTTCTATTTACCACTTCTGTTTGGCCATCAGTCTGTGGGTGATGCGTGGAACTAAATTTCAAGTCTGTTCTCAACTTCTTCCATAATGTCCTCCAAAAATATCCCACAAATTTAGTATCTCGGTCAGAAACTATACTCCTTGGAAGACCATGTAGTCTTACCACCTCTTTGAAAAACAAGTCTGTAATATGGACAGCATCATGAGTTTTGTGGCATGGAACGAAATGTGCCATTTTGGAGAACCTATCAACCACCATGAATACTGAGTCATTACCCCTTTGTGTCCTTGGCAATCCAAGAACAAAATCCATACTTATGTCCTCCCATGGCCTTGATGGAACAGGCAATGGCTGATATAGGCCAGTATTTTGACTAAACCCCTTGGCAACTTGACAAACCTGGCAACTCTGTACAAACTTCTTCACATCCTGTGTAATTTGAGGCCAAAAATAATGTTCTCTAAGAATGGTAATGGTCTTATCCTGACCAAAATGTCCTACCATCCCTCCACTATGTTTCTCCTTAATCAGATTTTCCCTCATGGAACTCCTTGGAATGCACAATTGACTACCTTTGAACAACATGCCATCCTGAATCAAATAGTCTAACCACTTGGTTCTATCTACAGCCACAGGTTCTTTACAAACTTTCTATGCTTCAGCAAAATCAGGATCCTCGGGGTACAAATTCTTGAGTTCATCAAACCCAACTACTTCAACCTGCATTGTTGTAAGCAATAATTGTCTCCTACTTAATGCATCTGCAACCCTGTTAGATTTTCCACTTCTATGCTTTAACACAAATGTATAACTCTGCAAGAATTCTACCCACTTCATATGCCTCTGATTCAATTTACCTTGGCTATTTAGGTACTGTAATGCCTGATGATCAGTATACAAAACAAATTCCTTTGGCAATAAATAATGCCTCCATTTCTTTAAGGCCTAAACTATTGCATAGAATTCTTGATCATAAACAGAATACTTCTTCTTTGCATCATTCAATTTTTCACTAAAATATGCAATAGGCTTACCTTCTTGGCTTAATATAGCCCCAATAGTGCTACCACTAGCATCACAATCCACCTGGAATACTTTTCTAAAATTTGGAAGTGCCAACACAGGCTGTTCAGTCACCTTCTTCTTCAGCAATTCAAAACTTCTCGCAGCTGTTGTAGTCCATTTGAACTCTTTTCTATCCCCTCTTATTGTATCAGTTAGAGGTGCACATATGCCACTGAAATTCTTAATAAACTTCCTGTAAAAACTAACCAGACCATGAAATGATCTTACCTCAGTAGCAGACCTTGGAGTAGGCCATTCCAAGATGGCTTTTACCTTCTCTGGATCCATTTTGAGACCTTCAGGTGATATAACAAATCCCAAATAGACTAACTCCCTTTTTGCAAAGACACACTTCTTTAGATTAATTAACAGTTTCTCTTCCCTTAGCCTTTCAAGGACACTACGAATATGTAGTAAATGTTCTTCCAAAGTCTTGCTGAAAATTAAAATATCATCCAAATAGACAATAACAAATTTTCCCAAGAACTTCTTAAGTACCTCATTCATGAGCCGCATGAAGGTGCTTGGGGCATTCGTCAATCCAAAGGGCATGACTAACCACTCATAAAGACCCTCCTTGGTCTTGAAGGCTGTTTTCCACTCATCTCCTTCTCGAATCCATATCTGATGATAGCCACTCTTCAGATCTATCTTTGTGAAGTACTCAGCTCCACTCAAGCAGTCCATAAGATCATCCATCCTTGGCAAAGGAAATTGGTACTTGATGGTTATCCTATTTATAGCTCAAGAATCTGTACACATCTTCCACTCTCCATCCTTTTTTGGTGCGAGTACTGCAGGTACTGCACATGGACTCAGGCTCTCTGGAATCAAGCCCTTCCTCAATAGCTCCTGAACCTGTCTATTTAGCTCCTCTGTTTCAGTAGGAGTCATCCTGTGAGCAGCCTTGTTAAGAAAACTAACTCCTATTATCAGATCTATTTGATGACTGATTTGCCTTACTGGTGGCAATCCATCTGGAACATTATCAGAGATAATATCTCCAAATTCTCAAAGTAAATCTGAAACTTCAAATGGTATTTCACTACTACCTTCTTTATCTTTCCTAGGAATCAAAGCATAGCACATGCGCTAATGTTTCATGCCATCTAAAAACTTCCTTCCATCAACAAGACAAATCCTAGCACTGCTACATACATTTTCACCTTCCTTTTTCATGGGCTTCAATTTGTGGTGAACTCCATCCTTTTTCAGAGAGTATGTGTTTGCATGTCCATCATGTATTGCATGTCTATCAAACTACCATGGTCTACCCAATAATAGACGGCAAACATCCATCGAAATAACATCACAGAGAACTTCATCATGGTAACTCCCAATTTTGAATTTTACTAAACATTGTTCACTTACCAGGACCTTATGATCATCTTTTACCTAAGAAATCCGATAGGGCTGAGGATGTTTCTCCCTCTTGAGCTTTAGCTTAGAAACCATCTCTTCGGATACCAAGTTATCAGTGCTACCACCATCAATGATCACACCACAACATTTATCCTCACACTTGCATCTAGTACGGAACAAGCTCCTCCATTGTCCTGGTTCATTTTCACCACTTAGTAGGACTCTTTCATTTACCAAGGTCTCTCCTCTTTCTGCATCCTCTGAATGTGATGATTGTGCATCCTCATCCACATGAGCAACCCTAGCTTGGCCCTCAGCTCTCCTATCTGTCCTTCCTTGTCGTTGAGGGCATTCAAAGGCATGATGACCTTCTTCATTGCAATGGAAATAGGTACCACAGAAGCCTCCTCTTCCTTGCCCACATCCTCTACCTCTTCCTCTTTGATTTCCAAAGTCTTGATCACGGGAGCGGTTGAAACCCTCATTCCTCTGGTTCCTGCTAGTACCCTCATCTTCATTTTTCTTTTGAGTTTCATTGCGGCCTCCAGATGATCTACCGCTTCCCCTTCCTCCTTGACTATGCCCTCTTTGTATTCCTTCAAACCTTTTACTCAGCTTCTCTTCAACTCGTAGGGCAAACTGGTATGCTTCTTCAATGCTGGTCATTCTTACCAGACTTAGTTCTTCCTGGATGCTAGGTCGTAACCCACTGATATAACGAGCAACCTTCTCCTTATTTGCTTCTGCATGCCCCGCTCTAATCAGGAGTCGGTAAAACTCCTCTGTATATTCTTGGACTGATCTTCCTGCTTGCTTTAACCCATGCATCTTCTTAAACAGATCAAGCTCGTAGTCCACAGGAATGAACTGCTTCTTCAATTTTTCCACCATGCGATCCCATCTTGTGATCTTCTCCTTTCCTCTTCTAAGTCTATCCAGTTGAATCTCTTGCCACCAGATTTTGGCATGGCCTTTTAGTTTGGCCTTTGCAAACTTAACCCTATCTGGGTCCCTTATATCCTCATATTCAAAGTATTTGTCCAGTTCATTGATCCAATTGATCAACTCATCTGGTTTCAAATTTCCCAAAAATATACCCACTTCAATTGTAGGTCTTTTCCCAAACCTAGAAATGGCCCTAAAAAGCCTTTCCTCTACAGGATTTAGAACTTCCCCATCAACTTCCATTACTTCCTCTTCATTGTCATCCTCACTATTATCATCTGCGGCAATATTTGCTCCTCTACGAAGCTCCTCTTGCAATGCTTGTGCCTGTCTCTGGAGGGCTCTAACCTCCTTAGGATCAACAGCTCTGGCCCTTCCACCACGCTCTCTTCGTGGAGGCATCTTCTAACTCGAACCCACAACCACACAGTCCTGGTGCAAACTGCCTCACAATCGGCGCTCTGTCTACACACTTAGGAAAACCCGCTCTGATACCACTTGATGGGGACACAACCCAACAACCAGAATAGACACAATAGAAAGGGGAAATTATATTAACTAAGAAAATAAGCTGGTACAAACAGTGCAGAGAAAATAAACTCAAAACATGCCCTACGGGCTTACAATAGCATAAATCTGGAGAATATTTCTCCTTTTAGCACCTCCTCTCAAGCTCCAATCCGAACTGCCTTTTACAATGCCAAAAATCTCCTTAAATAGACCCCGGAGGGTTAAGGACTAGGAGTACATTCTAGAAAGTGCTAGTAGGCATCCACCGACAAAATAGAAGGTTCCGGAAACTGCGTTAGAAGTTGGTGCAATTCTAGAAGAATCTAGAAACGGTAGCCGAACTTCCGGGAGGCATAACTTTTGAACCGTAGCTCCGATTGACGAACCGTTTACATTTTTGGAAAGATCTCGAAGCGCTCGTCCCCCATTTTTTGACCCTTTTCGAGGTCATTTAATGCCCCAAACCTGACTTTGAAGCATTCTTAGGAGGTCTCCAAAACTCAAAAAACTGCAATAACTTTCAAACCGTGGGGCCTTTTGACCAGATTCTTTTTCTGGAATGCTCTAAATCTTGATTACATTCATCTGGCCAAGTCACACCTTCTAGGTCACCAAAATGATGGTCAAATTGCATGCTCCTATTTTTTCAGGATTTTCAAATGCATTGATAGTTGAACTATGAGAGTTGGAACCTTTATTTGAGCCAAATGGGTATCCAAAAATGTAAAGACATAAAATAGAAACTAAGTCTAAGTACATTTTTTGGGTGACACAAGATTGCCCTTATACCTCTGGATGCTCCTGCATCACTAACCGATAATAATATGGCATTTGTGTAACATCAAAGAAAATACATAATTAATCAATTGTATCCAATAGTAATGACTTGGACCCTTTCTCTAGCATTGGGATCTCACTTATATAGTGTGAGATACAATAAGCTTCAAGCATAGAGAAATTGATACCTATCCTTAAGATAGAAAAATATCTACAATGTTACTATCAAAAAAGCCAAAAATTTGTGCAACAGGAAAAGCTTTACATTATAATATTATTTTGTGGGACAACTTTCTATTACACCTTTTGTTGCATTTTTTTTTGGCAAAAAAATGATGATTGGCCTCATTACTATGGTAACTCTTTGGAGGATGTAGCTAATGGGATTGATTGTGATATATCTAGCTTTTCTTTTTGCAGTATTACTTCCACTCAAGCCTCTCCATGTATATCATCATGAATTGATAAGACAATAGTTATATATAATTTCTGTTCTACCAAGTCACCAGTTTGGGTTTTGATCCTTGGAACTGCAATTGGTTGCTCACCGTTGTCCTCTTCTTCCATTATATATGTGTCAATAATTTGTACTTCATCCTATTCCATATCTTCATCATCAATTTCAACATATTCTAACTACTTTGTATCAATGAATTCTACCATCCACTTGTCAAAAAGTGTATCATTTAGCCAATTAAACTGTAAATTTTTCTTCTACTTCTTCATAACATATTCTACAACTTTGTCAATTTAAAAAAAAACTTTTCTTAAAGAATTAAAGAATAATTGAACTTTTACAATTTCTTTAGTAACAGTTGTCCAACATGCATTTCCTTTCTCATTTATGACTCTAGTCATTTGTAAATAGAGTAAGTCATTCAATTCTTGGGCCCAGTCCTCTTATCTTTTTATTTATCGTTTTTTTCTATGGCATGAGGAAAAATTCTTAAAGTAACACTCTTATATTTGTCCAAATAACAAATGATCCTCCTTTGTAGCACAATTATTTTATCATCAAATTTTGACAAATCATTGCCAACATCATAAGTCTTTTCTATATGATCATAGGATAAACAAATGATCAAAAAACATTAAAGAGTAACCTCTTTACTCCTCTTACTCCACTTATTGAGAATTGGCTTTAGGGCTTCATCATTTTCCTTTATCTCATCCCATATATTTATTGTCTTTTCTAGTTTCTCATAAAATAAGGGCCAATTAATTTTGTTAACTAAATACATAAGAGCTTTCCTTATCTTATCCTCGTATTGTACATCTAGTTCTACATGCAATGCCCATACTTTTCTCTTTTCTTCTTCAAAGTCTTCTGCAATGTAATATTGTGTTGTTTGTGGTGTGTTTAGGATTTCTATGAGAGGATTTTATGTAAAAGGCTCTATTGGTGGTTAGGGATATGTAATTTCATGCCTACTAGATTTCCCCTAGTGTCCCATCAATTTATTTTCAAGTTCAATTCTCTTTTGAACTTCTTTATTGTATGCAACCAAGACATTTTCATAACTTTTTTGTCGCTCTAGTCTTTCTCTTTTACCTTTCTAAGTTGTCACTAAAGTGAAGTGGGATGATCCAACACCTAGCTCTATGGCCTCTTCAATAGTAATTTCTTCAACTTTCTTTACAATCAGGTTGTTTTTCATGCGAGTATCATCATGCTAGGAAGAGCTAGTCTTGGATACTTTCCTTATTGACCAAATGACTAGTGCAACATGGTCTTCATTAAATTTAGCACCATTCATTTCTTTAATCCCCTTTTCCTCTACAATCAATTTATTTGTAATAGAATTGAAGACCATGGCATCTACAATATCTCAATTAGGTAACAACAAAACCCCAAATGCTTTTATCATTTGTCTCCCTTCTTTAGGGGCCAAGATCTTGAATTATTTCATCATCTCTTCTTTTATCTGATTTTATATGTCTGCTTCTTTCATTTCTAGTTTCTCTATTTTTAACCTATTGCATCTTTCTTCAAATATTCCAAAGTTTGTTTAGTTGGTAAAAGGCTCTAGATTTGACAAAATTATCATCAAAGATGAATTCATGGCTAGCCTATTCCATCATAGGGTCCAATTCCTTCACTCTACAGTCTCCCACTATTAATTCAAGGCTTTTCATTGGAGGTTCCTGAGGATTTCCTTCCTCCAATTATGTTGCAGTGATGAAGATTCACCCTTTGGGACTGTAGTTGTTCCACTTACTCCATATTAAGCTATTTTTCTCAAATTTGTAATGTGGACTAGGTGGTCAAATATTCCAAAAATTGAGGTGCTTGTTCTTTTCCCATATTTTGCCTCTTGGGTGTGGGCTCATCTGGTCTTTCCTCAAGAACAACACTAGTTGATCCCATTATCTACTTTCCCTTATCTAAAGTGGCATTTTTATTTAAAATTACATTGTAAATAGGTCTACTCTAAATAATTAACAACCCTCATCCTACTACAAGAGTAAATGATAACCTCCTCATAACTTCTCTTTCTTTTTCAAGGAAAGAATTAATAAAGAATAGTTTCTTTTCATTCATGATGTCCATACTTTTATGTAAAGTGGTCATTATTTTATGCAACCTATTTGCCTCTATTTTTGAATCCTTTGTAGGATTATAGTTATTATTATAACAATTAATGAATTCCAAAAATCTGGAGTAAATTCTCCATTTTTCCTTTTTGATCTCCTACACTCGTAGAGAGAACTCATTCCTTATTATATCTTTGAAGAAGTAGGGTTCATCATCTTTTGAACCAAATTTTCTCTTCTCCTAAAAATACCAAAAAATCCCTCAGTATCAAAAAAAAATGGGGGTGAGATACAACCATCTTGTACTGATCAAAAAATTTATACAAATATACCCAACCGTCCTTAGTGATAATAAAACGGTGAGCCATAATACAATTGGGAAAAGTGAGCCTCTAGATTGACCAACCAACTGAGTCTCTTCCAACCCACCTATCTATCATCATATCTCAAATATCCCTACCTTTAGTGATACTTGGTAGGGCAATACATAAGGAGTCCCTTGGAAACCATAAACACTGAAAATAGTTAAAACAGGGTATGGTATGATATCTATTCAATTATGAGATACTTTCAATCTAGGAAGATTGTCCACAGGCCTAATAAAATCCAACAATGCCTTTGGGATTCTAGGATTGTCACTTAATAAGAGACTTCTCAACCTTCATGCAAAATATCTATCAAATATAAAAAAAATTGGCCTTGTCTGTATCACAGGTCATGTCTGCACTACACAATTGGACTAGTAGAGCCTAACTTTCATATTTTTATTTCAGGACCATCTCATTTTAAAAATATGTTACCCCCTTAAACAAGAACATGTGCATTAATAGTGAATAATGGTCAAATTTCTTTTCCACCTTACATTTTTCAATTCTACCTAATCCTATCTGAATTTTTTTTCCTATATAGGATGCAAAATCAAAAATAATATCTACACCAAAAGAACAAATTTGAGTCATCATACACAGAAATTTTATTGGCATAAAATTATGTTCATCCTTTCCAAAAATGCTACAAAAACTCATATATTTCTATGGCCCTAGAAGTAAAAAATTCCTTCTTAAAAGGCTCTTTAGTAGATGTTGTGACCAATGGAAAATTTCCAATTGAGCCAAAGAGTTCCCTTAGCGCACCTTGCCTAACCTTATCCCTCTTAGATAAGTATTGTTTTTCTAATCTTGGTAGGTCAATGGTCTCATGGTAATCTTAGAGTGGCTCCAAACCAAAAACCTCTCAAATTTCTTTAGCATTTATTCTTATCAGGGACTCCCAATCTAATCTTCTTACTATCCCAACTGTTGGGTCATAATTTTTAGCAATGGTTGTGAGTAGGTCAACATCCATGAAAACACTAGGGACCACTAGCTTTCCCAAATCAAAATTCTAGATATTCCCATGGGGAGAATTTTTTTTTGGAAGTGGTAGCATCCTTGACCCAATTCCCTTTTTCATACAAGCCATCTACAATTTTGAGCCTAGGGTTCATAGGAATTAACTTTTTAACCTAGGCTGACTCAATCATGGATTTAGGTAGTTGTTCAAGAAAGTCATCATGGATATTTCTATTTGCATAATCTACCATTATTAGAAATATTTCATTGATGGCATATTTACTACTAACACAAAATGCAAAAATTCTCTATTTTCTCATGGATTATGATAATTACTTGGCTATTTGTTACTCTTTCACTATAATTCATAAACACATTGTGGATACTAGAAATTATTTCACACTTTAATCATGAAAGGAACAATTCTTCAATGGCTCTCAACTCTCTGAAAAAATTTAATTTGTTTATGTAAAGAATAAATCAATAAAATCTTATAATATATTCCTGGTTCTACTTCACATGGGGAGCCTTAATTTTCATAAATGGACTGTAAGGAAGAACAGGGTGGCATCACCTTCCAATTTTGAGAACAAGCTATGGATTTCAAAAAAATTGATGATCAACAAATATGACTCAATTTCAAATAGCTAAGTCGACAGTAAACCCAATCAAATGTCACCACATACCTTTTCTTTCCATTAGTGGCAAGTTTTATTGGACCCACTAGTACTTTTGGACACATGCCACACTCTCACTATGTCACTATGCATAAACATTGAGCAACTCCTACATGTGACATAGCGACCACCTTTGATGCAACTTTGATTGGATGATGCAAATTTCATGATTATTTTATTGCAATTTTGGTAGGTCCTAAGTTTCCTTTGGTGGCCATGTCGCATGCACTAAAAATCAAGCAAGTTTCCATAGTGATATGGTGACCACTATCGATCTAGGAGAGATCTAAGCGCTCCATTAACATGTATCCTTTTTTGAGCGAGAATCCATGTGGCATATGACATGATATCATCTTGAGATGCTGGCAGCACTCTTTATGACAAGTGTTTCTATTGCATCATCTTTTAAAATTAGGTCCCACTACCTTCTAATGCAGGAGCATCAAGAGGTATAAGGGCAATCCTGTGTCACCCAAAAAAATGTACTTAGACTTAGTTTTTGTTTCATGTCTTTACATTTTTGGATACCCATTTGGGTCAAATAAAGGTTCCAACTCTCACAGTTCCACTATCAGTGTGTTTGAAAATCTCAAAAAAATAGGAGCATGCAATTTGACCATCATTTTGGTGACCTAGAAGGTGTGAATTGGCTAGATGAATGTAATTGTGATTTAGAGCATTCCAAAAAAAGAATCAGGTCAAAAGGCCCCATGGTTTGAAAGTTATTGTAGTTTTTCAGGTTTTGGAGACCTCCTAAGAATGCTTCAAAGTCAGGTTAGGGGCATTAAATGACCTTGAAAAGGGCCAAAAATGGGGGATGAGTGAAGCTGGTCCATAGGGCTATAGAGTGCTTCGAGAGCTTTTTGAAAATGTAAACGGTTCATCAATCAGAGTTACGGTTCAAAAGTTATGCCTCCCGGAAGTTCGGTTACCATTTTTGGATTCTTCTAGATTTGCACTGACTTCTAATGCAGACTCTGGAACCTTCTATTTGGTCGGTGGATGCCTAGTAGCACTTTCTAGAATGTACTCCTAGTCCTTAACCCTTTGGGGTCTATTTAAGGAGATTTCTGGCATTGTAAAAGACAGTCCGGAGTGGAGTTTGAGAGGAGGTCCTAAAAGGAGAAATTATCTCCAGATTTATGCTATTGTAAGCCCTTAGGGCATGTTTTGAAGTTTATTTTCTCTGCACTATTTGTACTAGCTTATTTTCTTAGTTAATATAATTTTCTCTTTCTATTGGTTCCATTCTATTCTTGGGTTCTATCCCCATCAAGTGGTATCAGAGCGGGTTTTCCTAAGTGTGTAGACAGAACGCCGATTGTGAGGCAGTTTGCACTAGGACTGTGTGGTTGTGTGTTCGAGTTAGAAGATGCCTCCATGAAGATAGCATGGTGGAAGGGCCAGAGCTATTAATCCTGAGGAGGTTACAGCCCTCCAAAGGCAGGTGCAAGCATTGCAAGAGGAGCTTCGTAGAGGAGCAAATGTTGCCGTAGGTGACAATAGTGAGGATGACAATGAAGAAGAAGTAATGGGACCAGAAGAGGAATTTTATGGAGAAGTTCTAAATCATGCAGAGGAAAGGCTTTTTAGGGCCATTACTAAGTTTGGGAAAAGACCCACAATTGAAGTGGGTGTATTTTCAGGAAATCTGAAACCAGATAAGTTGATCGATTGGATCAATGAACTAGAAGAATACTTTGAGTATGAGGATATCAGGGACCCAGATAGGGTTAAGTTTGCAAAGGCCAAACTGAAAGGCCATGCCAAAATCTGGTGGCAAGAGGTTCAATTGGAAAGAAATAGAAGAGGAAAGGAGAAGATCACAAGATGGGATCGCATGGTGGACAAATTGAAGAAGCAGTTCATTCTTGTGGACTACGAGCTGGATCTGTTTAAGAAGATGCATGTGTTAAAGCAAGTAGGAAGATCAGTCCAAGAATATACAGAGGATTTTTATTGACTCTTGATTAGAGCAAGACATGAAAAAAAAAATAAGGAGAAGGTTGCTCGTTATATCAATGGGTTGCGACCTAGCATCCAGGAGGAATTAAGTCTAGTAAGAATGACCAGCGTTGAAGAGGCATACCAGTTTGTCCTACGAGTTGAAGAGAAGTTGAATAAGAGGTTTGAAGGAAGACAAAGAGGGTGCGGTCAAGGAGGAAGGGGAAGCGGTAGATCATCTAGAGGCCGCAACGAAACTCAAAAGAAAAATGAAGATGAGGGTACTAGCATGAACTAGAGGAATGAGGGTTTTAACCGCTCCCATGACAAAGACTTTGGAAATCAGAGAGGAAGAGGTAGAGGACGTGGACAAGGAAGAGGAGGCTTCTGTGGTACCTATTTCCATTGCAATGAAGAAGGTCATCGTGCCTTTGAATGCCCTCAATTACAAGGAAGCACAGATAGGAGAGCTGAGGGCCAAGCTAGGGTTGCTCATGTGGATGAGGATGCACAATCATCACATTCAAAGGATGCAGAAAGAGGAGAGACCTTGGTAAATGAAAGAGTCCTACTAAGTGGTGAGAATGAACCAGGACAATGGAGGAGTTTGTTCTGTACCAGATGCAAGTGTGAGGATAAATGTTGTGGTGTGATCATTGATGGTGGTAGCACTGATAACTTGGTATCAGAAGAGATGGTCTCTAAACTGAAGCTCAAGAGGGAGAAACATCCCCAGCCCTATCAGATTTATTGGGTAAAAGATGATCATTGTTAGAGTAAATAATTAATATTTAATTATTTATTCTATTGCTTAAGTTTACTTAGGTCATGCATTTATTTAATATTTCATATTTAATGCATGTTGTGACAACACGGGAGTTTGTTCCCTTCTAGTTGTCACACTTATCTTCTAGCTTGTTCTACAAGCTTCCATGAGCTCTTTATATTCGAGCTCTCCTCATTGTATTCTCACATCGGAAGCCATTTCTTATTGTAAATACATTTCTTATTGTGTTTGCATTTTTGGCTCTCATGTCTGTTTAGGGTTTTGCCCGTGCTCCATGCTCCTCCCCTTCTATGGCTTCTCTTTGACAGGTTTCGCATGCAGGTGATCTTGGCATCTTCGGAGTTGGTTTTCCTCAACTCCAATATGGTATCAGAGCCTTCCTGCTGCAGCTTCGTTGAAGAAATTTTGAAGCCATGATTTGAAGTCACAAACCCTAGGTTGTTTGTGCATTTTTTCTTCAAATCAGGGGATCAGCGAATTTTCGGAGCACTTTCAGCCCAAATGGACATCACCATTGGATCCGGAAGACCATTTGCAGTCAGGATTCATATAAAACTTTTCGTTTTTGGAGACAGGGCAATTTTGGTGATTTTTTGAGGATCCCAGGTTCACTGCCGTACGGATCGTACGGACGCAGCGCGGATTTTTTTAAAAAAAAAAATTTTATTTCGGGCGCCGCCGCCGCGCCACCCGCGCGCTGCCTGCAGCGACCGCAGCAGGCAGCGCCGCCCGCGCTCCTCCCGGCTCCGCCGCTGCCCGGCCGCCGCTCATTCGCCGCCCTCTGCCGGCGGCTCCTCCCAGCTCCGCCGCCCTGCGGCCACCTCCGTCGGTGGCTCCTCCCAGCTCCACCGCCCTGCGGCCGCCTCCGCCCACCAGCGCCGCTCAGCCAACTCTACAGCACCGTCAGCCGAGTAGGCCGTTGCGGGGGTGACACGTGGCATGGGCGCCACGTGGCACATTGCCACGTGGACCCGCCATGTCACCCCTGCCATGTCAGCACTGCCACGTGGCACTCCTTTTTTGCTGCAATGGCCATCAAGCCATCAAATTTAATCGGCTGACTTGCTGATGTCAGCGCTGCATCAGCCCTTGCTTGCACTCTCCTTCAAGTTCTCTTTTGGACCTACTTGTGCTTTTTTGGCCATAACTTTTGCATACGGAGGTATTTTTCCAATCCAAAAGAAGCACCAGAAAGCTGGTTCCGAGACAAAGATTTTGGTGTAGGTATTTTTAGATTTTGATGCATTTTAATTGCCTTTTTTTCTGTTGAAGTCCGAAGTCCTTTTTTTGACTCTGGCATGCATATCTTTTGCGTCCCATGTCTGTTTTTGGAAAACTTTATATTTTTGGAAAGCTGGTTTTCTCATATTTTCAGAACTATTGTCTTTTTTCCTCACTTTTGGCCTCTTCTCTTTCTATCATAGTTTTGGTGTTTTTGCTCTATGGTGGATATTTTGAGTGTTTTAGGCCCGAGGATCGTTTTCTTGGCATGGTTTGCTTTCTTTTCGGCTGTACTTTCTTTTGTTGCAGCTCTTTTTCATTTTTGATCATTGTAGCTATATTTTTGAAGCATTTTTCATTTTCGCACTGAGATAAATTGTCACTTTTGCATTCTAGGAGTCATGAACGTTGTTTTGAGTCAGGTGTACTTGCACTATTTTCATAAAGCACCATGGGGGGGATTATTATTTGCTATTTTAGGCATTCTCCCTTTGTCAAGCGAGTGTCCCTTCCATGACATTAGCCCATGCAGAGTCAGTTAGACCGTGTCTTTATCAGTGTCTGTACTTCTTTTCCTCTCTCCTCGTTCTTGGTTCGGTTGCAGAAGATTTTGGCTCTCCTTCTCAGTTACCTATCATCACACCCTGTCTGCATTAAGGGGGGATTATGCTGTGTTCTAATGCATCCATGGTTCGATGGTTCGATAGTGTGAACTATGTATTCAGTGGTTGATCCTACATACAAGGTGATTGCAGTGGCTGGCTACCTATGCATTTCGGTGAGATGGATCATCTACCATATAGACATGTTCGGCTCGTGCCTTCTTCTTCCATGGAGGTTTTTTTCAGATCAGCTGTTTGACAGATTTGCGACTTCTTCATGCTTCAGTGATGCTTCTTCTTCATGATCATTCCTTGTTCCTGTTTTAGGGGACAATTTCCCTAGTTGGAGACTTCTTCAGCTCTTCACTGGGTTCTTACCTCTTTTTAGGGGAGGGTTTTTCCCATGTGGTTTTCTCTCTTTCCCCATTTACAGAGGTTTCTTTTTCTTGCATTGTACTTGGGTACCTAAAATGGCCTCATTGCCGGGACCCATTATGCATTTCATCTTAGCTTTGTGAGCTTAAGGCATTTCCCTAAGTTGCACTTAAGGGGGGGGTGTTAGAGTAAATAATTAATATTTAATTATTTATTCTATTGCTTAAGTTTACTTAGGTCATGCATTTATTTAATATTTTGTATTTAATGCATGTTGTGACAACACCGGAGTTTGTTCCCTTCTAGTTGTCACACTTATCTTCTAGCTTGTTCTACAAGCTTCCATGAGCTCTTTATATTCGAGCTCTCCTCATTGTATTCTCACATCGGAAGCCATTTCTTATTGTAAATACATTTCTTATTGTGTTTGCATTTTTGGCTCTCATGTCCGTTTAAGGTTTTGCCCGTGCTCCATGCTCCTCCCCTTCTATGGCTTCTCTTTGACAGGTTTCGCATGCAGGTGATCTTGGCATCTTCGGAGTTGGCTTTCCTCAACTCCAACAATCATAAGGTCCTGGTAAGTGAATAATGTTTAGCAAAATTCAAAATTGGGAGTTACCATGATGAAGTTCTTTGTGATGTTATTTCAATGGATGTTTGCCATCTATTGTTGGGTAGACCATGGCAGTTTGATAGACCTACAATACATGATGCACATGCAAACACATACTCTCTGACAAAGGATGGAGTTCACCACAAATTGAAGCCCATTAAAAAGGATAGTGAAAAGGTATGTAGCAGTGCTATGATTTTTCTTGTTGATGGAAAGAAGTTTTTAGATTGCATGAAACATTAGCATATGTGCTATGCTTTGATTCCTAGGAAAGATAAAGAAGGTAGTAGTGAAATACCATTTTAAGTTTCAAATTTACTAGGGGAATTTGGAGATATTATCTCTGATAATGTTCGAGATGGATTGCCACCAGTAAGGAAAATCAGTCATCAGATAGATCTGATTCCAGGAGCTAGTTTGCCTAACAAGGCTGCTCACAGGATGACTCCTATTGAAACAGAGGAGCTAAATAGATAGGTTTAGGAGCTATTGAGGAAGGGCTTGATTTGAGAGAGCCTAAGTCCATGTGTAGTACCTATAGTACTCACACCAAAGAAGGATGGAGAGTGGAGGATGTGTATAGATTCTCAAGCTATAAATAGGATAACCATCAAGTACCAATTTCCTTTGCCAAGGATGGATGATCTTATAGACTACTTGAGTGGAGCTCAGTACTTCACAAAATAGATCTGAAGAGTGGTTATCATCAGATATAGATTCGAGAAGGAGATGAGTGGAAAATAGCCTTCAAGACCAAGGAGGGTCTTTATGAGTGGTTAGTCATGCCCTTTGGATTGACGAACGCCCCAAGCACCTTCATGTGGCTCATGAATGAGGTACTTAAGAAGTTCTTGGGAAAATTTGTTATTGTCTATTTGGATGATATTTTAATTTTCAGCAAGACTTTGGAAGAACATTTACTGAATATTCATAGTGTCATTGAAAGGCTAAGGGAAGAGAAACTATTAATTAATCTAAAGAAGTGTATCTTTACAAAAAGGGAGTTAGTCTATTTGGGGTTTATTATATCACCTAAAGGTCTTAAAAATGGATCCAGAGAAGGTAAAAGCCATCTCAGAATGGCCTACTCCAAGGTCTGCTACTGAGTTAAGATCATTTCATGGTCTGGTTAGTTTTTACAGGAAGTTTATTAAGAATTTTAGTGGCATATGTGCACCCCTAATTGATACAATAAGAGGGGATAGAAAAGAGTTCAAATAGACTGCAGCAACTGCGAGAAGTTTTGAATTGCTGAAGAAGAAGGTGATAGAATAGCATGTGTTGGCACTTCCAGATTTTAGAAAAGTGTTCCAGGTGGATTGTGATGCTAGTGGCGGTGCTATTGGGGCTATATTAAGCCAAGAAGGTAAGCCTATTGTATATTTTAGTGATAAATTGAATGATGCAAAGAAGAAGTATTCTATTTATGATCAAGAGTTCTATGCAATAGTTCAGGCCTTAAAGAAATGGAGGCATTATTTATTGCCAAAGGAATTTGTTTTGTATACTGATCATCAAGCATTGCAGTACCTAAATAGCCAAGGTAAATTGAATCAGAGGCATATGAAGTGGGTAGAATTCTTGCAGAGTTATACCTTTGTGTTAAAACATAGAAGTGGAAAATCTAACAGGGTTGCAGATGCACTAAGTAGGAGACAGTCACTGCTTACAGTAATGTAGGTTGAAGTAGTTGGGTTTGATGAACTCAAGAATTTTTACCCCAAGGATCCTGATTTTGCTGAAGCCTGGAAAGCTTGTAAAGAACCTGTTGCTATAGATAGAACCAAGTGGTTAGATTATTTGATTAAGGATGGCATGTTGTTCAAAGGTAGTCAATTGTGCATTCCAAGGAGTTCCATGAGGGAAAATCTGATTAAGGAGAAACACAGTGGAGGGATGACAAGACATTTTGGTCGAGATAAGACCATTTCCATTCTTAGAGAACATTATTTTTGGCCTCAAATTTCATAGGATGTGAAGAAGTTTGTACAGAGTTGCCAAGTTTGTCAAGTTGCCAAGGGGTTTAGTCACAATACTGGTCTATATCAGCCATTTCCTGTTCCATTAAGGCCATGGGAGGACATAACTATGGATTTTCTTCTTGGATTGCCAATGACACAAAGGGGTAATGACTCAGTATTCATGGTGGTTGATAGGTTCTCCAAAATGGCACATTTCGTTCCATGCCACAAAACTCATGATGCTGTCCATATTGCATACTTGGTTTTCAAAGAGGTGGTAAGACTACATGGTCTTCCAAGGAGTATAGTTTCTGATAGAGATACTAAATTTGTGGGGTATTTCTGGAGGACATTGTGGAAAAAGTTGAGAATAGACTTGAAATTTAGTTCTACGCATCACCCACAAACTGACGGCCGAACAGAAGTGGTAAACAGGAGTCTGGGCAATTTGTCGAGATGTTTAGTTGGGGATAAGCCCAAGGGATGGGATTTGATTCTACCACAGGCAAAGTTTTCTTATAATAACTCTGTAAATAGGAGTACTAGAAAATCACCATTCCAAATTTTATATGGGAGTAGCCTAAGGACTGCACCAGAGCTGAGGAAGACAGAACAAGGGTAGAGGACAAGTGCTAAAGCTGAGGAATTTGCTGAACATATCAAGCATCTACATGAGGAGGTTCAAGCACACATTACCAAGATGAATCAAGAATATATAGCTAGGGCTGATCAAAGGAGAAGGCATAAGGAATTCCAAGTAGGGGATCTAGTCATGGTGCACTTACGAAAAGAAAGATTTCCAGCTGGTACTTACAACAAGCTGAAAATGAAGAAATTTGGCCTCTGCAAAATTTTGAAGAAACATGACTCAGGAAATGCATATGAGGTGGAGCTGCCAGATGGTATTCACATTTCTCCCATTTTCAACATTACTAATTTAATAATGTATCATGATGATGGTGCAGATGAGGAGCTAGTTTTAGAGCCATGTCCAATTCCTGCTTCTAAGAAGGAGGAGATAGAAGACATTCTAGATCATCATGTGGGTAGGAGTACTAGAAACAGGCAGTATGAAGAGTATTTGGTGAAGTGGAAAGGACAGCCGATTGAGGACTCAACTTGGATTTTAGAAGCTGAGGTTTCCCATTTGAGATTTCCTCTACCATCCATAAAGTGACAGGGTCACTTTTCAATCTACCCTGGGTGTCTGATGCAGGAGCATCAAGAGGTATAAGGGCAATCCTGTGTCACCCAAAAAAATGTACTTAGACTTAGTTTTTGTTTCATGTCTTTACATTTTTGGATACCCATTTGGGTAACATAAAGGTTCCAACTCTCACAGTTCCACTATCAGTGTGTTTGAAAATCTCAAAAAAATAGGAGCATGCAATTTGGCCATCATTTTGGTGACCTAGAAGGTGTGAATTGGCCAAATGAATGCAATTGTGATTTAGAGCATTCCAGAAAAAGAATCAGGTCAAAAGGCCCATGGTTTGAAAGTTATTGTAGTTTTTCAGGTTTTGGAGACCTCTTAAGAATGCTTCAAAGTCAGGTTAGGGGCATTAAATGACCTTGAAAAGGACCAAATATGGGGGATGAGTGAAGCTGGTCCATAGGGCTATAGAGTGCTTTGAGAGCTTTCCAAAAATGTAAACGGTTCATCAATGGAAGCTACGGTTCAAAAGTTATGCCTCCCGAAAGTTCGATTACCATTTCTGGATACTTCTAGATTTGTACCGACTTCTAATGCAGCTTCTAGAACCTTCTATTTGGTTGGTGGATGCCTACTAGCACTTTCTAGAATGTACTCCTAGTCCTTAACACTCCGAGGTCTATTTAAGGAGATTTCTGGCATTGTAAAAGGTAGTTCGAAGTGGAGTTTGAGAGGAGGTCCTAAAAGGAAAAATTATCTCCAAATTTATGCTATTGTAAGCCCTTAGGGCATGTTTTGAAGTTTATTTTCTCAGTTAATATAATTTTCCCTTTCTGTTGGTTCCATTATGTTCTTGGGTTGTGTCCCCATTACCTTCTTATTTCACGAGAGGTCACCATTTTGCTACCAATTAAGTTTTCATAATTTTTGGTGGTGACATAGTGACCACCATAAACTTAGAAGAAATATGACATCATGAAGATAGCATGTTCTTGTTATAATATTTTATTTATTGCACACCTAATACTTCTAACATTCCATCATGTTGATAAAGATCATTAATGACATACCAAAATCTTGGCGCTTATCTTTAGGTTTGAACCCACCATGTTTCACTTTTGCAAGATGTCACCATGTCATGACCAATAAAAACCTTGCATTTTGTAGTGGTGACATAGTGACCATTGTTGATTTTAGAAAGATCTAATGGTACAAATAATTTATCTTGAAACCAAGCATATATTACGAGGTCCAATGTGTAGTACTTTCTTGGTTGTCATGTTGCATGAAATAAAATGATTACAAGTTTTTATAGTGACAAGGCAACTACTACAAATCTTAGAAGATCTAATGGTGAGAATTATTTTAGGATATTTATGAAGCAAAGTAAAAGGTCTTTCAAAGGTTCCCAAAAAATATACATTTTTTTAAAAAATGATTTTGTTGCTCAATTTAAAAGCTAAAAGATATGAGCTAAATGCCTTTCTTAGGGTACACGTCTTATTTTAATTAGGTTTTATTTAAGGGTTAACCAATTTTGATAAGACCAAACCCTAATTTTCAAATAAGAAATAGAAATTCATAGAAAAACATGTTATATAAAACACAAGGTTAAAGAATTTGATTAAAGAACCTATTAGGATGAATTAATGGCTTATTTCTAAAATAAAAGTTTGATTTTTTGAATGAGATTCCTTGAATTATAATGATCACCTTACTATGATAGATAAGTCTTTGCTAACCATTATACTTCTTGTAGCCTTCTTCAATTTTCACTCATGCTTCTTCTTCTAGTTCACATGCATATTATGAGTATGATATAATACATTACATATGCACCAATCCACTTAATTATCTTTTGGTGTTGGCTACAATACCAAATCCATCATAAGTCACAAAAGTCAGCCCATTGTTGTAACTCAAGTTCTAAAGACAAACTCGATGATGTTTTGACACATGAAAAACACTATCAACACTCAATAACTCTATCACTTGGTTGATGTTGAACCTTGGTTGATACTAGTCACTTCAAGTAGTAGGAAACTAGTTAAAAACTATATGACTTGGTGAACACTAAGAAACACAGTAGACACTGACAGTTTAGACTATGTGACTTAGTCAATAGTTCATTCTCTTTTATTAAGACTATAAGCTTGGTAGACACTGATATACTTGGTTAACACTATAGAGATTGGTTAACACTAAGATATTCATCACTTACACTAGCAATCTTGGTAGACTCTAATACACTAGGATAATACTAAAAACTATCTCAATTGCATGATAGACACTATGAAGCTTGTCATTAACTATAGTTTGACTAATTAGCTTGGTAGCAATTGAAACACTTGGTTAAAACTACTAGAAGATGGCAAGCTTGGTAGAAACTATGGAGCTCAATAGAAATGAAACCAACTAACTGTTAAGTCACTAATATATAAATTATTTGACCATAAGTCCAATAGTCTCTAGGAAACACTTGTAAGATATAGCCTTGAAAGTACACTCCCAATAACAAAAGTAATATCTCATATTGCATCCTACTCAAGGCATATGCGACAATTTTTTTTTCCCCTTAATATTGTTAACATCAAAGTCATACTTAGATGAGATGCCCATCTAGCAACACTGCCATGCATTCAAGTTTCGTTGAGTAAAGACATATTGCAAGCTATGATGATCGCTATGCATCTCATTCCTATGTCCCAAAAGGAAATTCCTCTAATGTACAAGAGCATGCACCATGGATACAAGTTCCAAATCATGAGTGGTATGGTTAAGCTCATGATCCTTGATTTTTCTGGACTTGTATGCAATCACATGACCATCCTACATCAACATTGCACCCACATCTTCCAATGAAGCATTCCTACAAACCATAAAATTGCCTATAGGATTAAGTAATAAAAGAACTAGTACACTAGTCAAATGCTCCTTAAGAGAATCAAATGTTTTTTTCAAATTGGTCTTACCAAACACACTTCTTCCCTTTCCAACGAAGAGAAGTGATAGAATGAGTCACATGTGAAAAATTCTTCACAAATTGGTGGTAGTAACCCTCCAATCCCATGAAACTATGAACCTCAGAAAAATTAGTGGCTATTGACCAATACATGATAGCTTAGACTTTCTCTTGATTCATTGCAATACCATCACCAATGATGATATGCCCCAAATACTTCACCTAGAATTGGAAGAATCTACATTTACCTAAGTTTCCATACAACTGATTATCTCACAAGAACTACAACCCTTGATGTAAATGAACCACATGTTCCTCCATAGTCTTAGTATAGATCAATATGTCATCAAAGAATACAATAACACATTAATGGAGGCACAAAATATACTCCATTCATTAGACTCATGAACATTGATGGTGCATTGGTCAACCCAAAGGATACAAATATCAACTAATAATGCCCTTATTATTTTTTGTTAAAGCATGGAATTAAAAAAACTCAACATGAAACCAATCATAAGATTGCAAAGGAAGACTTAGATAATGAATCCAAATAATGAATGAATCTCCAAGTGACACAAAAAACAAAAACCAAAAATGCTATTGAGGTCACAAACACATTCAAATCCAAATGACCCCAAATTCAAAAAGTCAAACAACTAGATTTCAATAACTCCATAAAGGGTAGCCTAGTCATCTCTCAAAAAGTTCTAGTCCTGGCAAAAAGTGCTTGCTAGTCACCTAAGTAGGTTTTCTCAAAAATCCATGTGACACTTTTTACTATAGCTATGTGATATTACTCACTACAGCTAGGTTATACTTTAATATAGCCATGCATTACTTGTTCAATCTTGTACGATATTTCTCATAACTACTAGTTGATACTTTCATGGACCACACAATAGAACTTTTTATAGTTCTATGATACTCTTCTAGTATCATATGATAGAACTTGCAATTGTCATGATATACTTTCTAGTATCGTATGACATTTCTCCCTAAGCTATGAAATAGTTTATCAATACCACCCAATGCTAAAATACCATTGCCCAAGAATGTAAGGAAATATTCCAATGAACATTTATAGAGAAAGAAAAGAGTTGGAACCTCTACACCATGGGCTACTAGATCTAGACAATTGAGGCTTGGACATATCAATGCAAGAATAACACAACACTAAACAACATGAAGCATAAACCAACTAATTATCTAATCCATAATAGCACATGAAGAACATGCAAGAAATAACATTGCAATGTACATACATGGTTTATAACCCAACATCATATGAAGAAAATATAAACAACTAAACTTGTGCTCAATTCCTCCTAATTGTAATAACATCATGAGACCTAAAGGGCCCTAGCCGTCCCATGAGCATAACATTCTAAACTACCAACTAGATGGTTAGTGTTGTCTTATGAGGGCATTAGAACTATAATGTAATACAATATAAGAGTAAGAAGATCTAACACGCTAATCCAACAAGCATAGATGCTCCAACTAATAATGAATCACATCATCTAACCATACGCTTAAATAACATAATCGAGGAAGGGATAAATGGAAATAACATCATCTAAACATGATATCAAAGCATTCTAAATAAAACAAAAATTATAAGGAAACATATTCCAAAAACCCAAATATACAAAGTGAAACATCGAGCATCAGTCTCAACTAGAAATAGATTGTCTCTATAGATAAATCCCCAATAGTGGTATAGGTAGCTATTCCTCCAAACCATGCAGAACTCATAGGCCCACTCCCACCATGTTAATGGAGATAGTGATCAAACCACAAATGCACACAACACAACTATCTAGGGCTAACTCTCATTCTAGATATTAAAGAGGTTGGGAACCAAGATCATGAAACAATGGAAGTATAATAGGTCCTAGTTAGACACTCTATGGGTCAACTATGTAAGGAATCAATGGAGAGTAAGCTACTTGGCATCATGTAGCCCAAGCTAAATATCTTGTGGAATCAAACTTCTCTAGGAAGCATATCACACTATATCCTCAGGTCAAGTCTAGGTGCTCACATTTTAAGTGTCCATGGATCAACTCTAGGTTCTCACATTTTTCTTATCTTAGATTTATTACCTAGTAATTTATTTAGTTATCACTTTTTTAGAAACTTCTTCATGCCAACCTAAGAAATAGTCACCAAGTTTGTGAGAGAAGCCCCTCTATGGTACTACCCTACGTACCCATGTTCATCACATGATGAGTGCTTGTAAGAAATGCATATTCCTAACCTAACCCTAATGGTCATAAATTCATCAATAAAAACTAGGAGATCGGTCCTTGTATGAACCTAACAAATGCATGTGTATGTGCTCATGTATGGGTACAAAAATAGAAAAAAGATCATAAAAATAAGGACTAGATGAAAATACAAGAAAAATAACACTCAACCAAACACAAGCTTAGGAGTATGGATGTGGCACACATCCTAATCCAAAATAAAAAGTGGAGAAGTGATTGGATTGGTCTTACCAAAATCATGCTAAGAAAACCTAAGAAGACCAGGTGCCACACAAATTGAGGAAAAAACCTACAAAACCCAACATTGACAAAATCAATTGAAATAAAACCCATTCAACCATGGGTCAATGAGCCATCAAAATCTAATAAAAATTAAGTTTGAAAACTGTATGGAAAAATTCCTAGCATAATGGTGTGAAATGCCAAACCCCCATCTTGAAAATTAGGGAAATGCTCATACCCAACTATTTGGGTAGAGCTAGCAATTAAAAATGGAGCGGAACACTAGTTCTCAACCTTCTAACATACAACTACAAGATTTGGAAGAAGAAACATAGATAAAATAAGAAAATAAGAGAGCCCTAATTGATAGCCAAAAAAAATACAGGAATTTGAACAACAAAATAAAAATCCAGTAGAAGCTTTCAAAATCATGACAATGCAAGGTCTCCCTGAGTTGGATCCAAATAGACTGATCTCTCCATGATCCCACATCCATAGCTCCTACAAAAAACAATAACATAATTCTATAGAAGATGATTTGGAAACTTTCTCTCAAATTTCTATTTCCAAAAGTGAGAAAAGAGGAATAAAATTCCTTTTTAGGATACTTATTCACTTTTTGACTGAATAAAGGATTAGGGTAAATAACCAAGTCATTTATTAAACCCTAAATCAACCAAATGGAAATAGGCTATTCCATGTAATTGGAATTCATCTATGAAAAAACTACCAGGAATAAAATAAAATAAGATAAAGCCCAAAAATTCCCTTAAACACAAATCATAGAATTGCTTAAGGTATGCATGAAAATGTGGGCCTCTAACTTCACACACACTTCAACATGGTCATTACCTACGAAGTCATCCTGAAATGAACATTGAATTATTCATCCAAGACACTTGACAATGCGATCTATAACCTCCTATCTAAAGGGTTTTTTCCGATTTAATATCCTTAGATTTAAGGTATAGGAAACCAAATCATCTAAGAATGAAGGATTTAAAGATGTAGCTAGTCTATATGAAGCTATAAACTAATCTAGAATGAAATATGCATTTAATCTAAAAACATGTAAAAGAAACTATATTAGATTTATGTATTTTAAGAATTAAATGAGGTTAATCTAAGAATGTAAGTGCATGAGAATATATGAGCAAAAGTGAGTATGAATTTCAACAGGAATTTGATAGCAACTAGATTCAACTTCCTTAATGAGGAATTATGAGTTCCTTAAATATAATTCTTGGAACACATCAATGGGTGAGATCAACTCAGACCAATGGTTGAGATTGAAGCAAAGATTCAGTTAAGATGGAAACTTCCTTCTGCAAGTGAAGTGAACTATTTTTTATCTGAGTGTGATAAGCAGTTACCTAAACTTGCATGGTTGTGAGATCAAGTTAACTAGATTGGTTCCAATTCGAGAGATAGTTCACTCAGATTTTCCATTTAGAACTAAAGAGTAGAAATAGGAAAGATATTTAATTTAATAAAATGAGATATGACCTCATAAATACCTTTTCTATTCAATTAAATAATTTCATTCAATTAATTAGAATACGCATATTTTTTAAATTAAATAAATTTAATTCCTTAGTACATTAGCCCTAGGTGACGATTTAATTTAATTAAACTATAAATACTTAATAATTAAATTAAATATTAATCAATAGGTTTTAATGTGACTAATATGAGTAAATACTATAGAAATTAAATAATAAGCATGATGAATGCAGATTAGGGTTTTTTGCATCTAACAATTAAGTCAAGTAGAGACAATCCAAATAAGAATTGCCTATTAGAATAGGTCTTAGGATTGCTTAGAATAGACCAAAATTGGTATAATGGCAACAAGCCAATTTTGGGGTATAAAATTTTTCCCCTCTTTGAATGAATGTGCGAGCAACACATTCGATTCAAAGAAAATTAGAAAGCATGATGTGAAGACCAAGAGATAAGATTGGTTCCAAAGTTGATGATACGGAGACAAATTGATAAGCTTTTAAGGACCATCTCTAGAATAGAGCTTAATCCCAAGGAATCCAAGTAGAATACCTAGATACCCAAAATTGATAAACATTTTGAAGGTTTCCTTCACAACAAAGTTTAACCTTTTAGGATCCAAATAGAGTATCTAGATACTCGAGATTGATAGCATTTAAAAGATTATCTCTAGAATGGAGCTTAACCTTTAAGGATCTAGATAGAACACCTAGATACCTATGAGTGATAGAATTTAAAAGATCATCTCCAAAATGGAGCTTAACCTTTAAGGATCTAGATAGAACACCTAGATACTTGAGAGTGATATCATTTAAAAAATCATCTCTAGAATGGAGCTTAACCTTTAAGGATCCAGATAAAATGTCTAGATACCTAAGATTGATAAAGGATGGTAACATTGAATTATGAGTCATAGAATCATCCCCAAAATGAGGCTTGATCCTTAGGAGTCGAGATTTAGATTGTCTCGATACTAGTAATCAACTAATGATTAGATGAAATAGATGAAAAAGATACTAGAAAGAGAGAAACAAGATGCTGCTAGTGAGGTGCCTTGAATGATGTCATAAGATGGGCACAAGGTGCCTGAAGCAATAAGGACTCAATGATGTATTCATCTCGCCCCCTTAGGAGCAAAATCAAAAGATGACACACCAAAAATATGATGTAAAGTGATATGTTGAGAGATACGAGAAAAATCCAAGATTCTGCAGAATGTAGAAGAGATCAGAATGATCAAAAGAAAATTCAAAGTCGATTTGCAGTGATTTGAAGGTCCAAAAGATTGAGTTTAACCAAAAGTTGACCAAATTTGACTTGTGTTGATTATTTCAAAAATGGATTTTGAAAATATGAAGGAAGTGAAGTTGAAAGAATTCCAAGCATCCTAAAATATCAAAAAAAATTGGACTGCACAAGCGTTCAATCGTGTTAGTCCCCAAAATTTTAAAACACATTTTTAGGGTACTTAGGTGAGTCAAATTTTGAATTTGATCCAAAATATGGATTAAGAATGGTCAAATTAGCCAGGGGGATTTTGCACAAATCAAAGCACTTTCTAAAATTAGGTCAACCCCCATATAAGGGCCCAAGCGGTCACTTTCAATTCATTTGTGCATTTTTTCTTTTAGTGAATTTGAGCTCTGAGAGAGATATGGTAGTGAACATGAGATATCATCATTATGAGCACTCTCGATGACATAGCCAACTGGCAGACTATGGACCTCTAATGATTTATTGATATCTAAGCTTTGTACTTGCATTTTAATGCATTTTGAGATCATTTATTACACTTTTAGCTTGTTTTTAGGTGGTCAACATTGGTCTTTGCACAAGACCATCCTTTCTCATGTGAAGTCTATCTTTCTTCACGTGAAGATTCACCAACCTGATGGATCTTCATGTTTGTCAGTGGGGATTCTTGCATGCGAGATACCACTTATCATGCGAATTATGCTAGAATTTTGCATATAGCTTTGTTGCCCTTCACATGAGATTGTCTTTTCTTGCACGAAAGCTTCTTTCTTCATGCAAGAGATATTCTCTACGCAGGGATTCTAGCATGTACAGGAACATGAATTTTTCATGTGAGAATATGAAGTTTCTCACATGAAGATATACATTCTAGCACGAAGAGATGAAATTTCATGTGAGGAAATACATCTTCACTCAAAAAATTGTGACAATAGTATGTTTAAAAATTGCATTTTTTTACATTTTTAGCATTATCTTCACATTTGTTTCTTCATCACTCTGATTTGGTGACTGAGTACTAACAATTTTCTTCTCGTTGTTGTTTTTCATGTGTGGAGGAGGTCTTTGGTGATTTTTTGTTCAGATCTAACTATCCACTATATGGGGATTTGTTGCGGAGCTTAGATGCAGAGGACATGGCTCATGTAAATATATTGGGGCTCATGTATTTATGTTGGATCCTAGCACTGTTGGTGAATCATGACTTGTTGAATGCATTGTTGGAGCATTTCCATTTAGAAATGAACACCTTCCACCTTACTCAGGGAGAGATGACTATGACCCCTAAGGACATATACAGGATCCTGTGCATACCATTTCATGGGCTGAGAGTATCATATGACACAATGCACTAGGCAGGGACAAAGGCATTGTGTACCATTTTTGGGAGATAGTTAGCGATTGGATGAGCCATCACCTAGGATGAGCTAGTCCACAAAAATGGGTAGACAAACAGATTGGCCCAAATTTTGGCTATATTCATCAACTACTTCTTGGTTCCAGATAGAGGATAACATGGTTTGGAGTGTGGATGGGGGATCATGTTGTGGAAGATGTTGGATGCACCAAAGAGATTTGGATGGGGTCAGTGCATGTTCACCCATATATTTTATGAGATTCATGAGATAGTGTACCATGAGTGGAAGAGTATAGCTGCTGGTGTGTATGTGCTACAGGTCTAGGCATGGGAGCATCTGTCAGTCACATGACCTATTTTTGATGATGATCAAGAGCATGCAGAGCCATACAATTGCAGATATAGAGGACATATTACCTAGGCAGGCCTAGGTAAGATAGAGCAGTGGAGGGCCCATCTTGATGACTTGGTATCCATCATATGGTGGCCCTAGTGAGAGACCAAGGAGTGGGAGATGCTCCCATAGAGCTTGACTAGATGTTTAGCTTGTGACCACTAGTGGGTAGGACTACATATATCATAGAGTGGTTTTCCATCAACCAAAAATGGAGGTAGTATGGGAGGTAGAAAGACATATCCCAAGAGTTTTATTCCTACACATGAGTCACAAAAGATCTAACACGAGGATGGCTGGCAAGACTAGATGCAGGGTGATTGATGGTCGATGTGCACAACCTAGTTGCAACACAATGGGACTACCATCCAAAGGTAGCTAATGTAGGGGTGATGGTAGTGTATCTGGCATATCTTATTGGTCACCCCATCCCACAATTTACAAATCCCTTAGTGAGAGTAGTGTCAGGCCCACAACAGGCACCAATAGAGCAACAACATGATCCTCCATAGCAAGCTCCCCCATAGCATGTAGCATAGGGCCCACTACCAAAGGTAAGGTAGAGAGTCAGGTAGGTGGAGATCCATACATGATAGATACAATTAGATCCAGGGGCTGGGAGTAGTGGCAAAGGGAAGAGACAGCAACAGAGGCCGAGGGTGGAGGAGCAGGCACCCACTAAACAAGCACCTAAGATGCTTAATGAGGAGATGCAAGAGTAGCCTACCAAAGGATCCTCAAAAAAAATTTGATGATAGATGGAGCAAATTCAAGAACCTTCCCAGTAGATCAAAGAGTTACAAATTATAATGGCGGTGAGGGATGCATGACTGGATGAGCAAGATTAGGAGATCTTGAGACTATGAGAGCAGGTACAGACAATTGAGTGGAGATTAGAGATGTTGCAAGATAAGGTCGAATTGCAAATAGCTCGAGCAACATATTATTTCTCAACATACTATATAGTTGTGCCCAATGAGGCTGTGCAGGTTCCTCAATTTTCCTAGTATGCCTAAGATTCTAAGGGTGCTCATCCTCTAGCGAGACCAGATATGCCACCTCCTCCCCCTCCTCTAGTTATAGGAGGTGATAGCATAGGCCACAATTAGCTCCTGACTACTTTGATCCCCAATTTTGATTCTAGCTATGTATCCATTGGTGTGCTAGTGCCATTTTGTACAATTTTGATCGATAGTGCTTGATTAGCACCCATTTTTTTTATTGACACATTATATATATATATATATATATATATGAGATTTTAAGTAGAGTATTCCTAT